>CM008281.1:37597185-38197185 GCA_002319775.1 Fagopyrum tataricum | reverse complement strand
GCTTCCTGCATGTGGATAATTAATTGACGGCAATTATGCCAAAAATTCTGGCGAAGGCAATCTAGCTCAAAATGTAGGATTCTTGCATCATTTATAAATTATAAGTAATCAGACAAAAGGTTCAAGTCAGCAATCAGTTGTGTTCTATTCATGAAAAACAAATACAGGTGAGCTAGTATTTTCAATAAGCATAATGCAAGTACAAATACAAAAATCTGTTCTATTGAATAAAGGTACTTATAACTTACAGCTGCAGATGAAGCACGAATCACCCTGTAAGTTTCCACCTCATCTCGAAATGTCTGTTCAAGCTCCTCCAAGAGGTGCTTCCTTAAACCCTGCATATTCATCAAGAGATCGTCCAAATTATCTTGTTAATAATTCAAAATTATTAAGAATGGTGAATCAATGAATCATGAAGAGGCTTTCAGTTTTAGAGAATATATGGACTGGTATGCACCTAGACCAAGGAATTTTCCTGGACAATTTAATCTAATATGTTCCTGATTCATTTACCTAAATCTAATGATAGATTTTGGTGGTGAAGACACCAAATGTATTGGTATTATTATCACCCTATATATACTAAAGAATCATAAAGATGTTCAGAATAAGATCAACTCTAAAATTAAACTAAATAAAAGATTATAACCAAATTAGTATAACCAAAATAAATCGCTATCTTCCAATATCCAATTCTCAGATAACACCTATATACATTGAGATTGTCAAGACCCTCACTGCTTATCTAGTAAATATGGTTACTACATAGAGCTCAACAAATTAATATGCACCAAAAATAGCATTTGACTGATTTCACGGTGAAGAGCATATTGCAAATTTAGACACCAATATTACCTTGAAAGAGTCCGCTTCTCCCGTCGTCATTTAATTCTTGGGAGTACATTAATACAACCATTGACAACATCTCTAGTGAACTCATCCGGATTCTAACATCATCGAGTAACCTGGACAAAACAACAGACACACAAACATCCAAAAACGTTGATTGTGCTATAAATATCTGATGGACTAATCGAAAGAACTCGATGCAGTCATACTTCAAAACTTCAACAGGAACCTGAATGTTGCATTAATCAGACAATTTCGACATATTATGAAGATCCGACACCAAATAATTTCTGCAAAATTCAAATAATGAAGCAAAATTATCAACAAACCGATAAAAATAAGTTTGATTTCCCTAGTTAGGGCTTACAGGGTTTGGAAAATGAGAAGCTGGGAGATAACATGAAAAGATGAAACAGTTAGGTAAAGCTGGTGAAGAATCCCTAGAGTCTTCTCCGTTGAGTTGATGATGTCTTTGACATTCTACTTCGGATCATCCGTTGCCGTCGCTGGTGTAAAAGGTGCTGATGCGGTGATGCCGCCTCGGCATTCACCTGTGGATTTTTAGTGCCATTGTTTTCGCGGTTTCATAACAAATGTTTCTTTTTACCGCATTCTCTCATCTTTTGCTGGGCCTGATATCATAGTCCCATGCCCAATTGAACCATGATGGGCTAAGTAAAGCCCAATAAAATTTCTCAGTTCGCCAAAGTAAAAACATCTGTTATAAGAAATGGTAAATAAACAATTGGTTGAATTTTTTATTTATTTATGAAATTTGAACGTTATTTAAGCAAATAATAGCTATTAATTGATAAAATAAACTAAAATTGTTTGAAAAATGATTTATTCTAATAAATTAAAGGTTGTGTAAACCGGAGGTTCGCGAAAACTGAATTGTTTAAAAATATTCATAAATTTTAGTTTTTTATAAAATAAAAAACTAATGATTCATACAAATTTTTAATTACTCAATCCGTAAATGAGAATCAAAATAATCTCTTTGTTAGCTTGAGACAAGTATGATGATCTTTTTTTTGCTGCAGAGGATGATAATAGGAAAAACATAGCAATTTAGCAACACAAAGTCCCATGCATTTACATGAATAATTGTGGTATCAAAACCACAATCAACAAGTCCAGACATAAACAGCATCACTAAGATTCTTAGAATCCAGAGACATAAAATGAAAAGGGCAGCAATTAACAAACATAAACACAAGAATAAAACACCAAATGCAAATAATCGATGACCAAACTAGACACTACTTCTTAAAGAAGACAGAGTTTTCTTCTTGCACCTTGGCTAAACCCTTCTCAAACTGACTCCATTTCTGCTCAAGAGTACCACTATACCCAATGGACATTCGAACAAGCCCTGGAGAAATCCCAGCTCGAGCTTTCTCCTCTTCATTCATCTCACTGCTCGTGCTACTGCCCGAGCACGACATGAGGGTTTCATAGTATCCGAGGCTGACGGCCATGAACCCGAACTGGGTCGAGTTTTGGAGATGGTACATGAGCCTGTTAGCTTTCTCTTCAGTCTCCATGTCAAGGCAAAGGATTCCACCGTAGCCATAGTCTTGGTTAGCAATATATTTCAAGAGTTCGTGCTGTGGATGGGCTTCTAGGCCCGGGTAGATTACTTTTAGGCCCATGGCTTGCATTCGTCTGGCGAAGACTAAGGCCCGTTTGCAGTGCTCCTTCATTCTAAGGCCCAAATGAGGAAGTCTCTCTGAGAGTTCAAAGGCTACTTTGGCGTTCATTGTTGGGCCTAATAGCATTAGGGACCCTTGGTGTAGGTCCATCATTGAGTTCACCAAACTTGATGGCCCACAAATACATCCTGTTTAACAAAACGACCAAAAAAAAGAGGAACAAGTTAGTCATTTAGCACGTGTTTTCTCTTTAGTTTCTAGTGGTGCAAAAAGTGCCATGTTATGCCTATGTCAATGTCACCGATGGCACGTTACATTGTCACTCATGGCCGTATTCCTATCCGTATTAATATATATCCGTATCAAAATAGAAGTAAAATATAAGATATGAAATACCGTTAGTTTTTAAAGTAGGACTAGTATCAAACAAGATCTAAGGGATTTTTGGTTTATCTTTGATATCGGGGTAACAAAACTTGTCGGACGGATTCAAAGGGATAACCGAAAGAATACAATCAAGATTTAACACATCAAGTACAAAAAAAATGACCCATACCCATCGTATAGGACCACAATATAACAACGGAGAGATGGGTATGGGAGCTTAAACTAGATCCAACACATTTCAATTGTTGCATATAGAAGTTGACACATATAGTTAGGTGAAGTGAATTTCACACAATATAGAATTTAGAGAAAGAATTATGATAGGACAATAATGAATATGAAATGATATAAAAGCAAGAGATATGATAGGGGCTCGATTATTATATGGGAGCTCCACAAAGCATGGGATAAGGCACTTATAAGCAAAAAGACTACAAATTTGTGCAGACCATTGGCCCGTACCGTGCAGCATGTGCGTTATAATGGAGTGGCCCATTTTCCACCATATGTTATACTTTAAATTGATATAATTGTTAAAGACAATATTATTGAGATAAGTTCAAAGAAAGAAATGATTTTTCCACAAATATGTTAAGTATTTTCTGATATCAAGATGATTCATCAAACGAAATAAAGATGAATGCGTACGAATCTCACGCGTAAGAAAGTTGCATAACAAAGATGTTGAATACAATAGTTCATCGAACAAAGTCATATGTAAGAAAGTTCACATGTAACATTTTTTGCTAACGGTAATATTTTTATAGAATATTTACCATTCGATCATCAAATCGTAACGGCATAACATTGAATTCGTAGGATTTTGTAACTTAGCCAAAAAAGAAGGGACATGAAAGTAATTATGCAAGAGTCTGGGGTAGGTGGGAGAAAAAGATGAAATAATTAAAGTTTTCATGGAGAACCCTCAAGGGAGAAAGCCGAAAGGAGATGGATCAAGACTTATCACATGATTGTCAGGAAAAAGGAAAGGCTATGAATAGGAATCTTGTTTCAAATTACTACAAACATAGGGTCCCACTTTGTAATTCAAGGAAGATTCTTCATATATTCCTTCAAATTCATCTTTCTACCCCACAATTATTAAATTATTACATCTTATCCTCCTTGCCAGTCATGAACTCGTGTCTCTTGTCTCTTGTCTCTTGTCTTACCACTTCATTTTTTAATAGCAAGAAAATCACAAGAATATTCAAGGATAATTGTTATTTTACTTATTTACTTTTTTTTTATAAAAAGGGAAAATTGTTTGAAATAAAAGTTGTCAACCCATAGATATAGAGTGGACTAGAATATCTCCAACTTAGTCCCTATATTTACGAGAAAATACTCCTAAAGTTTCGGTTATATCAAACATTACCCATGGTTGTCCATATGGAAAAGAAAAAGACATTATCGGTAATTAAAAGACATAAAATGGTTGAATTACAAACTATATCCTAAGGTTCCCAAACAAGCAAAAAGTAGACAATGGAAGAACTAGTAACTGATCATATTACACTGAAATAAACCGCTACGTGGACGGTCAGCATGCAGTAAACGAAGTTTTGAGAAAATTGATAAAAGAAAAACGGCAATACCTGCAATAATGTCGGCCCCACCGCTAATAAACTTGGAAATACTATGCAAAACGACGTCAGCGCCGAGTCTTGCCGGCGATAAAACCACCGGAGCAAAAGTGTTGTCGACGACAACCTTAACACCCTTATCATGCGCCAATTTACATAACCCAGGGATATCGGCGACTGAAAGGGTTGGATTCGACATCGACTCGAAGTAAAGCACGCGCGTACGCCCCGTCTCAAGCGCGTTAGCCACACTCTCACGATCAGTTACGTCGACAAATGTCGTCGTAATCCCACACGCGCGGGGAAGGAAGTGAGTAAGTAGAGCGTGGGTCCCACCGTATAGAGTTTGGGAAGCGACGATATGTCCTCCGGCGCCGACGAGCTGGAGAAAAACGCAGGAAATCGCCGACATGCCACTGGCGGTGCAGTAGGCAGTTTCGGTGCCTTCTAAGGCGGCCATCTGGCGGCCGAGGTTTAGGACGGTAGGATTGAAGTGACGGCTGTAAATGAAGAAGTCACGATCGGGACCGATCTCGCCGGAGAAGAGACGGCCCATGGTTTCCGGTTCCATGACGGTGAACGTGGCGGAGGCTTCGATTGACATGTTGACGCCGCCGTGTTCACCGAATTCATGGCGGGCGTTGGATAAGGCGGCGATTGGGTCTTCTTTGGAAATTGTGGTGGTGGGTTTTTTGGCGAGGGTGAAATGGTTGTCTTCGTTGTTGTTGTTGTCGTCGTCGGAAGGGCGTTTCTTGGGTTTTGTGGTGGCGGTGGTGTTGGCAAGGAGGAGATCAATGGGGAGGTTTGTGTGGGTTTGTGCAGCCATTTCTTGAGATTATTGCAATTCGTGTGGGTTTGTGAAGATGGTGATGAAGAGAACCCAAGGGGGAAAGTCCAGCTTTATAGGAGGGACTAGAGAAAGACGGATTAATTTTCCATTTGCGTAATTAAGGTAAATTTTTATTTATTATTTTTCAAGAGATATTTTCTATTTCCCTCTATTTTTCTTTTTGTTCGGAAATATATTGAAAAATATGAATATATTTAAATTGAACCAATTAGTTTATAATCTTCTAATTTTAGGTTAATAATATTCTGAATATCTTTATGATTCTCTTTATTCACACTAAACTTTATAGCATCACATTAATATAAATATAATAATGGTTTTATTTTCAATGTGGCATTTTCCATCACATTCTAATATTCTATTGTCACAGCAAAACGATCATTAAACTACTATTAAAATCAATCTACTGTTAACCCCGTTCTACGAATGGCCTATCAATCAATGTACATGGATGTCTCACAATTTTTTGTATAGAAAGATATGAATATATTTCAATTGAACCATTTAGGTTATAATCTTTTTATTTTAGTTTAATTAAGAAATCATCGTATTTTAAATATCGTTGTGATATCTTTTATTATACTCCTCAAAAAAACCTATATATGTGGATGATATTAATATTAATATCAATATAAGTGTGGTTCTATATTTTCTCCACCATAATTCATCAAAAATACCATTGTCAAATTCTTATAGATCTTGGTGCTATTAAAATATACTGAATCATATACACAACTTTGGATATTTAATTAGAAAAAACATTCTACTGAAATATGCTGTTCCATTCAATAATATACCCACTAGAAATTTATAATTCATTAGCAAGATTATCCCGCACATATAAATTTCTCAAAAGTTGTATGAAGATATTTGTTATTAATATTTTGTACTGTTTTTGAAGAAATTAATATGTATAATATTTTACTTTTGTTTATTATCTTTTTTTAAAAAAAATACATTTTAAAATGTACCAATAATTACAATAATAAATGGGTAAATTATATAATACAAATACTAAAGTTAAAGTAATTCACTGAGGTGTAAATCCAGAAGTAATGTTGTGTTGACATGTTAAAACTAAAACTAACGTTATAAAAAAATAAAAATAATCACAGGTTTGAATTTATTTTTTATTATTGTTTTTACTTCACGGAATCAAAGAACGATAAAACAAGATTTGTAAATATCTTAGGACGGTATTTTAACGATGATAAACATATTTAAAATATTTTACGATTTTTTTTAAAGAAAATAGTTTACATTATATTTAAATAAAAACAATAGTGGTCAAAAAAATTATAAGATTAACTATTTTATTTTTAAAACTAAAACAAATCGCAGGCATGGCATTAAACTAAATAGACTAAAATATCTAAAATGACAAGTATTTTAAAAAAAAATAGTTTTCCGGACAAAAACAATCGTAGTCGTGCAGGTTTGTATATATAGCCTTTTATAAATCAATGAGTGAAAAGAAAAAAACTAAAATAAGTAAATTTCAATAGCAGCCCTTACAGCTCAAATAGTTAATGATGTACAAAAACATAAATCATAAATATTTTTCTTGCAAAATAAGTAAACATAAAAAATAAACATATTTGTTCCTTTTTATTTTTATACAATAAAAAAACGATCCAATACTAAACACTTGTACATTTCTACTGATCAACACTGGGTTTGCACTATATTTATGGATTGTGGTGACAATTTTGTGGAATAATGAATCATTACGACGCTTAAAGGTCCAAATTCAGGAGATAATTACTATGAGCCTTCTCATCAATATTATCTATAACTTTGCTAAAGTGTACAGAAAATTATAATATAATATTGATCTTCTTTTGGATAAGATTTCAAAAAGACCTGTAAGATGGACGTTACAATGTGTTTTATAGTCTAGACCTATCTAATGTTTCCTAAATTGAAAAATCAACGCGAAATCTTAGTATTTACTTGCATGGGATGTATGAGGACCAAATCCTACCCACTATTCATCCTACAGAATATACTATCCCTATTACGTGTAAAGATTCAACCTTTAATGCATTGTAGTCAAGAAGTTCTTGCATATTAATCTGTTCATCAGGCCCGCCTTTTAAGTGTTTTTTTTCGTTTTGCTTGACTATTTAAAGAGAAGAAGAAGCTAGTACAAATTTGTCACGGATTTGGGCCAACAAATGGGAGATATACAAACGACGAAGAGAAAATGATTTTCTCCTCTTTGTTCTCGAAACAGTTTTGGACGCCTAGGAAATTTAAAGAGTTGTGTTTCAACATTTGACTTGTTAAGAGCCCTTCGATTTCGATCACTGATTGATGGGTTAACTCTTATTTACGTCTGTTAGTTATGTAAATAGATTTGGATTTGATAATGGTTATAGCTTGAGAGGATAACATACTGTATTGGTCAGCCAGGTGCCTTGCTCTGGTGCAAAGGGCAACAGAAGAGTGGACATGTATCCAAAAGAGTGTTCTGCGTGCATTGCAGCTACATCTTCGGTCACAGGCTGTTATGACAAAGGGTGGTGGATCTTGTACATTTAAACTTAGGGTGTGTTTGGACAGAGATTGATGGAGGTTATTTTAGATTAAATTTGGGAGATTAATTTTGTGAAGGTCTTTGGTTGATGATGGAGATTATAGGGGAGGTTATAAAAGAGGTTAAAAGGAGATTAAAAATGGAGAAAAAATAACCTCATATCAGCAAGGTTAAAGGAGATTAATCTCCCTTCATCAATCACGATTCCACTCATGCCCCTACTGGAAAACACAAAACACGACACATACATGAGAAGCCAGTCGACATTCTTTCTTCTCACCACTACGGTTGTGCATCCGGCCCGGTCCGAAATTTTCAAAAACCCGGACCGGGGACTAGACTGAGGTCTATTTTGGTCCTTTACGGTCCGGTCTATTCCGGTCCGTGTTTTTCTGGTGTATTCTAGTCCGAATCGGATTCGGACCAGTATATAATAAAATATTTTAAAATTTGCAAAAATTAAAAATATAATTTTCAAAAATATATATTTTGAAATATGTACACTATTTTTTTAATATATAAGATAAATTTATTTTTAAAAAAAAGGATCGAGGACCGGGTTTTTTTTGGTCCGACCTGGTCTTTTACTCTAGTCCAACTCGTTCTTTTAATATATAAAAATATATTTATCCTAGTCCGACCCGATCTTTTCCAGTCCGGAGTGGGACCATAATTTCCAAAAATCATGGAGGGGGACGGACCGGTTTTCAGTCCGGGTCAGTTTTTGCACAGCCTACTCACCACCATGAGTTCTCCAACGAACCAGGAGAATAGAGGAGAGCGGCGGGGGAAATTGGTTCCGACGAGGCCACCGGCGACGAGGAGAACGAATTGGGATGTTGAAGACGAGAAGTAAGGTTGAAGATGGATCAATTTGTCGAAGGTATACGCACAAGGCCGGGTAGGAACAACTCGACTCAAAACCACGTAAAGACATCAAAGGAGCTTGAAAAAAAAAATGGTAAATTTGTAAAACTGTATTAATTAAATCCATTAAAAATCTCCTACCAAACAACCTAATATAGATTATTTTAAATCAAATAATCCTAATAAACCCCATATAAAATTTAATCCCTTTTAATTTCCATTTACATTAATCTTCAAAATAACCTCCATCTCCGACCAAACACACCCTTAGTGTCCTATAATTTGGGTCATAGTGGTAAAATGAAAACGGAATAAATTAGGTTAAGGAAAAATGAATGATAATTATTGTGTTACTTTTATGTGTTAAAAAACTTCTACTATTACGTTAAAATTTTAGTCGTTAAGCAAATTTGATTTTGATTGATTTAATAATATTGTGTTTTCAGGAATAATTCTTAACAATTACAAACGGGTCCTTAGTGTTTATATATTTTTAAGTTTAAATTATGTAATAAATATTATTTGCATGACTTACATAGATGTTATAGAAGTTTAAATGAGAGTTGAACATTTTACCTTGATAAGACATGGGTTTGTTGAAACAGCAGCAAGTTTATAGGAAGTATTTTGACAAACTTGTGGAGGTATCATGAAATATGCATATTGCCGATTCTACTCCACAAAACAGGTATTTTTTAAAATCACGTATAAAAACACGCTCGTAAGTTCATAACACATTGTGGTGGACGAAAGTCCTCGCATCGATAATAAGGGATAGTGATTCTAGTATATAAGATTGATGGATCCTCCTATAGCTAATTGATTTCGGGATGAATTTTCATCGAACTTATGTCTTGAGTTCGGATCCATCCAATGCGTACATGCGCTAAGACATGTAGCGAACCCCGACATTGAATTTGACCCGCTCAAATTTCACATAGTGTCAAACAATTTGATCTCTTGGGTTCTGACTTATTGGGATTGCTGGCCAAAAAGACAATTGGTGGTGAATTTGAGACTATGATCGTCTCATTCAATTGGACATGCCCGCCTTCAGACACGTCGTTAAGTCTAAACATATTTGGACGGTTGCACTTGAATACGTGAGTGGAAGATAAAATATGGTTTGCCACTCTTTCTATGGTCAATTGTCTGATCGGGCTTATGTATTGTACTCGGACCTAACGATTATATGCGCTCGGACGTGTGACAAACCCACGATCAATCTTAACTCACCTGAATTTTACACAAATAAGTTGATGGGTTACTTCTATTTACATGTAATTTTGGCATAAAACCCATGGAGTCGTGGCCTGGACCAGATGATTGTTGCTTATGCACGATTTTGGTCAAGTGGAGAAATATTGTTGGATACATCATACATGTGAGAGTATTGGTAGAGTACTCTTATTATTACCGATTAATTCTGGAGTATCGAGGTAGTAAATTCCGAGCTCTTGACTCAACCAGTGAGAGCCACCAAACCAGCAAATCGATTTTCACCGATTGACTCGACCCAATGGAAGAAAAGAGGGTGACACTTGTTGTGCAGGTATTTATTAATATACATAAAACGTTAATAAGACAGTCCCCAACTACATTCATCAATAAATAAATTTGTATTCTACAGAACTTAGGGGATATTTTAACACAATGTATTTGGACAGTCAAATGGGATGTAGGAGCTAAAAGCCTAAAACCATAAAAAGGATAATTCATGCAGTATCTTCTGGTAATGAATTATGTGGCCAATTCTGCCAGGTCTGTTGATATTGTAACACGCAATGTCCCAGAATTGGGAGTGTTGGATGAATCATGAATGAGAGAAACTAGACCTCAATAGGGTTCAAGTCCTCTCTATGTCGGGGTAAAGCATTTGGTAAACCGGTTGAAGATGGGGCTGAGGATGAACTTTCTAAATGTTGCAAGAAGTCGATTACAAATGGGTCGGTCCATGGTGCCCCAACCGGTCCTTCTGCCCCCGCTACCCATCCTAGATGGCCACCCTTTGGTGTTACTATCAGGAGACAATGCTCATTTTCCTGATAAAACCGTCAAAAGATTATACTAGTAGTAAAGGTTAAGCTCAAGGTACAGTTTTCAGATGGTGTATAGTATAGTTATTTATCCTTCACTAATGTATTTCTGCTGCTAATTAGGAACATTTTGGAGGTAGAATTTACAAGAACTAAAATATGGTTGATTTTCTTCACTCATTAATTAAAGCATCTTATAGTTGTAACCCCCCACAATGAGGAAAGGAAAGAGCAACAAAATACATGTTCAATTTTAATATAATAGAGAGAGATTTGAAAGGACTAATATAAGCACATACCTCAATATCTTTGCGTGGGATGCCCCTAGCTGGTGCAATTGGGTCATTTGCAGCCTGTCAAATGTTCAAAACTTAATGTAAGATCAGTTAGAATGAGACATGATAAGATTGCCCTGATCTGACTTGGTCAAAAATCATAGACGGTCTCAAAACCGAAAG
The DNA here is from genome assembly GCA_002319775.1 of Fagopyrum tataricum. NCBI lineage: Eukaryota > Viridiplantae > Streptophyta > Magnoliopsida > Caryophyllales > Polygonaceae > Fagopyrum > Fagopyrum tataricum. The sequence goes on along the minus strand of CM008281.1, from coordinate 38,185,955 downwards.
AACTGGAAGGTGGGGAAAAAATTTTACAGTGGGCGTCCAAAAGTAGAGGATTAGGATTGGCAATGTATGCATTGTAAAATGTCAACCACTGATTTAAGCAACAAACGAAATTAAGGTGTGTAGTGACTAAATCAAAATTGGAGAATTATTGTGGCTAAAGCAGAAGACCAGAAAGTAGAAACGCTACCTGGACGCATAGTAAAGGTGTAGTAACATATTTTATGGAATCTGAGCTGCTTGAATTTGAATAATAGTCATCTGCTGACTTGAAACCAAAAGATACTGCAAAGTGGAACAAACGAGTCAACTGACGGCTGCTGCATTTAGAAATAGCCTGCATGTAGAATTAAAGAATCGTAACTCACACACCTCGGGTCAACCCTTCATCAAATTCCTTAACCGTCTTTGCGTTTGCTGCCATTGGTATGTTAAACTCACCTCCCATCTCTTCAAAGAGAGTAATATGTCTGCACAAAGTGAGTGCACCAACAAGATTCTATAAAATCAGATAGTAGGGAAGACTCATAAATCAATTACAAAATAATATCAACTGAAAATTATTTTATGGAAGTGTCAATCATTACCGTTTGAATATTTTGCAAAGAGAACGAGCAAGAGACTGGTCATACACATTATTGAAACCCTTCCGAAAGTCCTCATCTGCAATCGGTAGATTGAAGGGATTGCACAATGACACAGCCCCAGAAAGGGTGCATTTACTTGATTCCTGACACAGAAAAGTGGACAATGCAAAGATAACTGGCTATTTCATTCATATAAAGAAAATTAGGTCAAAATATCCATTAGCATTTAGTAATATTAAGACATGTGGAGATACTCTAAGAAGAACAAATAAGTATACAATCTAAAATAGAAAAGGATATACAAAGACAGAAGAAAAAACATTCATGTGGAAGCAACTGTTAAAATCCTCATCATTTAGCAATATTTCTCTTTAATCTCATCGATGGTTGAAAATAACATCAACTTCACAATCGAATAAGTATTCGGTTATTCAACATCAATGTACAAATCAGACCTAAGATAATAAACACATTGACAGATTTATAAAAAAATGCAGTTATCATTAAGCTTATAAGAAACAGTATACAATATACATAAATCATGGTAACCGGATAATTTCTCTTAAAAAAACTATGGTTGAAAATAACTTCAGCTTTACAATCAAATAACTATTCAATTCTTCACCATTAATTAACAATCCAGAACTGAACTACTAAACACATTGACGGATTGAAAAAAACAGTTATCATTGTGCTCAAAAGAAACAGTATACGTGAATCACGGAAGCACGCAAAAGAAGAAGAAAGAAAGTACAGGAAAAACAATAGTCAAACCTCGCCCAAGTATCGAACAAGAATGTTAGCTCCAAGAGACCATCCAACAGCATACAAATTCGCTTTAGGATATCGACCAGAGACATGTCCGACAACTTGACGAATATCTCCAGTGAATGAGGCCGAATAGAACTGCAAATTATTTCTCAGATTTTGATTCTTCTTCGGCACAAACCAGCCAGTACCAAATTTGTGGAGATCCATAGCTATTTAGAGGATACCTGAGGTGTCGTGACTGGACTATCGCCACATCCACGGCTATTGAACACCACCACTCTCCAGCCTTGTTTCCTCGCTCTCATTAGCATATGCCTCACATAAGTATCTCCACTACCTCCCGTTAAACCTGGCTGAACGTTACACACTTACACTCATCAATCACTTTTTCCAGATCGTTAATCAGAAGATTCAATGCGGAATTGACAATTTCAATTTAGTTATACAAGTAAGCTCAATCAAACTCCCTACTGTTAAAACTGGCTGCAACAATACACACCAATTCACCTTGTCCGGCTACCAAATTAGAACATTCAATAGTTCAATTTCGTTAAGAACTAGCTTATATCAAGCAATTATCAATTTTCCAATACTGACGGAAGAAACAAATTGAAGTAGAAAAAAACAGCGCTTACAAGTAAGATAACAACAGGAGAATCGGCGGGCAAGAGGCGGTCGTCGCCGACCACCCAATCGAGAGCAATAGCGCCGTCATCAGGGGTCCTGAGACACTCGCGGCGGTAACGAACCTCGGGAAGCGAGCGAAAGAGCGCGGCGAAGATCGTCTCGACGTGGCAGTTCCATCCAATGACGGGGAATGGATTGTAGGGGCGATCGAGGTCCTTGAGAACGGGAAGCAGAGAATCGCGAGCTCCGCCGAGGACTTCGAGAGAAGGCGAGTGCGAATAGGAGTGACTCCGGACACTGGAGGCACCGGACATTGGAGCGGCGGAGGCGAGGAAACGCGGGGTACGACCCGCGATTTGGGAGATAAGAGGGAAGTAGAAGGAGTGTGTGCGAGAGGAGGGAAAGGAAGGTTTGGCCATCGGCTGGAAAGCAGCCACTCGTGGCCTACCCTCCAATGTGAGGTGCTTTCTTGAGTTAAAGAACAGAATAATTCTCTTCAAGGAAGAACGCAAGAAGGTCAACCTCTTTCATATATATACAATATGGATTCCGGCGGCGATGTAATGCAATAGGGTCGCATATAGTAAAGTGAAATTCAATCCACGAAATAATTTAATTTATGGACAATGTCGTTGTGGTAAAGGTGTAATGCCAGAGAAATCATTACCGCAAGACATAGAGGGAGTAGCCTTATTGGACCGTACATATTTTTTGGTATAGCCAGATAATAGGTAGGAGCATAAACTGAAACATTCTGGAGGTACATTCAGATTAATCATTTTAGCATACTGCTTTTATATATATGATAATTAAAAGACGCAATATGAACTAGAATAAAGAGTAAAGTAGCAATAAATGCAAGAATACATATCTCTCGTTTTTTGATTTGGGACCCTATTCATCTATTTTGACTTCTATTGAATCGAGAAATAAGTTTAATTATCCATCTTGATATAGATAAGTATAGGGCATCCTCCGCTAAAGGCCCCTAAATGACCGCTCAGTGATAAAGGAGGTAGGGGTGCAGAGACAACCAGCTCAGTTGGTAGAGCAACTCGTTTACACGTGCGCCAATGCTTTTCCAGGGAGTTCATCATTCAATCAAAAGACTTGATTGGTAAATACATGTCTTACTCCACGCTAATAAAAGCTAATCTTAATGCAAAGCCAAGTTACCTCATGCAGGCATTTATGCTTCCTGCAAGCATCCACAAAGAACTTGATCAGATTAATACAAACTTATTTTGGAATAAAATACCAAATTTTTAACCGCTTATCAGTTAGGATAAATTGTAAGTCTAAATCACTAGGAGGAGTTGGAATTAGGAAATCATAAGATATGAGCAAAGCGTTGTTAATGAAACTCTTCTGAAAAATCATGGCAGAACCGGATAATATCTAGGTCAAAGTAATAGAAGAAAAATACTTAAAGGCACATGGCTTTGGAACTACAAGTGTGGAAAAACTACATCATGGCAATGAAAGAAATTAATCAAAGTGAGAGAAGATTTTGACAAAGTACTTAGATGGGATGTGGGAGATGGTAAAACAATTAGATTTTGGAAAAACCGATGAAATTACAGAACAACCACTTCAAGACCTGGTGAGCAACACAATCTTGATAAATTCTACATAACCAGTTTGAAGCTTTATCATATATAAGTGATAGAACCACCATCTCTTAAATCAACTAAACACTCTTTTACCAGATGACATTTTCACAAAAAAAAAACAAATAAACTATAACCTACCCAAAGATGAGATAAAAGATAGAATATATGGGCAACTAACGAAGAAGGATGGTATTCTACGAAAGTTGCTATGGAAACGATCCAACAACGAAAGGTTGAAGTAACACCTGACAAAACATGGATTTGAGAGATTAATATTATGTCAAAAATAAATAAATAAATTCCTATGAAAATTTTTGACAAGTAAAAAATATCATTCATGATGTAATGCAAATTCTGTAATCATCATATAAAAAGTGTTAAACACCTCTATTTTGTGTGTCCGTACACTCTACAAACTATTGATGATGCCAAAATCACAACAATTCTGCAAAATTATGACACAACAAATCAAACAATAATTGGTATCATATCTGAAATAAAAGATAACATTTCTCCGACAGGACTAAGACAACTAATGGTAACATGGTAGAACATATGACTTGCTAGAAACCAAATTATACTCAATAAGAAAAATGTGCCACAAAATCTGCAACAAATTGTTCTGAACAAAATAAATGAGTGGGAAAATGCCAACATAAGGTTGACTACAAACAACAAGATGAAAAACAAAAAAAAAACATTAAATGGCAAAGACCTAGGTAAGGATATATTAAAATCAATTTTGATGCCTCGGGGAACAAGTCTAACCAATTTGCTTATGGATATATTATTCGGAACAACCTTGTAGTACCTCTGAGTGCATGGAAAGGAAGATGCAACGCCGAATCTGTATTAGAAGCAAAATCTTTCGCTCTTTGAGAGGGCCTCCAAAAGGTTGTAAGAAATATGTGCTACATCCATAAAGATTGAAGTAGACAATCTGGTGCTCATTCATTCGATCAACTAAGTTTGAAAATCACCATGGGAAACGGACATGTTCATCTAAGATATTTCCTCCATGATTTATGGCTTCATGCACTCTAGTACGCATCATATTTTCATGGAAATCAACATCATTGTTGTTAGACTCTCGCTGCATGGACACACCTTAACCACAAATGACGATAACTTACCTCTTGATGTTGAAGACCTCATCCGAAAGGATGTTTTAGGGCGGTCAGTCTCTCCCTTACATTCCTCTTACCTTTGTATCAAAAAAAAGAATCATTCTCAACCTTTCTCATAAAAAAATGTGTATATTATAGAAAAATAGGTTTATTGGACATCTATGCTTCCTATTTTCTGCTTTAAAGGTGGTTAAATGATAGTTATCCTTTTGAAATATTAGAGGGATGGGTCAGTTTAACCACATATAACATCAGTACCGTTTGTAAAATTCTCAACAAAGTAATTGCTCGTGCAAAACTAAGTCCCAAACCACTCCCGAAAACTGCTTATGAAAATCAATATGTTTCAACGACAAAGTCGATTGTTTGGCTAATGGTAAGGTTGAAGGTTCATGTCTCCTTTGTAAATCTTACCAACTAAGAAACCAAATAATTAAAATCATACACAAAAGTGATAGATTTAACCGTATCAAATTTTTTGTAACAATTAAATAAAATTTGTTACTTCCAATTAGACATGTACGTATGTAGACTTGGGGTGGACTGGAGAACAAATTGTGTCCGAAATGTTCGGGTCGGGCCAACTCGATCCGTCTTATCCAGACCTCCAATACAAACCCATGTCCGTCCACCCACATATAAATTTGGCCTAGTCTAGATGTACCTTATGCACGATTTTACTAGTTTTTTCCTAGATTTATCATATAAAAATTAAACCATCCAGTACAATTCAACATAAATTGCAATTTTATTATAGTTGACTTGTAAACAAGTTCAACGCATGAAAAAACTACAAGAAAATTGCAATCCAAACACATTAAAAAAAAAGATAACTAAAATTACAATTAAATTATTCTTGCATTGCAAACGAGCAAGATCAAGATGGAGGCAAGAGAGGTTTTAGATGTGACGCATGATTTAGAGATTTATCGTATATGCGGGCCGGATCATATCCAACCACACCAAAACTAGATATCCATACTAGGGGTGGGAATCGGATCGACCCGATTCGAATAGTCAGATATAATTTTAACGGATGGGATAATTACCCGTGGATATCTGGTCGATCCAAAATATAAATATTGGTATCCGGATTTTATTTAGTCGGGTCTGATTGGATCATTATATGGGTGATCAGTTCCATCCGAACGACATTATCATTATCCGGATGATCCGACTGATTGGATGATCTGAATAATCCATATGATCCGAAATATAAATATTTGTGTAAGTTTATTTCTTTTTTGTGGTTTTTCTTATATTATCTAATGGGAGAAAATTAGTTTTGTATTAGTGTTTATTTTAAAAAAATTATTGGATAAAAAGGAAAATAGTTAAAGTAGGTATTAGTTGAATAAAATTTATAAATAATTAAAGTAAGTAATTTGTTGGAAAATATTGAATATGATTTTTAGCATAAACTTATTGTTGATATAGATAATATTAAAATAACTAATCACATTAAATATATTTATAAGATGATAAAATTATACTTTACATTGACTAAATAATGAAAAGCTTTAACTTTTATTAATGAAAAATCGGATATTTTCGGATATCTGCGAATCACTGGATATTCGATAATCCGCGAATAGCCGGTGATCCATGAATATCCGAATATCAGGTGACCCACATATGTCTAAAAATATCCGAATATTTTCTTTTGGTAGGCGGATGGACCGAACCATATTTGTGCGGGTATACTTCCAATCTACTACATATAATAATAAAATAGAAGGGATTCTATCCACTTGTCTTTATCACATTAAGCCATTTGTATTTTTTTATATGTCATTTCTATATTAAACCACATCAGATTTTATCACGTGTCGTCTCTAAGTTAAGTCACCTCATTTTTTTTATTCGAAATTTTTTTTTGACGGATGCGAAATGCGCTTCCGCCCCAGCCTTAAGCGCAAGCAGTTTTCGCATTGCAACTGATAATTTTTGACCGTACAAATATTAATTATGTTAAATTATTAATTTATATTAATTTATTAATTCACGGAAACTAAATCACGTCACCTAAAAAGTATTTTTTAAATGTGAATTCACCCAAATTTAATTTTAAAAAATAAAATAAAATATATTTATATATTCCGTACGGTTATAAACTAATATGACGTAATAGCGGTTGTACGAGAGAGACCACTCACTCTTCCACTGTGAATGGGCGGAATAGTGTCCTCGTGAACTTGAGCATGAGGCTGAAGAATACCTACGTGTACTTTGTCTCTCCCTGTCCTTCTCTTCATCGATAAATGCACACGTGGTAGATACCGTGGATGTGAATAAATGAAATAAACTAGTATTGGCTCCACGTAAGACTAGAGTATGATGATTTACGTCTATTCAAACTAGTATGTTCGAGACTAAACTTAATATGAACTTTTTTATACATAATTTCACATTCATAAATAATTTAGAGTTATAAACGTTGTGTTTGCAAGGGGAAATTTGTGTACAATTCCTACGAATCAATATACATGGGGGATATATATATGTACATGAGTACGTATAATAAAAGGATCGGAGTGCTATGCTTATATAGTAGATTGCAGGTTTGTTCTTATAATGTGGGACAATTTTATCTCCGCAACTTGTTAATTTGTAGGGTTGAACAAAGTTAGATTCGGAACGAAAGTTTGGACTGGACTGTATCGATCTTAGATCCAAGATTTTTAAAGCACGTGTTAAAGTTGGGTCGGTCCAAAACCCATTTGGATCGGTCTGTACAAAACTTTTAAAAATAAAAGATAAAATTTTAAATCAATGAATATCTCAGATGAGGCAATTAGGCATGGCTATCAATAAAGGTTTATAACCGCTCTCCCTCGAGGACGACTACTTGGTCCAATATCATATGGAAACCCCCTTTCTCGGGGTGGAGTAACTTGAATATTGACGGCTCGTTCAATAGTAGGTCGGGGTGCGCTACGGCGGGCGGTCTGGTAAGGGACGACTCTAGCCGATACATGGTTGGGTTCATGTTTAATATTGGTGCGGGCTCGGTCTTGCTTTCCGAACTCTGGGGTCTTTGCATGGGGTTACATCTTGCTCGGAATAAGGGCATTTGGTGTCTTGAAGTGGAGGTGGACTCGCTTACAGCCTTCAACCTGGTGAATCAAGAGATCACTACCATTCAACCCCTCTTTAGTCTGGTATCACGGTGCCAAGGCTTCCTACGTAGGAATTGAACCATCCGATTCCGTCATGTCTTTAGAGAAGCAAACGCTGACGCGGACCACCTTGCTTCTCTTTCCTTTAATGTTCCGACTGGTTATCATGTGTTTCATGTTCCTCCTATTAGCTTAATTTTGTTTTTAAAAAACGATATCTAGGGAGTAGCGACCCCTATACTTGTCATTGTCTAGCCTTTACTTTGTTTGTTGTTTAATAACAAACAAGTGAGAATACGTTCTCCTCGCCACTTCTACCAAAAAAAGAGATTTGTATTATGTACCCGTCGATAGTGTTCCTCGCTATACCACTCTTCAATTCGAGCCTTCATCCAAGTGTTTAACTTCACTACTCAGTTTGGTCCCGCCATTCCAGTCAATTGCCTAATTGAGTTTCCCGTTGTCGTCTTCGTTCACCTCTTCCACTTCTCAATCTATTTAACTCTTCATTGTTCGACGTATTCGTTAAACTCTTTGAGTTTTCCACTCTTCTTCGTTCCCGCATTTTGACCTTGGTCTGAGTTCCCCGTCTCCAGTCAATTGCCTAATTGAGTTTCCCGTTGTCGTCTTCGTTCACCTCTTCCACTTCTCAATCTATTTAACTCTTCATTGTTCGACGTATTCGTTAAACTCTTTGAGTTTTCCACTCTTCTTCGTTCCCGCATTTTGACCTTGGTCTGAGTCCCCCGGCGGCATTACTAGCTTTGTTTGAGTTATCAACCTCTGTATGTCAAAGACGTTATTTGCTTGAGTTATTAGCCTTTGTGTATGTCAAAGACGTTATTTGCTTACTAGCTTTGTTTGAGTTATCAACCTCTGTATGTCAAAGACGTTATTGATAGATTTCGTTGGGTCAGAATGGACGTGGGGTCCGTCGCACGTCCGAGCGCATATGCGCGTTGGGCCCAAGTCCAGCACACAAGCCCAGCAGGGTTCCATCCTAAAACCAATTGGCAATAGGAGGAGTAGCCCACCAACCTTATATACTAGACTTGTAATCCCAATATTGTCGAAGTGGGAACCATAATCCTCCACAGTTATTTGCTTGAGTCATTAGCCTTTGTGTATGTCAAAGACGTTATTTGCTTAAGTTTTCCCACTTCTTATTTTACATGAGACGTGCATAATTTTGAAGGTGGTAATTGGTCGATTGCTAAGTGGGAGTTGAAACATGCATCATGAACTACCAAGGCATACATATTAAATTTTGCTTGATAATTGGCTACTATGAGCTTCATGACTTTTATACGGCGCAACGAATAACAGCGGTGTCTTACTTACAACTTTGAAAGAAAGAGTTAGGTGCTATTCAGCTATTGTGTTATATATTTTGTAAAGGAATGTTAACGGTTAATAGATCGTTCAATAACTTTAGTCCGGTTTCGAGATTCAAAATTAGATTTTTTTGAACGAAAAATCTGAATTTCTAAATCTAATCAGGAAATTAAAAAAATTAAAAATATATTGAGATTCAGACTAGAGTTTAAGATTCATTCCAAAATTTTCTAATTCTTGATTTTTTTTTGTGGAAGTAGGTTTGGTACCCTTCGCCCATCTTGCGACGCTTATATAAATATATAAGTGGCTACTCTTTACCCTTCTCTCCTCCTCGCAACAACATTTCCTTCTTCACCCGCCGCTTCTCCCTCTCTTGGATATTTCATTCAAAAAATTTTCTTTCATGATGCACCGTTGAGATGTAAGGGAAGAAAAATGTCCATGTCAATAACATGTTAGAATGTTAGTAGGTGAGACTACTATAGTCTTTCAAGGACGGATCCAAGATTATGATGTTAGGTAGGCTAAATTTGTATTAGATAATATAGTAAAATAATATTTTAAATTTATATACACAAAAAAGAAAAAAAAAAAGAAAGGAAAACCTAATCCAAAGGTCTTATGCATGAGAAGGGTATAATTTAAGGAAAAGATGTATAATTAAACAAAAGTAAATGATATTTATAATTACTTTAAATAAAATTGGGTGGATGAAACCTTCATCCGGATCCTACCCGATCCACCACCCGCTTCCATCCATCTTTTAACGGGTTTTCACCCTTTTTTGCTGGATCCGGTGGTCGGGTATTCGTCGAATACAGATGAAATTGTCATTCGTACCGGTAATGTAGGAGAATTTGGTACTTGACAGAATAATACTTATGAAAATGAGAATTTTGCCTCTAATTTTCTAGTTTTTTAATTTTGTTTTTCTATAAATTAAAATTTTCAGAAAAGAAAAGTTGACAGTGAGTTTTTTTTTTGAGAGATAGAGTAAGAAATTCGATCACCGTACAAGCGGAACGGTGAATCGAGAGGCCGAAAGAAGTCGGCCGACGAAAATAACCGTTAAAGAGAAAAACCCAACGGACAAATAAACAAAGCAACAGGCGAAAAAGGAGAAAGGGGTGAAGGTGAAGTAGAACCACAACAAGTTAGTGCAATGATGAAGAGCATCTCCGATGAAGCGGGTATGGACGAGCCAAGCACTATCGAATAGCACCGCCGGATGCATGTACAGCTGGACACAAACTCTTGGGGAAGTGGACGACGAGATTCCGGGGAAGTTGACAGTGAGTTTAATGACAATACATCTGACGGTCCATAGAAAGATTCGATAAAAATTCAAACTTTTTTTAAAGGTAAAATTTTTAGAAATTAGATTTTCAATTTCAAAATATAGGATGTTTTAGTTAGTAAATAAAAACCAATTAACAGAATATTGTATTTTTTCTTGGATTGTTACAAAATAATTAAATATTTGTTTAAATAACAACCTTAAAATTATTTAAAGGCTCCAAATATAATTCGGTTGATTTAAAATATAAAAATATTGAAAAAATCACAGAATCTCCTCAAGCAGTCTAGATCATCTATTTTCTATGTTACATCTCCTATTGCAACTTTATCATTGGCCAATCTATATATTTAAAATTGTCATATTAATGGGAATACATACTTTCCTTTTATTTTTTTCACCATCCAAATATATCAAAACATAAAAGATCCTTCTCTCTATCGCTTGTTACGCTGCTACCATCCTTGTCGGAGTTCTCACCAGAGACGAAGCTCACCGGAGATGAAACCTTGTCCACCATCTTAACTTCAAAAACCTAAGGGATTTTACTTTGAAATAACTTCCTTATATTCCAAAAAAAAAACTAACAAGGATCCTGGTTGAAACTCAAATTCATGACAAATTCTTTATTTAGCTTATGAAACCAATAATTTCAGTTAACAGTGGATGGATTAAAGGTGGATTGAAACTCAAACTCTCCAGAGACAAAAATCTCGAAACAAAACGAAAAAAATGGTTCTTCTGTCCATAAAATGTACACTAAAGCTCAATCAAAAGCTCAATCAAACAATTCAATCCAGCAAAGACTTCGTCTCCGGCGAGCTTCGTCTCTAGTGAGAACTCCGACAAGGATAGTAGCAGCGTCATAAGCAATAGAGAAGGACTTTTTCTGTTTTGATATATTTGGATGGTGGAAAAAAAAAGGAAAGTATGTATCCTCGTTAATACGACAATTTTAAATTTATAAATTAGTTGTTAATGATGCCACATGGACCAATGATAAAGTTGCAATATGAGATGCATCCTATAAAGGAAATAGGTGAATAAGATTGCTCCTCAAGCCACCCGATATAATTCGGTTGAGATTTGCTTTGTTTTTGAAAGATCATATTGGAAGTTCCCGTTGGTCAATCAGTTTCAACGCCATGGCCAGAGGTGAAGAAGACGATGGCCTAAAACTTACCCTAGGGATCATCCCCTACACCCACCGACAAACCAAGAAAGCCAACCACCTCAACCCACTACAACACCGTCCAACTCCGGTTGCCGCTGGAAACCGCCAACGGAAAGCCCAACTCGCTCCGTAAAAAGAACAAGAACGTCTAACAACAACACCGACACCAAGAGGATTCCGCCACCGTACCCTTGGGCCACTGACCAGCCATGCCGGTTACACACGGAGGAGTACCTCGAGAACAACGGCCACACGTCGATAACGGGAACACTCAAGTGTAGGAGGTGTGAACGGAGTTATGACATGACGTTTGATTTGAAGGAGAAGTTTGGTGATTTTGGATTTTACATGATAAAGATGAAGAACGAGCGTTCGAATCAAGCTCCGAAGAATTGGATGAGGCCTCCGCTGCCGGATTGTCAGTTTTGCGGCGAGAAAAAATCTGTGATCCCGGAGATTTCTGTTAAAGAGAGGATCAATTGGTTGTTCTTGTTTCTTGGTGAGATGTATGGTTCTTGCAAGCACGAAGATTTGAAGTATTTATTGAGTAAGAATAATACTCATATGACTGCCTCTAAGGATAGGCTTGTGTATTTGGTTTACATGAACATCGCCAACCAGCTTGTACCTTGATACAATCAATGATTCATGGAGATCGAAGGTACCACCTTGGTAAGAATAATACTCATATGTCTGCCTCTAATAATCTATGTTCATCACCCCCCGCAAGCTGGAGGATGGGACTGGCATGACCATACCCAGCTTGGAGAGTAAAGAATCTTGTTGAGCTGAAGGTACCACCTTGATAAGAACATCGGCCAACTGAGATGAAGTAGGTACAAAATGTAGCTGAAGAAGGCCTTCCATGACCTTATCTCGTGTAAAATGGTAGTCGATTTCTATGTGTTTTGTACGCTCATGGAACACTGGGTTACGGGCAATTTGAATGGTAGGGTTGTTATCACAAAACAAACTCACAGGTTGTAGTGATGGTAGACCCAAATCTTCAAGTAAACGGACTAACCAAGTGACCTCGGCTACGGCACATGCCAAGGCACGATATTCTGCTTCTGCAGAACTACGAGATATTGTACCTTGCTTCTTTGATTTCCAACTAATAGGGGACTTGCCAAGTAAAAGAACATAACCACCAACTGATCTACGTGTAGATAGACAAGATGCCCAATCTGAATCTGAGTAAGCAAGAAGTGAGGGAGTGTCACAGCCATTCAAAATAATCCCATGACCAATTGACCCTTTTACATATCTAAGAGTATGATGAAGTGCCTCAAGATGAGTAGTATATGGGTTTTGCATGAACTGACTCAAACTTTGAACTACAAAACATAGATCAGGTCGAGTATGAGTGAGGAAGTTTAATTTTCCTACCAGGCATTGATATTCAGAAGCATTTTCCAAAGGAACACCATCATTTGGTGCAAGCTTGAGATTCAAAGAAAGTGGTGTGCAAGTGGTCTTCTCATCAGGGAGTCGAGCATCTTTTAACAATTCTCTTGTAAATTTGCATTGTGACAAGACAATTCCTTCAGGAGCATAACTCACCTCCAAACCTAGAAAATAGTGTAATATTCCAAGATCCTTTACACTAAAGGTGGAATCAAGATCCTTCTTTAATCTTGAAATTTCATTAACATCAGAACCTGTAATCAATAGATCATCCACATATAGTGCAATGATGGTGATGAGGCCAGAACATTTTTTAATAAATAAAGAGTAGTTATTTTTTAACTGAATGAATCCTTGAGTAGATAATGAAGAAGTGAAGCGATTAAACAATTGTCTGGATGCCTGCTTGAGGCCATAAAGTGACTTGCGAAGTTTGCAAACAAGTGATAGTGGATTGGGGATGCCAGGAGGTATTTTCATGTAAACTTCTTCATATAAATCCCCATGTAAAAAGGCATTATTTACATCTAGCTGATGTAATGTGCAGTGCTTTGATGTTGCAACAACAATGATGGTTCTGATTGTTGTCATTTTAACAACAGGTGAGAAGGTTTCGTGGAAATTAATACCTTCTTTCTGAGTAAATCCCTTTGCCATGAGTCTAGCCTTGTATCTCTCTAGGCTACCATCAGCCTTTAGCTTCACCTTGAAGAGCCATCTGCAACCTATAGGTTTCTTTGAAGATGTAAAGGCATTATGTCCCATGTATGGTTATCTTGCAAGGCTTTATACTCTAGTTGCATAACATTAACCCAATTACGATCTTTTGATGCTTCTGTGTAAGAAAGTGGTTCAACATAGGAAGAAATGAAAGAGATAAAGGCATGGTGAGACATAGGGAGAAGGGATTGATGAAACATACCTGGCGATGAAAAAGTGCAGGAACCGTAAGAGCAAACAAAATATTGAAGATAAGAAGGTGTTTTGTGGGTTTGATTTGAGCGTCGAGTAGGAATGAAAGTTGAAGGCAAAGAAGAAGAGATAGACAAAGTATCATTTTGGTTTTCTAGAGAAGATTGGGATGTCTCCAGGGAATTTTCTGGAGGGTTATTAAGAGGAGTTGGAGGGTTAATGATGTTATCAATTGTGATAGATTTGGAAAGAAAAATGGAAGTATCAAAAGAGGAGAAATCAGAGGGTACAGGAAGAGTAGAAGAAGTGGAAGCAATGTAATGAAAAGGAAAATATGTTTCATGGAAAGTGACATCTCGAGTGTACATTATTTCTCTTGAGTTTAATGTGAGAACCTTGAAACCTTTCTTGCCAAAGGGATATCCTAGAAAGGCACAAGGTATGGCTCTTGGTATAAATTTATCACGGTTAACTAGGAGAGTGTTTGCAAAGCAAAGGTAACCAAAGACTTTCAAGGATGAGTAATCAGGTATCTTATGAAAGAGAAGCTCATAAGGTGATTTGTTTTGAAGCACTAGCAAAGGGGAACGATTAATGATATGTGTGGCAGTGAGAATGCAATCATCCCAGTATTGGGGAGGAATTTTAGATTGATGATAAAGAGCTCGGCCAACTTCTAGAATGTGTTTATGTTTTCGTTTAACAACTCCATTTTGTTGTGGATTGTAAGGGCAAGTAGTGTGATGAATGATTCCTTCAAGATTGAAGAAAGATGAGGTTGCATGACTTGAAAACTCTTGAGCATTGTCAGTTCTAATGGTCTTTATTTTGGGATGAAATTGAGTGTGTATAAGAGAGGAAAAAGACTGAATAAGAGAAAGGGAGTTACTCTTATTGGACATGAGATAAGTCCATGTACACCGAGTATAGTCATCAACAAGTAAGGAAGTAAGTAAAGCCATTGTAAGTGTGTTGTTTGTAAGGACCCCATGTATCAATATGAACAAGATCAAAAGGTTTTTCAGCTCTAGAATGTGAGATATAAAAAGGTTGCTTTTGTTGTCGAGCTTGAGGACAAATCTGGCAAAGAGAATGATTCTTGATATTGACATTAATAGAATCAATTTTGAGCAATTGTTGAAAAGGTATATGGCCAAGTCTACGGTGCCAAACTTCAGGACTTAGGAAAGCATTAATAACACTACAATAAAGTTAATTTTTTATAGCAATATTTAATAACGTTTATATAATAAGTGCTATGAATTAAGTGTTTTTAATTTTTAACAGCGTTTTGTAATTATGTATTAATATTTAATAGCAGTTTGTAATTGCGTAAACGCTATCAAAGCAGTGAGCGCCACTTTTTCACTCGGAACTAAAAAAAAAAGCGCTACATTGAAAATATTCTCAATTGAAATGAAATAACACTTCTGATGGTTATCTATTATCGTCGATAATAACTCCTTTAATGTGGTCGGAGACTCGGGTATGTTCTCTTCTTCAAGCGAAAGAACCGAATGGGTATCTATTATTCTAAAGTCGATGTTTTTTCTTCTCGATTCACATCTCTTTCATATCAGTCGCAACGCGGAGGCTCGATTCGAAGTTGTTGGACTTTATCACATCTCCACCTTGAAGCACGAAAGACCCGAACTATCAAATTGCAAATTTGTTTTTTTTGATGGTTCTCAGCGTTTGAAATCACATGTTCTCTACTCGCCGACCTCTAGGGTTCCGATAATGGCCTTCACTAGTCATCTTTCTAAATTGTGATCGGCGAACAACCAACCTTCATAGTTTATCCGGCCGATGAATAATCAACTCAAGTAAGTTCTTTCCTCAGTCATTGTCAATAATTTTCTAATCTAATTCAATTTCCAGAGGAAGTGACGATGTTTAAGTTGATTTAGGGCTAAGAGGCGATACGAAGCACACATTCCTCCTTGCGCCACCTACTTGCAACTACAAGGCTTAGGTTGAACTTACTTGCGATTGCAAGTCATAGATCTCTTGGCAACTCGAGTATGCTTCTCTCTTCCTTTTGGTCTTCGATTGTTTTTTTGCTCTATTATGTGTTATGGTTTCTACGTTGAGTTTTAACTACATTGATGGGGAATTAAGGTAATTAAAATTTAAGTTATTACTAGCTAGTCATAACACTAGAAAATAGGATTACATAGGCAATTAAAAGGGTATGGACCTTATTGTAACGGTGACCAACATAATGTTAGAAACAAATCTATTTAGATTTCTCTTATAATTTAACGGTGTATGTGTATATAGAGTGAAGGGCTGAATTTTCCTTCATATGCTTCTTTGCAAGCTCATTTGATCAGCATCATGGACTGATTTTTTAGCCTTGATGTCTCCACTGTAGTACCCTTCACTCCACTCCTATGCCGTGAAAAAGGATGTTTTCTAGTTCATAGTTCATTAGAATTACCAAACTGATATGATTACAAGATCTTTTTAAAAGTAGTATTAGTGGAGAACAATCTTTGACTGATTAAGCTTTGTGGTTTTGTGTTTTGATAAATAATTTAGTAAATACTAGAAACTCTTCAGGAGCAAAGTTGATTGCCCTCCGGTTATAGCCTGTGCCAATTCATTTGAAGCTTGTGCCAGCATTTTTTTGAACTTCACCAAGCAAGTCTCATTGACATACTGATTGTACCACTTTGATTCCGGTGGTGCTTCTCTTGCTTGACGTACCTCCAAGACAACCTTGCACCTGAAATTATGCGAACAATGTGTACAATTTGAAGCAAAATAACACATAATTATGCATAAAATGTGTGGAATATAAATGAGAAATTCAAGTATGGCATTCAATAATTCATCCACATCCAATAGCTTGATTGTTCTATTAAAATTTAAAGCGTCTCTCCATCTCTCCATCCACTTGCTACTTGTTAGCCTTAATTTTGATTGTTCTTATTAAATTGTGGAGCATGAGTAGTGAGTTCTTTTTTTTTCCTTTCCTTTTTTGTATTGAAGAAGAAACAAGAACTGACCAAAATTTTGGTGTTAGGATGCACTCAAACAATTATGGAGATTGACTTATATTAATAGGGGAAATTTCTCCTCTCAAATCAGTGGTCTGGAAAGAGATGAGATGGCAAGGTACATACCCTTCAACTTACTTCAGGTATGCTGACTTGTCAACCTTGATATTTGGCAAGCCTCCTTTAAAAAAACATGTTTTATTATCTTAATCATTATTCATTGTAGGGGTGGTGGATACATCTCCCTTGAAAATCTCATATATTTAGCTGAGAAGTATCCGGTTTGTCTTTCTCCTTCTTACTTTATCTTAAATGCAATCTTTCTATGCATATTGAATGATTTAAAATGGTTAATATTCTAAGTCCATGCTGTCCTTTTTCCCATTTAACAAGAAGTCTTTTTCTAGCAATTTTGCATGCAAACTGTCTTTTTTTTAAAGAGGATGAACATTGTTGGTGAGCTTGGCATAACTTCTTGAATAGAATATCAGTAATTATTTGCCTTGTTAGGTATCACTTCACACGTTTAGTGATATTGAGGTACTTGCACTATTTATCCTGCTCAATTTAATTAACATTCTTTCTTTTCTAGCTATAATTTGATCTGAATTACTAAATCTTCTTAAGCAATGCCATGTGAACTTCTTGAAGTTATACAGTCTCTTAAACCACTTTAGTTACAGTGAAGTTTGTAGTGATAATCATTGAAGATGGAATGACATTTAAATAACCTCTTATGTGTTGCCTTCCTAATTATGGATGCCCAATGGCTTGCCAAGCGTGCATCATATATGGAATTCAACGTAACAAGGTTTCCTTGACTTGTTTTCTTACATTTTTGAGTTTAACTAGTAGAAATTATAATTAAGTTGTAGTTAATTTTGATTATGAACCTGCGTTTTTTCTTGAATTACTAAAGCTAATGCATTATAATACAAATTATGTACTACTAATCTTAATAACACAAACTCGTGTTCCTGACTCATTCTCTTCATACCAACTTAATTTCACTTTCATCAACAACTCAAAGATTCACATCATGGACAAAGATTCACACACGGTAGTAAATCACCGAATCTCTAGCGTTTGTTACCTCAACCTCTGATTGACTAATATTTATCTAAGTTTGAGGTTAGAGACATTAATCTCATCAATCAATTTGATATGATACTTGTTTTTCTGATCTGTTACCACTTTTCTTCATTTATGAAGGCGATTATCATGTGTGGGAATGAATATGAATGTATAAGAATTTTTGTGTAGAAGATAAAATGTGTTAAGACCTATTGTCATTGTTTGTCGTGCTTGAGTGATTTGAGCGAGATCTGCAAATTTGTTGTGAGGATGAATATGAATGTGCAAAAGTGATCGAACTGAATCCCATATTAAAAAAGGTGTTGTTAATCAAAATCATTATAGTTTGTCCTTCAATTTTTGCAAATGTTTGAAGCCTCAAAGGCTGTTACTCTATTAGGTTAATCTTATATTATTCATGATATTGTAGGCGTACAAGATATTTGGCAACAAATGGACCGAGATAGTAAAGGTTGTCTCAGACCGGTTAGTCAAGTTTACTTCTAATCTATTCTGTCGATACTTGATAGTCATAGAGATAGCAGGACAAGACATTAATGCTCGGTTGTTAATGCTTGTATTCAAGACAAATAACGCTGTGAAAAACCGACTCGTCACTTTGTGCAAGAAAAGAGCCAAACATGAAGCATTGGCTAAAGAGAACAACACCACATTCATCAGTGTAGACAACAAAAGACCCGTTACTATCCAAAGTTCATCACATGGTGCACCACTTAAGAAGATGAAGTATCTTTTGTTAAACGTATGTGTAACATCAGTCATTGATGGTAATATTAGATTCCAATGAGGATGATGATCTTCTTTGCTTTTACCCATTTAGGATTCCTCATATCCCATCTCCACCGAAATTGCAACATTCAGAATGTATCAAATAAAGATTAGTGACTGTAAGGCAACTAAGGTTCGCACTGTGATATAAAACATCAACCTCCTCATGAGTAAGATGTTGAACATAAAAACTTTCGATGCCTTTTTTACCTGTGGCTCATGCATGATCTAATGGCTTTCAAGCTTTTTTTTTCCAGGCAGCTTGATCTTTATGATTCCCCAACTAGCTTGGAAGACAACACGGGTTCAACCATCTTGACCACCAATACAGTGAGCAAATCAACCAAAGTCAATTTGAGATGTGCACTCTACATGAAACACTCTACATGAAACTCTCTCCTTTTATAAAAAGGAAACTGTAACGGAAGGCCAAAGTTGTTATAATATGAAATGACATTTAGTTGTTATAATATGAAATGACATTTAGTTGGTTATTCATTTTAGATTAATATTATAAATTTTTGTTCTCTTGTAGACCAATTGTTTTAAATTACTGATGGTTTTGTATCATTTTGAATATTTTAAATGAAACATTGTGTTTTATTTGAGGTTCTTTTAAATGAAACGTGTTTACGAAAATGTTGTTATTTAATTATTAATGTCATTATTTGATTCCTATTGCGTTTATGGAAAAATCTATTATTGGGATCTATAGCGTTTATGGAAAACTCTATTATTGGGTTCAATAGCGTTTATATTTTATTTTTCATATGGTTACCCTAATGTTTTTCATAGCGTTTCCATAACGTGTTTCATAGTGTTTGCTAAAACGCTATGCTTGACTTTGTTTCCATAGCGTTTTTAAAATGCTGTAAATGACCATCTTTCCATAGCGTTTGAGGAAACGCTATTATTGTCCACTTTTTCATAGCGTTTGCACAAACGCTATTAATGACCATATTTTCATAGCGTTTGAGGAAACGCTATTACTGTCCACTTTTCCATAGTGTTTGTTCAAACGCTATAATTGGTCCACTTTTTTATAGCGTTTGCGCAAACGCTATGAAAAACTGTAACCCTGTTATAGCGGGCTCTGTCATAGCGTTTATAAAAACGCTATGACTCTATATGATAGCGTTTTTCAAACGCTATCAATACCTCTTTTTGTTGTAGTGTGGTTCACAACAGATTTATTATAAAGTGAAGGTATGGATAAAGGAGAGGGATCAAGAGATATTTTGTCGACAATATACAGTCCATTGCAAGCTTTACCAATCGCCAAGGGCTGCTTCATCGAAGGGGCATGGATTGAGCAAATGGAAGAGGAGAAAACAATATCAGTCATCATCTCAGTTGCAAGTTTATTGACTAATGATAAATTGAATTGGAATTCTGGCACATGTAACACTTGATGTAAGACTAAATATGGACTTAGAATGACAGTGCCAACATGAGCGACTTTGACATTCATTCCATTGGGCATAGTAATGTGAACTTGGTTAGAAACGGGTTTATAAGAAGAGAAAAGATCAAGGTGAGGAGTGATGTGATACGTAGAACCACTATCAATAATCCAATGACTCTTTAGTTTGGAAGAAAAGAAGCATAGTGGCTTACCAGCCAGAAGGCACTATGAGAATCCTTATTGTTGTCTGATGTGGAAGAGTTTTGTAATAAGGACAAAAGTTGAGTCATTTGTTCTTGAGAAAGACTTGTTGCAGCGAGCTTATGACCAGGTGGATAGCCATGTACTTTCCAGCATTTTGCAAGAACATGGTCATGCACCTTGCAGTGATCACAAAAGGAAATACCATGTCCATATGTAGTTGGATAACCATGCATTTTCCAACATCTATTGGCCGTGTGATTACTAGCTTTGCAATGATCACAAAATAGACCTTTGGTGGTATTTGAACTGGATTCAGTATGTTTGAAAGAATTGCGAGAAGAGCTACCTCGATTATGAGAGTAAAGAGCAGCAACATCTTCACTAATGACCGTGGAAGACTTGAGGCCTCTCTGAGGTTCTTCTTGAAGCAACATCTTATACACCTCACCAAGATCTGGTGGAGTAGTCATCATTAGAACATTTGATCTCACAGTGTTAAAAGAATCATTCAATCCGGCCAAGAATTGGATAATCTGATGATCTTTTAGTAACGAGAGAGTTATCTCATTAGAGCCACAAGAACATACCTGATCTTCAACTGCTAAAAGATATTCATCCCAAAGTTTCTTTAGCCGAGTAAAATAGGCTGTGATGGATGAATTACCTTGAGAGATCGAACTTAAATCTTTTTGAATTTGATAAAGATTTGTACGATTAGATTTGATGCCGAGTTCCTTCCAGATTTGTGCTGCGGATTTGTAGTAGAGGATGGATTCTGCACTATCTTTTTCGACAGAATGAACTAACCATGAGATTAGCATATTATTGCATTGATTCCACTTGGAGATAAGCCTTGGATCTTCCAGAGGCTTCTTGCATTCGCCATTAACAAAACCTAGTTTGTTTTTGGCCATTAACGAGACCTCAACCGAACGCTTCCATCGGTTGTAGTTGTGATCATTGAGAAGCGTCATCGAGAGTTTCAAGGTAGGGGAATCCGAGTGGTGAATGAAGAGTTGGCCAAGAGGATCTTCTTTTGTTGATTGAGAAAAATCAACACTAGGAGTAATAGGTATGTTTTCGCCATTGTTGGAGACTGGGGGATCGTTGCTAAGCTTTGATACCATGATACAATCAATGATTTATGGAGATCGAGAGAGAAGAAAGGGAAGAATTCTATTGAGAGAAAACCTTGTTGTAAGAATTGTGTAAAAGAGATTGTTATTGTATGTGACTGAGTACATGTATATATACAAAATGAAAGTATTTTCTGTTGTAACAAACTTCATCATTTATTACAAAACACGTGCTCTATTTGACGTGGCTAATCTATGTTCATCATACCTCATGGTCCTTTCGTTGTCTAGTCGATGGTCATCTTCATCTCTAAGTAGTATGATTATAGGTTATAATCAATTAGAGTTTATATTTTTCTGAAACGCATGTGAGATAACAAAGTGCTAGAGTTCTTCTTTCTTTCAATTTCAACCTTTGTCCAAGATGATTGTTTAGGAACAGATTTGCAATCTTTGTTCACGCTTGTTATACATTGGTCTTGGAGTATTAAGTGGTTTCCTGTTTGATTAGATTTTTTGGCTCTTCGATTTCAAATTGCCGTGTTGTTCAATTTTTGCCTATGTCGTATGTTAACTATGGATTACTGTAGAATTTGTAATTAATATCAGATTACAAATTAATTACAAGTTTTTTCAAATTAAATACTTCAAATCTTCGTGCTTGCAAGAACCAATCATCTGACCAAGAAACAAGAACAAACAATTGATCCTCTCTTTAACAGAAATCTCCGGGATCACAGATTTCTTCTCGCCGCAAAACTAACAATCCGGCAGCGGAGGCCTCATCTACTTCTCGGGAGCTTGATTTGAACGCTCGTCCTTCATCTTTATCATGTAAAATCCGACATCACCAAACTTCTCCTTCAAATCAAATGCCATCTCATAACTCCGTTCGCACTTCCTACACTTGAGTGTTCCCGTTATCGACGTGTGGCTGTTGTTCTCTAGGTACTCCTCCGTGTGTAAACGGCATGGCTGGTCAGTGGACCAAGGTTACGGTGGCGGAATCCTATCGGTGTCGGCGTTGTTGTTAGACGTTTTTTTTTTTTTTTATGGAGCGAGTTGGGTTTTCCGTCAGCGGTTTCCAGCGACGACCAGGGTTGGACGGTATTATTGGATGGATTTTCAATAGTAAATCCCGATCCTATGTCTGTAATAAATCTTGATTTTGATATTTTTAAAAGTTATTATTTAGATATTATAAATAGGAATTAAAAAAATCGTTATAAATGAATTTAATTAATCATTTTAATTAGTATTTATATTAAAAATAGTAAATCCCGGTCATATCTCTATAATAAATCTTGATTTTAATTTTTAAAATTTTTTAAAATAATTTATGAAACATAATTTTGTTATAAACTGTAATTATTCGTCCAGATACTAAATTCCTATCCTATTGGTTGACTAAATTATTTTTTTTTGTTTTCAAATAATTCCTAAAAAAATATTTTTTTTACAAATTTTGTTTTTTTTATACAAAAATTTAAAAAAAAATTCCATATCTTTTAAATACGGTAATCGCCTAATTTAATTGAATTTTTTTTAGAATCTATATGTTATTATAGAAATCAAAAACTACACATATCTTATATTTTTCAAATTTATTTGCTTCTTTTTGCTAATAATATGACAAATCTCAATAAACCGAAATTTTAAAAATATTAGGTATGTTTGTTTGATATACAAAACCATTTTATATATATATATATATATATATATATATATATATATATATATATATATATACTAGCGTATTACCCGTGCCTTGCATGGGATTTGTTAAAATATATCCTTAAATAAATTAATTTTAATATTATATGCAATAATTCACATTTATGATATCAAGCCTCAAATTAAAAAAAAATTTTAAAAATAAATAAATAATATTTATTTTTGTTTAAAAAGTCTATCTTAATAAAGTTTGATATTAGTAATATGTTCACGGTTATAAGAATATAGTAAATAAATTTGAGTAATAGCTGGAATTAAAGAAAAACAAATAGATATCTCGAAATTTAAATACTAAAATGTATAATTGAACCAAAAACACTATTAGTAATTATGTTTTTTGAATTTCAGAAAATTCGTAATAAGTGGGTCAATAAATATAAGCTTTTATATCTTTTATTAATTAATTTAAACATTAAAAAATTCGACTACCATATTACCTAAAATACTAAGTGATAATAAACCAATAATTTATAAAAATGATTAAAATTAAATCTAAAAAAGTAATAGGTTAAAATATATAATGGATATATTTATAATATTTTGATCATAAAAATTAGATTGAGCAAAAAACTATGGAAATTGAGATTACTCCTAAATAACAAATTTTTATTTATTTAAAATATATAAAATACAATATTAAATTAAAAATCTGATTATAGAAACAAATTTGGAAATACTTTGATAAAAATAAATCACATACAAAATTAAAACCTGAAATTTATTAAATTTATTTAAATAATTTGATAGACTATTTTTGCAAAATATTTAAATAAAAAATATTTTT
Source organism: Fagopyrum tataricum (assembly GCA_002319775.1). Lineage (NCBI taxonomy): Eukaryota > Viridiplantae > Streptophyta > Magnoliopsida > Caryophyllales > Polygonaceae > Fagopyrum > Fagopyrum tataricum. The sequence continues at coordinate 38,161,915 of CM008281.1, read as the reverse complement.
AAATTTCGTATTTTTATTATTTTTTTATTTATATTGTTGATGAAAATATTGTTGGATATTTGAAAAAACATTTAATAATATTTTGATTTTTAAAATTTTTTTAATTTATATTACTGAAGAGATATTATTGAATTATAAAAATTTGCGCTAAGAGAAATATTTGAATTTTAAAATTTGAGTTATATTGGTGAAGAGATATTGTTGGGGATTTAGTTAAGATTTTAATTGAGATGGATTTAATTATGATTTGATTTTAATATTTCATTAAATTATTTTTAATGAATAAACTTAATTAATATTTTGGTGGGTTGCGGTTAAATGTTAAAATGACACGTGGTTGTAATCATTTTTCTGCGTGACACGTGGCGAGAAGTGTTACTCCTATAATATATATATATATATATATATATATATATATAAATATATATATATATATATATATATATATATATATAAGATAGGAAAAGCCCTTAGAGTAGGGAATATGAACTCCTAAGATCCATTGGATTAAAATTTGTACGTTCATGATAGAAGGTGCATAATAAGCTTCCCAAGGTGAGAATCACATGATTGTTCACTTTTAATTATTCATTCATTAAATAAGATACAAATTAGGAAAATAAATTTTTCTTAATTTTGGGCTATCCCAAAAATAAACGTTGAAGCAATTGATTATTAATATATTTGGTCGTTAATATATTTTATAGAGAAATTTGATCGTTAATATATTTTATAAGAAATTTGATCGTTAATATATTTGGTCGTTAATATATTTTATAGAGAAATTTGATCGTTGATAAATTTTATAAGAAATTTGATCGTTAAACTTGTTAGGACTGGTCGTTAAAATTTGTTTTAGTAGTTAAATTATGATAAAAAAAATATTTTAATGACCAAATTTTCTCTATAAAATTTTAACGACCCAAAAAATATTTAACGTCCAAGATTTAACGACCCATAAAATTTTAACTATGCCTATATTAATTATATAAAATATATTTTAACGACCAAATTTTCTCTATAAGATATAATAACGACCCAATACGAAAATAATTTAACGATCAAATTTCTTATAAAATATTTAACGACCAAATTTAACCAGCATTCTTTCCATATTACAAATTTTAACGACCAAATTTATCGAACAATTCTAAATAATTTATTTTCATATTGGGTCGTTATTATATTTTATAGAGAAAATTTGGTCGTTAAAATGTTTTTTTCTATCATAATTCTATTAGAGGCAATATAATATTCTCATTAATTATTACCATAAACAATGTTAAATCTTGGACGTTTATTTGTATTAATCCAACGGCTATTATAAGTCCTTATTCCCTACTCTTAGAGAGGTTCCTACGTGATCCTAACTAACTAACTAACTAACTATATAGTAACACGTAACTATTCATTTTATCATATGTTAAACTGATTTAACCTATATAATATATAATACGTTTTTGTATTTTTAATTAAAACTCTGATATAAAAAAAAAATTAGAACCACATATATACCTAAACTACGACCATAAATTAATATTACTAAAAAGGCTAAAACTATTAAAGTTATACCAACCAACCTTATATACTATATTAGTCATTCGTTTACAACTGATGTGAGTACTCATGTACACTTTGCTACTATTGTCTAGCAAAGTGGAAGGTCAATGTAGTGACTTAACATGAGTGTTTTGCACATTTAAATCTTAGTCCAACAAATAATTAAGTTTGGTAAGGTTTTACCCTAAATCAGTTGATATACTACTCGTTATAGTGGGCCGGTATTGGGCCGAATACATGAGCAACGTCAGTCCGTCAAAATCGGTTAAAGTGGGCCGGGATTGGGCTTCTCATGCCCGCGCTTATTTGCGACTTTGTACTAAAGCGGCCTCCTGTCCCATCCCAATTCCAAATTTCTGTACACACAATAATTTGCCTTTTAAGTTGTACAAACTTTTTTTTTTATTATTAAATATGATTTAAGTTTATTCTTTTTCTAATTTGACTAGATTTACCTTTATTTATATAGTATTCGGCTAATTTAATCTAGAATAGAGAAATTAAACCGTATTAATGGGTCAATTTCGAAGAAACAGGATAACTGGATATTTTGTTCATGTCTTGTTATGCCATATTTCTATCTGTTGTTTTATGATATACAAATTTGTCTAATTTCATGTTCAAACAAATAATAAATGATAAAATAAGTATTTTTTTGTTACAAAAAGCCGTTGAATTACTTTTCAAAAGTGGTATAATCTAAAGGTTCAGATTCGATAAAAAAAAATATTAGAGAAGGTTGTGTAATTTAGTTGATCGTTAACAACATACTTATTGATTTGTAAAAATCTTTAATTTGGATTTTCTAAACAATAAAGAAGATCCAAAATTCTTGAAATGACCGAAAATTATCAAAGAAAAAAAAAGAGAAAATAATATCTACCTTCGGAGTTGTTATCAATAATTTAAACAACTTTCTTAAACTAATTTTTATACATATATTAAAAAAAACACATGGATAAATAAATCCTTGTATTTTTAAGTGTGTCTCTTATTTTTTTCACTTTGTCTCTTTCCCTTTATTTAGGAAACTTATCCTATTTAATTTTTTCTATTAATTTTTTTCCTGTCAAAAATCAATTAAAAACCACCTTTAAATACACTTAATATTATTTATTGACAACCCAACTTTTCAAAAAAATAATCTTTAAGTACATCTCTTTACCTACAAATCAAATCACCATCATATATATATATATATATATTACAACTCAAACAACAATAATCACACAAACAATTAAAAAAAAAAACTTACCAAATTCATACAAATTTGACATCTCAGTCCTTCCAACACAAGAGCATAACCACACATCTTTGAAAAATGTAAAATCTTGATCTCTTCTCCTTCAAGACTCTACTCTTTGGGACCCAATTTATGAGCTTCTCTCTTCTTCCCATTTCTTCTACTTCTTTGCCTTTGGCTCATCACAAGACAAAAATAGCTAAAAATGCAGATCTTCAATTATTTGAACATGGAATTTTTCTTTTTTCTTTTTTCTTTTTTTAGGAATGAATGAAGTGAAAGGAGCAATCAGCTATGTTATTGGTATCTTAGCAAAATCAGTATGGTACAATTACAAACAGTGTATGTTACAGGGAATTTTTTTTATTTATTTATGTCCTTTTTTTTATATTTTATTTTGTTTTTCACCTCTTTGTTGGAATTTCTGATTCTTCCCTTCTTTGTTACCTCCATCGAACAGTGTAAATTATTTGGTGGTGCTCTCGAATATAGTCTAGATAGCATAGCCAAAGCATATATCCAGTCTCAGAATCATATTGTCCTATATGGGAGTTTTTAAGTTACAACTAATTTTTTTTTTTTAAACTCATGAGCCTTTAGAAGACTGTGTTTTTTGTAGGTGAGATTATATTTAGGGTTTTATTTTAAATGAGGTTACTTGGGTTTTTTTTAAATTTTTTTATATTGGGTTATTCATATATTTTAGGTGTTGGTGTTGGTGTTAGTTTTTTTTTTTTTTTATATTAGGTTTATATTATTTTTTTAAATTATTATTTTTCAGTTTTTGGACAGTGTTCAATTTTATAAGTTATGATATTTTCTGAACTGTATCTCAGCTTTTTTAAATTACATAAAAGTGTTTTAATTTCTTCGTCCTCTTCTTGAATGATTTAATTGGTTTTCGTTTAATAGATAATTCTAGTTATGTAAGGATTAATAACATGAAACATACATAACTTTAAGTCGATTTTTTTGTCCTCAACATACATTAATAATATTTTTTTTATAGTAACAGATGCGAAATAAAAGTGAAGGAAATCTAGTGCAAGTCACATTTTACATAAAAAAATTTTAAAAAAAAGTTACTAAACCGCCTTTTTATATTTTCTTTTACATTAAAAATACGGTCTTACACCATATTACTCTCTTAAGCCTAACATCATTCAGAGAATTATCTTTTTCATATTTATTTTAGTAATTTTATGTATTTAAATACAAAAAACTCCCTCAATTATATGAAACGGTTTATTAAATAGGGTTGATCAGTTTAGCTGATTATCCAACGTCGAAGAAGCAAGAGACTTACCATGTAAACTATGTAAACATTGTAGCTTTTTTTTCCACGTTTTTACTGTAATAATAAATAAGAAAATATTCCCCTCTTTTTCTTTATTTTTTTTCTGTAAATGTGGTGTATATTTTTCCACATTTCAAGTGATCGTGCAGTGTTGATCATCTGTTCATGTTGTGTGTCTTCTTCCCTGATATCTTTGATCTATTTCTTTTGAAATTTGAAGTCTGCACTGAAGTGCTCAGAGGGTTAGTGGTCACTCGATCAGTATCCTTCATCTTCTGCAAAAACTACTCGCATATATTTGAAAGTTTGTTAATTAATATAAGGTTTTTAATTTGTATTTTTAATTAAAAATAAAATATAAGAGCAGTACTAGATATTAAAAACTAAAAATTGAACCGATAGACCCTACACTCGATCGCGTTATAATTTGCATATCCAATATTATCACTACGAGTTTGTAGTGATGACATTCGGGCTCACGATTGCGTCAGCCGTATTTATGGAGTTGATGAATTGGATATTCATCGACTATTTGGAACAATTTGTGGTAATGTTCATTGATGACATCCTGTTATAATTTTTGCGGAGTAGAGATGAGCACGCATGACATTTGAGGACCATGTTAAGGGTTCTCTAGGATAACGAGTTGTACGCCAAGTTGTCCAAATGTGAGTTACAGGTGTCAGAGGTGGCCTTCCTCGTTCATGTGGTCACCGCTGAGGGGATCAATGTTGACCCGACGAAGATTGAGTCTATATCTTCATGTAAACCTCCGAGGAATGTCAAGGAGGTGCGCAGTTTTCCTAGGTTAGCCTATTATTACCGTCGGTTTGTGGCAGGATTATCAATGATTGCCCGACCACTTACCTACCTTTTAAGAAAGACCACTCGATTCATATGGTCTGAGCCTTGTCAACGGAGTTTCGAGGAACTAAAGAGGAGGTTGACTTCTGCTCCGATACTAGCCCATCTAGAGGGCATTGAGGATTTTTTAGTGTATAATGATGCATCCAAGTTGGGCTTGAGATGAGTCATTATATAGAGGGGCAAAGTCATTGCATACGCGTCTCGTCAACTGAAGACGTATGAGGAGAACTACCTGAATCATGACCTAGAGTTAGCTGTAATGGTGCATGCCTTGAAGATTTGGCGCCACTACCTTTATGGGACGATGTGTCGGATCTTCACGGACCACAAGAGCCTGAAGTACATATTTACTCAACGAGAATTGGATAACCGGAAGACGCCTCAAGAGAAGGTGATAACTCGTTTGACCGCCCAACCTCAACTACAAAGAGATCTAGCTCGACTTGAGGTTGAGATTTGGTTCCTTGATTCGAGTAGTCATATGGGTACTTTACCTGATTTGTTGGGCAAGATCCGACAAAAGCAGAAGAGTTGCCTGACATTATCTAGGATCCGAGATAAGATGTCTCATGGTGAGGCGCCGCAATTTATGATATGCGCCGATGTAGTGAGGAGACGTCAGGGGCGTATATGTGTGCTATTGGACGATGAATTGAGATAAGAAGATTTTGTAGGAGGCTCATGTTACACCCTACTCGGTACACCTAGACGCTAGCAAGATGTATCGAGATGTGAGACGCTCTTTCTGGTGGGGTGACTAAAAGCTCAATGTGACTAGATATATAGCCTAGTGTTCGACATGTCAGTAGGTCAAGATTGAGCATCGACCTGGAGGAGAGCTCCACCCACTGCCAGTACCGCCGTGGAAGTTAGAGGATATATCCATGTATTTCGTCACGGGACTGAGATCGAGCATGAGTTTTGATGCCATCTAGGTGGTAGTAGATCGAACGTTTTTATTCCTATCAAAGAAACATGGCCGGTGATTCGTCTAGCCGAGGAGTTCACGAGGCAGATCGTGAGACTACATGGATTACTGAGGACCATCGTTTGAATAAAGATGGGCGCTTTACCTCGAGGTTTTGAGGGGAGGTACATACAACATCAGGTATGACTATATGAGTCTTCATTTCACCACCGCTTATCATCCTCAATCCGTTGGTTAGTCGGAGATGACCATCTAGACTTTGGAGGACATGCTCCGGGCTTGCGTGCTAGATTGGAGACAGGTTTGACCGGATCACCTCCGTCTAGTGGAGTTTTCCTATAACAATAGTTGGCATGAATTTATTGGTATGACTGCCGATGAGGCATTGTATGGACAGAGGTGTCGTACACTACTATGTTGGGATGAGCCCACTGGACCGGGAGGAGTTGCCCCATAGCAGATATAAGATGATATAGCCCGGTTAACTTTGATCATAGAGCGTATGTTAGCAGCACAGAGCCGTCAGAAACCCTACCCTGACAAGAGGTCGACCATTGAAGTTCAGGGTTGGTTCTCATGTTTGGTTGAGAGTTTCTCCGATGCGAGGCGTTCGGCATTGAAGGGAAGTTGAGCCCCTGATATGTCGGACCATTTGAGATGTTAGAGCGAGTTGGAGAGGTGATGATGTGTCCTTGGAGGTAACCAAGGATAACTTTCGGATCTAGATCAAGCCAAGCTCCAACTACTCCTTGATTCTTTGTGCGGCGTTGTTTCGATTTAGATCCAAAGGGGCGGAAGCGATGAAGAAACAAGGGTTGATTCGATCTAGAGAGATCGAATAAACCGTTTGATGGAGATCGAAAGTTAATTCTAAAGAAGAATCCTCGAATATGGTGTTCTTGGATCAAAGACGAGATCCAAGGAAGAAATTTGAGAAATAGACGGGAAGGTTTGATGCCCAAGCTAAGTCAGAGGAAAATCTTCTCAAAACCCTAGTAAAATTGAACATGAAAAATAAGTGAGGCAAGAGGTCCCTTATATAGAGAGTCTTGCCCACCTATGGGCCAACGGGCCAAACATACATACGAAAAGTCCAACAAGGGAAAAACCCTAAAAGATAAGATCAAAGGGAATATTCTATAAGGAATATCCCTTTTATTACATAAAAGGAAAACATGCAAAATATAGTCCGAAAGTAAAAGCATGGGCGGGACCGGTAGCCTATGCCATGGTGGTGTAGAGACACGGAAAACCGGCGACTGGTCTAAGTGACGAAGTGGTGCGGGCGATGATGGATCCGGTGGCTCGGGCAATGGTCTTGGCTCGGGATCGGGTTAGCGGTCCATCTGAGCGAACCCTCAAAGCCTCGTCCTCATCGTCTACGGTCAACGTAAGAGGAGCATCCAAGGGCGCATTAGTCCCCCCATCTTGGCTGTGAAACGTCCCCGTTTCACCATCGTCAAAGAGGGGCTCAACATAAGGGGCAAGGTCCTTGACGTTGAACGTCGGGTGTACTCCGTAGGAATCCGGAAGCTCTAACTTGTATGCATTCGGGCCATGGCGGGCTAAGATGCGGAATGGGCCATCACCACGGTCCGAAAGCTTGCTCATGCGGCGAGTTGGAAAACGCTCATTCCTTAGGTGAAGCCAAACAAGATCACCGGCTCAAAAGAGACGTCGCGGAGGCCCTTGTTGCGTTGTCCGGCAAGTTGGGCGGCACGACGTTCTAGTTGTGTTCTAGTCCGCTCATGAAGCTCAATGATTTGGGCGGCTCGGTTTGTGGCGATGATGTGTTCTCTGTCCTTGAGCGGCCGGGGAGTGAATTCCAACGGGGTGTGTGGATTAAGGCCATAGACAACTTCAAATGGGGACAATAAGGTTGCCGTGTTCCTAGACCTGTTATACGAAAACTTCACAATAGAAAGTAAGTCCTCCCACCTACGTGGGTTTGTCCTAGTGGTGGCTCTAAGTAGAGCACCAAGAGTCCGATTGGTCACCTCCGTTTGACCATCGGTTTGGGGGTGATAACTACTTGAAAACAACAAGTTGGTTCCAAGTTGTTCCCATAGCGTTCTCCAAAAGTGACTCACGAATTTCACGTCCCGATCACTAACGATAGAACGGGGTATCCCATGTAAGCGCACCACATTGTCAAAGAACAAGGTGGCAACTTCACTAGCATTTTGGGTGCTCTTACATGCAATGAAATGAGCCATTTTGGAGAAGCGATCTACTACCACAAAAATGGAGTCTTTGCCTCGTTTTCACATAGGTAACCCGACCACAAAGTCCATGGATAGATCCTCCCAAGGTCCCATTGGTATAGGCAAAGGAGAATACATTCCATCCGGGTCTTGGCGCGACTTTGCATGATGACATGTGATGCAACCTTTGCAAAACCGTGTCACATGCATACACATCCGGGGCCAAAAGAAATGCTCTTGGAGAGCGGAAAGGGTCTTGGTAGCACCTAAGTGACCACGGCCCTCATGAGCTTCCTTGATCAACAAATGGCGTATAGATGAGCGCGGAATGCAAAGTTTTCCCGCTCGGAAAAGATAGCCATAAAGAAAGACTCGTGCTCTCGGAGGTCGAGGCATTGTGCCCATATGTCCTTGAAGTCAAGATCCGTGGCATATAACTCTTTGATAAGAGCAAAGCCATGTATCTTGGCGTCCATATACACAAGAAGGGCATACGGGCGAGAAAGGGCATCGGCTACCACATTCTCCTTGCCTTTCTTATGCCGAATGACATAAGGAAAAGTCTCTAAAAACTCTACCCAAATAGCATGGCGCCGACTTAGATTTGTTTGACTCTTGAGATACGAAAGAGCCGCATGATCCGAATGAATCAAGAACTCCTTCGGCCACAAGTAATGTTGCCATGTCTTAAGACAACGAACTAGAGCATATAGTTCTTTGTCATATGTAGGGTAGTTGAGCGAAGGACCGGAGAGTTTTTCACTAAAGTAGGCAATTGGACGAGTCTCTTGTAAGAGAACTCCTCCAATGCCCACATTCGATGCATCACACTCCACCTCGAAAGTTTTCGAAAAGTTTGGGAGTTGGAGTAATGGTGCATTACAAAGGCGGTCTTTGAGCGCATCAAACACTCGAGCATGGATATCACGTCACTCAAACGTGACACCCTTGGTAGTAAGCTCATGGAGCGGGGCCGCTACCGTGCTAAAGTCCTTGACAAAGCGCCGGTAGAAACCCGCTAAGCCGAGAAAGGCTCGGACCATGGTGACCGTAGTAGGAGTAGGCCACTCCGGAATAGCACGAACTTTAGATTCGTCTACTCGTAGTCCGTCCTTAGACACGACATAGCCAAGAAAGATAGTGGTGTCCGAGCAAAATACGCATTTTTCAAAGTTGACATACAATTGCTCTTGTCTAAGGCACTCGAGCACTTGGCGAAGGTGCCCGATGTGATCCTCCAAAGACGTACTAAACACCAAAATATCATCGAAATAAACAATGACAAATATACCCAAGAATCGGCGCAAGACATGGTTCATGAGGCGCATGAAGGTGGATGGGGCGTTGGAGAGGCCAAATGGCATGACAAGCCATTCATAGAGTCCATACTTCGTCTTGAACGCCGTCTTCCACTCGTCACCTTCGGCCATCCGGATTTGGTGGTAACCGTTCCGGAGATCAATTTTGGAGAAAATGGTGGCGCCGTGGAGCTCATCCAACATGTCATCAAGGCGCGGGATCGGGTGGCGGTATTTAACGGTGATTTGGTTGATGGCACGACAATCAACACACATCCGCCATGATCCATCTTTTTTTGGCACTAATATGACCGGGACGGCACATGGTGATAAGGATTCACGCACATGTCCCCGGTCTAGGAGCTCTTGCACTTGACGTTGTAGTTCTTTCGTCTCCTCCGGACTTGCTCGGTACGCGGCACGGTTTGGTAACGAAGCACCGGGCAAAAAGTCAATTTGGTGTTCAATCCCTCGGATTGGTGGCAAGCCGGGTGGTAGGTCTTTGGACATAATATCCTGAAATTCGGACAACAACAAAGACACCTCGTGTGGCACATTACTCGGGTCATGAGAAGTAGATAAACAAAACGGAACAAGCAAGAAACATGGAAACTTGCCTTCCATGACCGGTTGCAAATCATGCCGGCGAGCTAGGAGTATCCTCGGTTCACACCGTCCTTGAATTACGGGGTCCGAAGATGGCAAAGGTGTGCTCGTAGGAACGATGCGGCCTTTACTTCCTTTGGACTCGGTAGCATGGACAAGAGGGGCGGTGTTCCGGGATTTGGAAGTACTAGCACCTACAACATCGGAACTCCCAGGAGGGTCCGATTTTGCCGGCGCCTTAGCGGACTCATCTATAGATTGTTGCCTCTTCCGTTCCGCATAGTCAACCAAAATTTCGTGCGGAGTCATAGGCAAAAGTGTGACCCGTTTTCCATTATATAGGAACATGTACCGGTTAAGATAACCATCGTGAAATGTTCGGTGATCGAATTGCCATGGTCGTCCCAATAGGACATGTGTGGCGTCCATCTTGATAACATCACAAAGGACCTTATCAACATAGGCGCCAATAGAAAACGTCACCCAAGCTTCTTGTGTGACGTGTCACACGCCTTATCGGAAATTCATTGGAGTCCGTAAGGTGTTGGGTGGGGGTTGTAGGCAACTTGAAGTGTTTTACCACTCGTTCGTTGACAATATTGCAACAAGAACCCCCGTCAACAATGAGAGAAAGGCTCGTATTATTGACCAAGCAACGAGAGTGGAAGAGATTCTCGCGTTGATCAATAGGAATAAACTCTTTAATAGCCAAAATACGACGAGAAACAAGAGCGAATTTACCGGGTTGTGCTGGGGCGCAAGCAAGCTCGTCGTCACATGGTTCCATTCCAAATTGCGGGTCGGCGTCTTGGTCATCCTCAATGATGATATCGCCATCTTGATGATCATCTTCGTCCTCGAAATATGCTGGGTCGGCAAACAAAACCCGTTTGGTGTTTGGACAATCACGTTGCACGTGACCAAAACCGCTACACTTGTAGCACACGGGTTCCCTTGGGCGAGCCGCCGGTGAAGGTCCTTGTTGACCTCTAGCGGGAGGCGCCGGGGCCGTGGGCCCACGGTTTGGTGCCCTCTCATTACCCGCCTGCCTATTGGATTGACCCGTCCGTCGGGCTCCTTTGGAAGCGTCGGCATCTGGAGAACTAGGCACATCTCGAGTACGTGTGTTAGAAGAATGAGGATATTGACTTGAGGAAGAATTATACCTTGAATACCGAGGCGTCTCAAGTTGTTGCTTGTAGAGCTTCATGGCGGCATGGCACAATGCCCCCAAATCCTTATATGGCACAATCTCAAGCGGGCGCCGAATGGAAGCATTAAGCCCACTCATGAATTTGGTGCGAAGGGCGGAGGGAGAGGCCGAGACGCCGGTCTTAATGTGCATGTCCTCGAGTTTGGCCAAGTAAGCCACCGGGGTGAGGTTGCCTTGTTTGAACTCGGCAATTTGCAACCGCATATCATTCTTGAAGTCCTCGGGCACGTATTTCTTGGTCATGACATAGATCAATTGCTCAAAGGTCGCAATCGGTGCACGTCCTCGCCTTTCACGGGTGATCTCATACCGGTTCCACTAAGACTTGGCATCTCCTTCAAAGTAAAGAGTTGCCGCCTCGATTTTCTCGTATTCATCCTCATAATGACAATGTTTCAAGGCTCGTTTCATATCCTGCGCCAAATCAAGAAAAACACACGGATTATAGTCACCATGAAAGATAGGGAATTTAACCTTACCTTCCCTACGAGTGCGGTAGGGGTCCGGGCGGGGCGGTGGATTGTAGGCATCATCGGCACGGGCTCGCCGGTGGCCGCCCTGACGCCGGTGGCGCCCATGAACGGGTGGTTCATGCCTAGGTGAGTTTGGGGGAGGCAACAATTCTTCACCTCGGTCTTGGTTCTCTTAAGGGTCCATGATGGGTGGGTGCCATGAACGGTCATGTGCCACCCGTTCCAAGTCGGACTCATCACCGGAGAACTCGTTGAAATCGTTTTGCTCATCATACTCATCAAAGTCAAGGGTCGTCGGTTGCCGGGTTGACCGTTGGCGACGGCGTCCGGAACGATCATTCTCATGACCATGATTGTTGGTCGAGTCGGGACGGTACCAGGGCTCTTCCTGGGCTCGACGGTCGGTGCGGGGCGCACTAGGTGGAGGTGGAGAAGGGACATACCGTTGGTGTTGAGGCTCATAATGCTTGTGCTGATTTTCCGTATCGACTATGAGAAGGTCATCTTGAGTCGGGTCGGGGAATTCTTCGTCCTCTTCATGGGACTCATTTCCGTCAAAAGGTAAGGGACGTTGGCATTCAATGACGGATGCAAGCCGGGGACCGTTTGATGGTCCGGTCCTAAAATTCCCTTGCCTTTCCGTTGTGCATCGGATGTGGAAACATTGACCAAGGTCTCAATTGGAATTGTTGGGGTGGGACGTTGGGCAAGCCGTAGAGCCTTAAGAGCTTCCAACTCTTGCTTCAAGGCAATATTTTCTCGGGTCAAGGCATCAAACTTTTGTTGTGCCTTCAAAGCTTCCAATTCCTGCCTTATGGAGTCATTTTCGAGGGACAACGAAGCATTTTCTTGAGCCAAAGGTTCATTGGACTCTTGCGGACCAGAATCCTGAGAAGTTTCCAATTCAACGTTAGTCATTGCTCCAAATCAGCACACAATTGCAAGCAATCAATTGAGCAAGGTGACAAGTTAAGTCAACTTTACCAATGTTCAAGTGTGTTATCGGGTTCTACTTTGGGGAAGGCCGTTTGGCGGTTAGGCAAGTAAGGCAAATCCAACAAAATTGAACCAATTACACACAAATAAACAAGTGATATTTTGCAAACGTATGTAAGAAAATGGAGAGGCGGAAGATGGACGGATTGTGCAGTCGGCAAGCTTTGCTTGCTTTCGGTCTTTGACCGTTTTGTAAAATCCGATTTTCGGATGGACCGGTTTGCCAGACGTCTTTTCACTTTTGTGTTTCGTTTCTTTGAAACGTTTTGAGCAACAAATTTTTTTTTTTTTGAACACAAATCCGTATTGATGAAGAGTTTTTTTGCTTTGCTTGGAATATCAAATGCGAGATATCCGAATTTTTGTTAACAAAAATACCCCAAGAAATTTGGTGAAATTAAGTAACAAAATTGTCGGATTGGGTCGGTTGGAGAAAAAGACGGTTTTGATAATTGGTTTGATGGCAAACCAAATATCTCCTTTTTTTTTGTTTTTCAAATTGATCAAAAGAAAAAAAATTCAGGAAAAATGGATGAACATGATGAAGAACATGATGAACAACATGAAGAACATCATGAACAAACGAAGAACATCATGAACAAAAGGCTAAATAGGTTGAAGATAATAACGCACAAAAACAAGAGTAAAGAGAACTTAGCTCTGATACCAATTTGATGCGTCCTTGGAGGTAACCAAGGATAACTTTCGGATCTAGATCCAGCCAAGCTCCAACTACTCCTTGATTCTTTGTGCGGCGTTGTTTCGATTCAGATCCAAAGGGGCGGAAGCGATGAAGAAACAAGGGTTGGTTCGATCTAGAGAGATCGAATAAACCGTTTGATGGAGATCGAAAGTTGATTCTAAAGAAGAATCCTGGAATATGGTGTTCTTGGATCAAAGACGAGATCCAAGGAAGAAATTTGAGAAATAGACGGGAAGGTTTGATGCCCAAGCTAAGTCAGAGGAAAATCTTCTCAAAACCCTAGTAAAATTGAACATGAAAAATAAGTGAGGCAAGAGGTCCCTTATATAGAGAGTCTTGCCCCCTATGGGCCAACGGGCCAAACAAACATACATACGAAAAGTCCAACAAGGGAAAAACCCTAAAAGATAAGATCAAAGGGAATATTCTATAAGGAATATCCTTTTTATTACATAAAAGGAAAACATGCAAAGTGGTGTAGAGACACGGCATACCGGCGACTGGTCTAAGTGACGAAGTGGTGCGGGCGATGATGGATCCGGTGGCTCGGGCAATGGCCTTGGCTCGGGATCGGGTGAGCGGTCCATCTGAGCGAACCCTCAAAGCCTCGTCCTCATCGTCTACGATCAACGTAAGAGGAGCATCCAAGGGCGCATCAGGTGACTTATCGATTAACGCTACCCCCACACTAGGGGGTATTCACCTTGTGTTTCATGTGTCTCAGTTGAGAGAGTACATATTGGGTCCGCGACATGTTGTCAGTTATGAAGACTTGATACTCGAGCCGGACCACCCATTCATTGAGTACTCGATAGCTATTTTAGGGAGGAGTACTAGACATTTTCGGTCTAAGGTGATCCCTATGCTATAGATTCAGTGGCTTAGACGGGGAGTAGATGAGGCTACTTGGGAGACCGAGGATAGTATTAGGAGTACCTATCATGAGCGTTATGCAGAGTTAGTTTCGACCTCAATGTTGACAGGTTAGTCTTCGGGCCCGTACTTATGTGTTACCTATTGTTGTGTTCCTTTGCTATTATGCTTTATTGTTTTTCGTTAATTGCTTGCATGTATGGGAGTGTTTAATAATGTGTATTATTTGAGTAGAATTAGAAAGTGATAATACTTTCAAGGTTAACCGTTGATATACCATGAGGCTGTATATTATAGATGATCTTCGTTTATTTTAAGTTTCGGGATGAAACTTATTTTTAGAGGGAACTGATGTAATAACCGGAAGTTTTATTCCATTAACCGATCGAATTGTCGGACTTTTTGATCGAATAGAAACCTTTAGTAACAATCTCTAGTGTTGGGTCTAATCTTTCTTACCTCTAGTCCATTCAGTTGGCCTAGTTTCCTTCTCTTTTCCTGGCCTAAGTTTTCGTCGTTCCAAACCGGCAAGCCCGGCCGGCCTGCTTTTTATTCATCTCTCTGGCCCAAGAACAATGACATGCAACAACGTATCATAACCGCCGGGATTTTCGTCTCTTCTCTCTCACACTCGATCTTATCATAGCGTAATAGTGGGGTTGTTCCATGATTTGCTCAGGATCGATCAATCTCAACAACAAGATCTTCAACGACTCCGATCTCCTTCTCTACCACGCTTAGATTTTTTCTCGTTTTCCTACTGCACGCCACAAACCTACACATGCCGACGTCTCACAGGCGTAGCTTGAGCCTGTCGACACCAGGAGCACCGACAACCTTCTCCTTCCTCGACAGACCGTGAACCATCGGGATAGCGTGTGTCTAGGTGTGCCGAGCCGAGGGTTCTCCTTTTTCCGGGCTGTATTGGTATGAAGAGGTGAGTTTAAGCCTCTTCTTTCCTTCCTTTACTTCGGGTTTGTCAAAAGAGTTCACATGAAATCATATCCAAGTGATTGGTTCCCACGGGGTTTCAAACACACGATCAAGTGTTCTAAGCTTTTCTCAATTTTGTTGTTCTTCACAAGATTCGAACCTAGAACGTGAAGGTTTTGTGGTTTTTGCTAAATTGTGCTTCTCGTGAGTTTCGAACTTGAGATGTAGTGTTAGTGCCATATTTTTCAGAAATCTCAGCTTTGAACAATCAACTTCGGGACTAAGTTTAGGTAACTTAAAATCATCTTTTATCGTTGAAATTTTGATATGTTATAAATGAATGTAGATCTTTTATTGTATCAAAATTTGAGAAAGAACCAACGGTTAGATTAAGACTTTTGATGTCGTGAAGTTGGGACCAAACTCAGTTTTGAAATGTTCGCTTATTTTGGAGCGCACAAATCCTTGACGAAGACGCCAAATACTCGTACACTCTCAAAAGACGAGATGCTTAGTTTTAAATTTATAAACTCGTAATAAATACCGAGACTAGTAGCGAACCCACAATGCATGAATCGTTACGTAGTACGAAAAGTATTCAAAGGTCGAACACAAAGACGTTGGCGGTTCGATTTTCACAATTGATCAAATATATAGTAAAGTGTAGAATGAGAAATAAGAGGAAGGAATAAGGGTTAGGAAATTCATGTTTTTGGGTAGGGTTTGGTTTGTTCTTGATCAAATATCAATTTTAATAATAAAACGGTTAATAAGACTAAACACACACACTTGATATCAAATTATCGGGAAAAAGGGATTCCATGGTTTCAAGATCATTATTCATAACATTGGACTCAAGATAACTTGCAACGCTTTGGTAAGAAATGCTATAAGGATGAATGTTTCTTAGGTGATGATCTATCACCGGGTAAATCTCAAGATCATCTAATTTCAATCCTATCTACCTATTACGGGGTAAGTCTCAAGGTAGCTAGGATGGAAATTCGGTACAAACCGGATTCTCTGTCTAAGGACTAAGTAACCCCTTACCGGGTAAGTTTCGGGAATTACCTAATTTAGATAGTAACTCGGCACATCTCAATCCAATAGGGGGTTTTCACCTCTATTACCTACGGTTCATCTACTTCTATATCCAAGGAGAAACATTACCGGTTAAGTCTCTATTCCAACTTAGTTTGCTAGTATAGAAGAGTTCTAACCTAGATTCAACTCAAATCAACCATAAGATTTCAAGCAATTCCATACCGAAAGCTAACATGTAACCTAATCCATCATAGTCCATGCCATAAATAAATCTTTATCCACCCTAGAATCAAAATGATTCTTCTAGCCAACAATCAACATATCCAAATCTGGAAATAGAGAGCAAGAAAATAAGACATTCGTGGTAGTGAATTAAATGCAAGAGAAAGAAAGGAAACAAACTCAATTATAGCTTCAAAGATCCAACAATAACGAAATACAATTATGCTTCCAACTGCTCCAGGAATTGTTCAGCAATACACAAATATTTCCCCTCAAAATCTACTAGAATGATTCAAGAAGAAGGTGTTTGAGGTGCAAGAGAAGGAAGAAGAAAACTAGATCTACAAATTTGGACTCAAAGGTCATTCTTCAGCCTTCTAAGGTCAGCTCTGCAACTTTACTATTATACTCAATGATAACATGATTTATCGACTTGTTGCATTCATGGATTTAGTTAGATTTTTCCTTTCCGCATTCATATTTTGGCCTTAGTTTGTGCCATTTATGCTTGTTTAGTCTTACTTTGCAAGAATAGATGTCTACACACACTATTTGTGGCTTTGTAGGTGATTTGGCACATTTTGGAGCTGAAACGACGTATTTGAGGATCAAGCCTCGAAGTGGATGCATTGGAGCGAGCATACGTGCGCGGGAAAGGACCAGGCATCGAGCTAAAGGCACGAAGGAACGAAGGGATGACATCTCGGCCTTGATCTCGGTCTAACCAGACCGAGATTGGCTTGATCTCGGCCGAGATGGCCTGATCTCGGCCGAGATCCATTGATCTCGGGCCGAGATGCATAATTTCGGGCGAGTTGGAAAGTTACTGTTGTGAAATCTCGGTCCCAATCTCGGCCGAGATTTTTGACCGAGATTTTTGCACGAGATTTTTTGTTCGACGATTTTATTTTACTTTTGGATCAGTTTTGGCGCAGCCCGTCCTTTGGAAGGTTGTTAGCGATAAAAGGGAAGCTCTAGTGGGAGAAAGTGAGGAAAGATTAGAGCAGATTGATTATCTAGAAGATGAAATTATGTACCAGAGAAATGAAGCAGGACGACAACGGAAAGAACTTGAATCTAGGTACAAATACATTATGGATAGAGTTGGCATGTTCTGTGAGAACTTAACTCCCAGGAAGGACCTCGAACGCTAAACCAATTGCAAAGATCGAGGGAGAAATCTGAAAGCATCTTAACTCCCAGAGAAGAGGTTCGACCCGAGGAAGAGGACGAAGAATCGAGAAGTCTTGTCCTGATCTCGGCCGAGATCACTGCTATCTCGTCTGAGATTTTACAGTAGAGAGAATCTCGGCCCGAGATCCCACCTATCTCGGCCGAGATTTCCGAACAGAAGAAAAATCTCGGCCTCATCTACACTCATCTTGGCCGAGATTTCATCCAGTGCTGCCCGAGATCTACTGAAAGCTGTCTTGAAGTTTTCCATCCTACTCGTGTTGCACCCAAAAGCTGGAGGGCAGTCCTGAAGGAACCTCCCAAGGTCAGATTGAAGCTTCTTCCTCATCATGAAAAGTTTTTAAATAAGTATGGGTTAACCCACAAGACTATCCCATACCATCCTCTGATGCTAGGAAGAGTGGAGATCTTCCAACAGGACATGAAGAGAGTCTTCAAAAAGAAATTTTATGAGTCTTGTGAAGAGTGGTTGAAATGACTGGATGAGCAGTCCAATGTTTTTGCTGTGAGCTGACACAACCACGGAATTGGGTTTGGCTAGAGACCTTAAATCAAGCGCTTCTCGGGAGTCAACCCGATGTTAGAGTCTTTCCCTTTCTTGCTTTTATTTTTGTTTTTGCTTTTTTCTTTTGCGTTTCTGCGCGTTTGGTGTCTTGTCTTTTCAGGTTTTAGGTAATGAAGAAGATATGCTTGAAGGAGGTTGCACAACTGCTTGTTTCTACTACCACTTCCATTTACATGTGTCATATCACTGATTTTTACATTGTGAGTATTCTTTTTCACTTCCATTTATTCTTCACATTGGGGACAATGTGAGTTTTAAGTATGAGGTGGGATACCCGCAGTCTTTTAGCATGTTTCTTTTCTAGTCACACGTTTCCTTTTAGCATGCATATAAAAAAAATTGTGCTTCTAGGAATGACATGACCCCTATGACGATATTGTGTTTGTGAATTAGCCTTTGATTATTACTTTTGAGCTCAATTTGATTTATGGCATATATGGAATTTGAATACTTTGCTTAAATTTTATGTGATTTATGAAAATTGCCTTGTCTAGTTGGATTGAGTTTAGATAGTTGAAGTTTCATGATAAGTTCTTATACATTGCATAGAGATGATTTAGGCGATTCGACCTCATTCTTCTTCTATCTTTATCATGCTTAGCTCCTCAAACATGGAATCTCTTGTCTCCTATCCGGGAATTAGGAATGTTTAGTTTGAAGGTGTGTGCTGAAATTGTTGTGTTGTGAATTGTTTGAAGAAGTTTGAAGGATGTGAAATGTGATGTGTTGAAGAAAACAAAAGCTTATAAGGGATTGTTGGCTATGAAAGATGAGTAACTCGGTACCATTCACATATCCGGGTGTTTGTGCCTTGCCAAAGTCTGATTAGTTTTAAAAACATTCCCTTATAGTTGATTTGGTATGTGCATTTTGGTGTGAGGTACGTGAAGAAAACTGAGCACCAAGGTTTCAACTACTGTGCACCAATGTCTTTCACTCAGGAAAAAAAAAGAAAGTAAAGAAAAGAAAAAGAAGAAAATCTGCACATATTGCAAGGGTGGTGAATGTTGAGTTGAAATGATGAAGTGTATTTGACTTGGCAGGCTTAGACTTGATTTTCTCATGAATATTAGATATTAGTAATTTTGATGATGAATATGAAATTCTTGTAAAGTATGATTATCCTTTTTATGCCTATTTCATTTGATCTTGATTGAAATATACCTTTAGCTATGAAACTTGCACTATTGAGGGTGATCATCTTTAGAAGCACTACACGTTTTTGTTTTTTTGTTTTGCATAGATAATTCATGTTATCTTATCTTAGATTTACTACTTGTTTGAGGACAAGCAAGGCTAAGTATGGGGTATTTTGATAACATGATTTATCGACTTGTTGCATTCATGCATTTAGTTAGAGATCCCCTTTCCGCATTCATGTTTTGGCCTTAGTTTGTGTCATTTATGCTTGTTTAGTGTTACTTTGCAAGAATAGATGTCTACACACTATTTGTGGCTTTGTAGGTGATTTGACACATTTTGGAGCTAAAACGACGTATTTAAGGATCAAGCCTCGAAGTGGATGCATTGGAGCGAGCATACGTGCGCGGGAAAGGACCAAGAATCGAGCTAAAGGCGCGAAGGAACGAAGGGATGGCATCTCGGCCTTGATCTCGGTCTGACCAGACCGAGAATGGCTTGATCTCGGGCCGAGATGGCCTGATCTCGGCCGAGATGCATAATTTCGGTCGAGTTGGAAAGTTACTGTTGTGAAATCTCGGTCCTGATCTCGGCCGAGATTTTTGACCGAGATTCTTTTGACCGAGATTTTTGCCCGAGATTTTCTGTTCGGCGATTTTATTTTATTTTTGGATCAGTTTTGGCCCAGCCCGTCCTTTGGAAGGTCGTTGACTACAAAAGGGAAGCTCTAGGTTATTTCTAAGAGTCCGTCTTTTATGCTGGGAGTCGCCCAGAGTTTACCCTTGAGGGGGGAGTTGCCTCATTCCCTTCCTTTCTTCTCCACCATTGTTCTTCATTAGTTTAGATTAAAGATTCAGACTTTTGCATTGAGATTTGTTTAGAAGAGATTGTGGATTTGAGAAGATTGTAAGTTTTCAATTGAAGTTAAGTTCTTTTTAAAGATTCATACATTTCTTTTCTTTAACTTGATTATCTTTGTTTTCCCTTTTTGTTTTATTTGATTTTCACTCAATAGTGACAGTTGATTGCGAATCCTTCAAACCTTTTCAAAACCTTTTTGATTTCTTTCCCTTATCTTTTCCAACCTCCTGTCTTTAATTGATATCTATTCTATTTATAATCATTGTTGCATATTAATCCTCCTCGTCCCTGAGATCGACCCTGGAATACTTGTTCTACTTCGTACGATCCATACACTGTGGGTTCGTTGCTATTTAGGGAATTATTACAGGTTATAAATATAAAACTATCCCTTCTTAGTTTTGCTATCCTGTGAGTTTCTATCATTATTGATAGAAATTTATAGGGGTGTAAAAATAGCGAACACTCAACCTCAGCAAAAAGCAAAGATCGGGTAAAAAGTGATTGAAAAGCAAATTTGACACAATCAGAGAGGGAATCTTGGGTGAAAATGGGCCAAATCTCGGGCCGAGATGCCAACACTTGGGGCCGAGATTTGGGCTTCGCCCTAAGCTTCCTTCAGCAACTCATAATCTCGGCCAAAAATGATAGAAATATGTTATTAAGACATTTTTTTGTCTCGACCAAGCCGTTGAGATCATTTACGTGTGGATCGAGAGTTTAGCGATATTCAGAACTCGTATCATTTCAGGTAAGTGTTATGGACTTACTTAGCTCACTTTCGTAGTACGAATTATGTTATTCAGTGGTGTGTGCTTGGTGGGTTGTAATTACAACTTGAGTAGGATGGCCTTAGATTGATTAGTGACCCAAGTGTATGCATAATAGGCCGTGACATCACTACTCAACTCTATCACGAGACTGGGAGGCTCTCCGTGACCAGTCCACTCTGGTATACGGCCAGATGCATTAATATCATTCTTGTTTGTTAAAAGGGACGGAGGTGAGGGTCGGGAGACCCTCGTGCCACACAATGAGATGGCCATAATGTGAAATCATGTTGTTGTGTTTAATTTCCGCTTTGATGTGTGTTTGTGCTAGAATAATACTATCTAATACTTAAAATTGTTAGCTAACGGTTTCCACCATCATGTGTATAGTCTCTTTGTAGGATATGGCAGATGTGAAGTGATCTAGAGTAGTGTGGTCAACCATGTTCCCCTTGCATGTTAGGTCGGGACTTGGAATTTTGTTTTGTGGCAAACTTTTGTGCCGCTTTGAGTTTTGGATTTTGTTCGTATGACCGGTTGTTCCATTTATTTTCTTTCTTCTACATGACTATTTCCGACGTCTAAATGTTAATACGGTTTTCCTTTATTTGTACCTTGTTGAAAGATCTGGTGAAATTGTTGTCAGGTTAGGGTCAGGACCCATTGTGAGGTCCTAGCCCGTGACATTCTGAGTTTCTAGAATTCGGGGTGTTACACACAACATGATGGTCGAATGCGCTTTATCCTCATGAGTGGCCATCTCAGCAGCATCGCCATTTTCCTTTCTTGACAACGGCCCCCATGAGCCTTGTTGTTTAAGTAACGCTCGCGTCTTGATATGCCACAAACTAAAATTGTTACTTCTTGTGAACTTGTCAATCTTCATGTTGAAAGAAGCTATCTTTCTTCCAAATTACAGAAAACCAAAGAACCCAAAGTTCTTATTATTTTGTTGTGCGGAATCACTAAGAAAGAACAAAATTCAACAAACAAAAAAAACAACATACAAATGGTTTATATTTGACATGTATATACTTGAGAGCTAAGTATAAGATTGAGCCATACAAAGAAGACTAAAAAAAAAATAGAAGCCTAATTCAAGGCATATCAACAAAGTTAAACACCGAATTTTCGAGAGTCGGTCACAAATTCACGCTACCTACAAGCAACTTGAGCAACTACAAATCTGGAAAGGATTATAACACCCGTCGAGTAGAATTGAGCCGCTCAAGGAATCATCCCATTATTTATCGACAAAACAATATGAATTGATTTTAAGAGCAACCAAATCCTTATATGATCGATTTTGCTTAGCTCATCTTTAGCTCTACAAGAATAATTATTTACTAGTGTAACTCCCGTGCTCTGCACGGGTTTGATTGATTTATTTTGATAATCTTAATTTATAAAATTAGTTTGTATATTATTTATTATGTTTCTTAAGTGTTTTGTTGTCATTATTACACAATTTGTTTGTTTCGATAATACAATTCAGTGTGCTAAAACAATAATCTCTACTTTATTCAACAAAAAATATCAAAATACCAAGTGATAATACCTCTTATTGAAATACTTTTTCCCGTCGAAATTTGCACTAAAATAATATCGGATATCAAAATAGTATTAAGCGTTAATCATCATCATATGAAAATTTCAATTATTTTCAATCGAATATAAGTTTGTTTCAAATAACTATGCTTACACATAATAGTATAATAAAGACTCAAAAAATGCCATTTAAAATATAATATTTAAAAATTAAAAAGTTTAAAGATTAAAGAAAGAGGTAATAGAAAAGATGAATGAAGTAAAATGTATCACAAAAAATAACTCATTTCGAATTTGTAAAATCAAAATTTCGATAATGAAGAAGATAAATATGTACAAAATCTACAAAGAAAATTAAGGAGAAGATAGGTGGTCAAAATTTTATCGAAAAAGACTAAAATATATGAATAAAGGGTAATAACTAAATTTAGTATTAATAATTAACAAAGTAAATAAATTTTATTAAAAGTTTTTGTGCTAAAGGTATAACCTTTAATACTTATCATATAAGATAAAAGATATGCGTTTTGCAGCTCAAATAAAAGTCGATTTCTATCCCTTCTTTGTCACGAATACAAAACGAGAGATGTGCACGGTTTATTCTCTCATTCATGTCTATCCAAATGATTTCTCGGGCAAAACCGCAAAAGGGTAAAAGGAACAAGAAAAAATGAAAATAAAATAAAAAGTGGACGATTAGGGTTTTGGACTGTGTAGCGTATATGTACTCGAGACTTGAGTGCCGGGGTGCTCATTTGGCCACTGAAACCGGATGATTTGGGGTTTTTGTGAGAGTTACATTTGCTCGCAGAACTGAGATTTCTTCTTCTCGCTTTTCGATTTCTGCTTTGATTTAAATCGATTCGGTTTTAATTGATAAAGTACATATGGATCCAGTGATGGAAAATTTTTGCTTTGTTGGTGATATCGTTCCAATTCCCGATTCATAGAGCTCTCTCAGTTTGATTAGAGCTTTTGTGTGGAAAAGAAGAGACATCTGAGGATCCAATTCCATTTTTTTCTTCTCCCTTTTGTTCACCTTTGAAGCATATTGTTGTGAACCAGATTGGCGATTAATCGCATCTTACTTGTTTTTATTCTTATACTACTATTTCACAAAGTTTGTATCCATAATCGATTTCGAGTTCATTGCAAATCTTCATAATTAACGGAAAATAGAAGCAATTTTGAAATTTTGTGCCGATCCGTATCGTATTAGGGTTTCTGTTTTCTGAAAAAAGTACTCCAATCTTCCGAACTCTGCTGTTCCCTCTTTCAGTAGACGGATCACAGATGCCATTGATTCTTGTGAAAGCACGAGGATTGCTTTGTGCATCTAGTGTGTACATAATTGACAAAGGCAAATTTGTCATGGTGCCAAAATTGCACTCTGATCTAAGAAACACAAATGTTTGCAGAAATGTGTGAGCAACTGAATCTGAGTCGACATTAGATGAAAAGTTTTAATCAGCCTTAATCATAAGCTTTGAATGTGGATGATTAGGAAGCAATACGAAAGTTATACTTTATATTGTTTCTGTCCTTGTTGTCCTCACTTAAAGTTGAACATGTAAACTGACACAATGGGTTCCCCTGCTCCTTCTGGCTCAAAAGCAAAATGCATATTCTTCAGTTGCTTAGTAATTAGTATTTGTAATGTCTGCTGCAGCTTATAAGTATCTTTCTAGTCCCTAGTCGTGCATTTTTTTCCCTTCCTGTTTTTGTCTCCGAAAACTACTCAGTCTGTTATATGTTATCGCATTTTAGTTCCAAAGTCTCATTTAGTGAAGTGAAGCATGAGGTACACTGATGCACAATTGTACATGTTACCATCTTTTTAGTTTTTACCATGCAGAGAAATCTGTTACAATCGACAAAATAACAAATGGGTGACAATGGTGAATGGTAATGAAAGATCACTACAATACAATGATACTTCTGATGGTACAAAAGCTGGGTCTTTCAGTTTGTAGTTCTGATATATAATGCATCAAGCATGCATCGGTGAGTTGCAGTAGGATGGTAAAAATAGGCCTAATATCCCTGATAGTTTTTAGTATGTCTTGCGATTACTGATATTA
Organism: Fagopyrum tataricum; assembly: GCA_002319775.1. Classification (NCBI taxonomy): domain Eukaryota; kingdom Viridiplantae; phylum Streptophyta; class Magnoliopsida; order Caryophyllales; family Polygonaceae; genus Fagopyrum; species Fagopyrum tataricum. Next base: position 38,137,296 of record CM008281.1, on the reverse strand, counting down.
GTAACATATTTTCTTTTCTCATTTTAAGGCAAAATAAGATTGGTTGTTGTTGTTGTTGTTCAAGCTGCAGATTGGCATCATTCTCATATCTCACACCAAACATCATAATTTACTGTTATAACATCTGTCAGGTAGGATTCAAGAATCAGAAGTTGAGAACTTTGGATATAAAGACAACATGTGACTGGATTGCCTGTGTGTCTATTGTAGCTTTTGACAGGCTGAACATCAGCAATTCAAGCTGCTTGATTCTTTTCCCACTGATGTAAATTGGTAAGTTTTGAAGCTTCTGCAAAAGAGATGATATGGTAGATTCGAAACATGCAGGAAAATGAAAGTTGTACTGATAAATTTTTTGTTAATGGTATACAATTCCTGTTCTGTCCATTGATTACTATTCTAATTATTGGAGGGCCCTTGAACTGAAATGTTTGAAAATCCAGCAACTACTAGCTAGTGATAATGGAAGCTAAGCTGCATGCTGGCTTTGCACCAGCATGAAGGTTGCTAAAGAAACAGTAAGGCTGTAAAGTTAGTGAAAATAATTGATAAAAACCTAATCTTTTATCAATATCTAGGCTATAGAAAGGTAGAGATCAGCCAATTATGGATAACTTTATAATAGAAATCCTTATAAATCTCTGATGATGTCAAATGGATATCTGAAATGCAATTTATATGGTGTATGCTTAATGAATGGTGGTGGGTGATTGTTCAATTCTCTTTAATTTGTTAATAGGAAAAGTGATATAGAGAAAAAAGGTGGAAGGTGGAGGAAACTATGCTTTACCTAAAAGCAAGATCTGTTATCAGATTAGCAATTGTGTCATCTTTTTAGTACCTTTGGAATATACCTAATTTTACGCTCTTAGATTGTCTGGTGTTTATTGATCTACTGTCTATAATTTTATGAACTTGGAAAGCCAAATTGTCACTCTTTTACTCTGCTTGTGATATTTATTTATAGTTCTTATGGAGGAATGACTTGCTATACCGCCTTAATGCAGCTCAGTACCCTGGCTTATTCACATCCTTTCATAATATATAATATGATCCGGTCAAACAATCTAAGGGGTCGTTTGTTTTGGCATAAATCATCTTAGAATGCGGATTGTTACCGCTTCATTCCAGCGAAGAGTTTTTGTTGTTACCTTTTCGTTTTTAGTTTTTTTAACCAAACAACGCCTATGAAGTTTATAGAAACTAAAGCACTTCACTCAAAGTAGGTTGCAGGTTTGTGCAAGAATATTGCTGCATGGAGCTAAACTCTGTACAATTATTCAGGAAGGTAGATTTCTTCACTTGAAAGTTATGGGTCCAAAAATTATATTATATATATATTTGCATGGTGTCTGCCATATCCAACAAGAACATGAGAACAAAACTGTGTTGAGCAAAGATACGCAAGATCTCTTGTGGTTATCCTCCAACATGAAACCCTCTAACAGAGCAACAAATTGCAGTGTTTCCAAGGTCAATGGAATTAGTTGTGTGAGTGCTTAATTAAAGTGTTTAAATTCAAAAGATTTGATTTATGTCAACATCTAACTCCAAGAATATGCCTTTGCCACTAACCTCTCATGCAAAAGAAAACAATGTTGAATCTGGAAAATTTGTGGTCTTAGTGGATTCTTGACATCATATTGGAGATTTCCCCCTTCTTTGTTTAGGATATTATATTAATCGGTTATGTGTCACCTTGACTTAGTCGTATGCAAACAAAAACCCTTTATCATAATATAATGTTTCTCAAGGGTAATGCACAAAAGATTAACAATAATTTGAAGTAGCCAAATATTGATTGACTGCATCTTGTGAGTGGGTGTGATTTTGTATGAATCCGTGAGTTTGATTTGATAATGTGGTGGGATTCGATCAAAACTGGGATTTACAAACTCTTGTTCACTTCTCACAACCGTTTGTATATACTAATCCATCTATACAGAAAACAAAACTCTTATAGCCGTAGTCAATGTAAACATAACTTATCAGTTGTAAAACTCTTATCATTATTTTATATTCGACTTGGAATACATAATTCTTATATTATCTTAGTACTCGCTGTAGAATGCATGACTTATCGGTCTTCAAAAGGCCGTGTAGCTCGAACCCGCATCACTTATGCTACTCTTTTCCTCCATAATTGATACTGGTTTGATCTACACGGCCCTCCATTTTCCTTTTTTTTCAGTACAATTTCTTTACGTTTTGTTTAAGTTGAATTTTAAGTCTCTGTACACGGTCTAAAATTCCTTGAGAAGGTCTTATTCAGAACAACACACATTTGCCAAGAGTGGTTCCGGAGCTTGTCAGTGACAAACTAGTCTATCTTTTTAACCCATTTAAGAATAAACTCTTTAATTATCAGAATTTTCATACATATTGTTATAGAATTCAAACTTCTATCCTTCTAGTGTTGAACTTATGAGTCATTTTTGTAATTTTGAAAAAGGGTTTATAGTATCTGACTTTAGTTGGGTGAGATCTTTCTCCTACCCTAATGATACACAACCAACTATAAACTTTTTCCCCTAACATATAATACATTAAACGACAGTTATAAAAACAAATTTGTTTTTTTCTTGACTATGGTGATTCCACGGAATCTTCTGGATTCCATCTAGCAAGACTGAACTGATTAGTTTCATAATACCCCATTAAAAAAATAACCTTCATTAATTGATACTAATCATACTGTAACCAAACGATTAAACCCCACAAAATGAGGGGCAGGGGCCCTTAAGATTCGGAGGTCGTCACCAAGAAATTTAATCAGCAAATTAACAAATACGAATTACTAATCAATATACATAAGTGATCTGTTCACCTGCTCATTTTTTTCAATAATTGATGGAAGTATAGATCATGGAACAACTTATATAATTAGAGATAAAATCAATCCTGAAAACATAAATTAATGGAATATGTAAATATGAAATATTTAAAAATAACAATTTAATCATCGTTTTATTATTGACCAAACTGACACGCCCATAGCCATATGACTCAATCATAAATAATTGGATATAATGTTATAAAAATCTTATATCTTATTTATACTAAAGCAGCCCGTGAACTTACACGTGGCGCTTACACGTGGCGCAGTCCGGTGAATCCACCTCATAAAATTTACACGTGGCACAGTTTGGTGAATCCACGTCGCTAAATTTACACGTGTCAATTTTTTGTTAATTCAGGTCTCACCATGTTAAAACAAATTATTTAAATATTTTATTTACGAATTTATTTTAAATAATTTACTAACTACTTTTTGTTAGTTCGCATATTATTAGTTGACCTTTAATTAATTATAATTGAAAAATCAAAATCGTTAAGATTTACAATTTGATTTTAAAGATTTTAATATTTTGTTAACTTACAATTTTACTTTTCAATTGAACATTATATCTCTAAAACTTATAAATTTTATTGTTTTATTTATAACTTTAAAGATTTTAATATTTTATTTATTTATATTTTTTAACTATATATTTTTTCTGAAACTTAAAAACTTTATTTTTTTTCCTAAAATTCGTTTTCTTTTAAAGGATTAAAAAAAAATTTCATTTTAAAAAAAAATATAGATAAGAATAAAAAAACCTTTTTTGGAATAAGTTTTTTTACATATAAAAAATCGATTTCAATATTTTTTTTGGAAAAAACTCAGATATTTTTAAATATTTTTTTTTTAATAAAAACTCGTAAATTTTATATTAAAAATATATGGAAAATAAATTAAAAAATTTTTCCCAAAAAATTAATTTTTTTTAAACAATATCGACTTTTTTAAAAATAATTTTAAATTTTTTTTTTCTCATTTACACAAAAGTATTTAAAAAATCAGAACAAAAAAATTCCGGAAAAAAATCAAGAAAGTTGCGATTTTTTATAAAAATTTAAATATATTTTACTTAAAATTATGACTTTTAACATATTAATTTATTTTAAAAAAATAAGTCCACATTACACTCATAACACTAAATTTTTTAATAACATGTAGTCAAATCAAAAGTGGAGTTAGATTTTTTTTCCTGGAAAAATAAGTTCTATTATTTTTTATAAATACGTTGATAGCATGTATCACTTTCACTAATTTTTAAAGTTGGTATTATTAGTAATTGATAGTTGTCATTATTTTGAGTTTTTTTTTTTTTTTAAAAAAATATTTTTAGTAATATTTTTATTTTAATCACTTGCATATGCTATTAATCTTATTAACTGTTAGGCAATTCACTATTTAAAATGGGGATTATTAGACGTACAGGTAAAAATCACTATTTGTCACCGTAACTACGCATATGGCGTGCGTAGTTGACGGGTTTCCAACTACGCATATGACGCGCGTAGTTGGAGTTGAAGAAAAAATTGAAAAAAATTGAACTACGCAATTGGGGTGCGTAGTCGTAGTAAGCAAATTTTTTTATTTTTATTTTTTTTTGTAATATTAACTACGACTACGCACCCCAAGTGCGTAGTTGAGTGAGTTTTCAACTACGCACGCGAAGTGCGTAGTTACGGTGTCAAATAGCAATTTCCACCGGTACGTTTAGAAACCACGTTTAAAATTAACTATTTGATATTATAATTTTTAACTTAGACATACTTCTTAATATAAGTAAATCTCTTTCATTTAAATTTTAATATATTATTATTTAATATTATTAATTGAAATTTTATAATTTGTTTTATCCTTCTTTTTTTTGTTAGTATATGTTTTACAAATGACTTCTTATCTATTTTATATACTAAAAACAACCCATGAACTGATACTTGACACAGTTTCATACGGTCACCTGCTTAATTTTACATTGTCATCTATTCGTTAATCCATATCACGTACACTAACATTTAATTTAATAAACTCTAATTATGTATGGAATTAATACTAGCTTTGGCATTCGAGTATCTCAAAAGATATTGTCTAGAAATCCTCTTTCCCAATTGTTATTGCAGGATTTGGATTCTTGCTTCATTTACATTCATAATGTGAAAATTATAACCTTACAACAAGTATCACATAACAATTAAGACAAATTTCAACATAATGAATTATCAAACATTTTTTTATGACACGCAATTATCGTCTAACCCGCAGGGCACGGGTATTAAAACTAGTATATATTAAAGCATAGGCCTCTATTGCCACGTGTCACCTCCAGGATTTTTCTCAGCCCAACGGAAATTTTACAGGCCTCTACTGCCACGTGTCGCCTCCACGGTTAACGTCAGTCTAAACTTTTTTAAAATACGTAATTTAAACCAAATTTAATCCTAACCAACTAATCCTCATCCTATTTAAAACCAGTAAAAAAAAATTTAAAATACTTAATTTAAACCTAAATTACCAATCACAATTATATTTACAATTGTTAAAAATAATCAAAATAAAATTAAACGCTAAAATCTCGGTTATTACTTAAATTTAAGTCAGTTAACTTTCCTTAATATAACTTCGGTTATCACTTAAAGATGTGTAATTCGGATTTTAAAGAAAAATGAAATTAATAATTCAATAATATCTTAACCAAATTTGTTGTTGGGATTTGCTAATCTATCGCTTTTAAAATCTATGTCAAATGAACAATTTAAATTCAATTTCTAATTTTTTAAATCTTAATTGATTAGTTTGATATCTTAAAATCTTAATTAAAAAAAGGTTTATAACTCTATATAACCAATGACTGAACCACTAAAATCAACCTTTTCTTATTTTTAACTTTATTTCGTTTGGGATTTGTTTATGTAAATTTTGTGTATTTCTATCAAGCTTTGCCATTGTTTTATAGGTGTTTCTCTCAAGTTTTACTATTGCTTATGTATATGGAAGACTTGAAGAAGTTCGCAATAGTATCAATTAATAATGAAGTGGATCATATTGCCCGAGTGCGGTGAGCATGACCTTCATTCCTTCAACCCTTACTTTCAAGTTGAGATAACCATTAATCCAACACTCGAAGGTTGGAACTCGGTTGTTATTTACACGAGTTTTTGTTGATATGTTGTTTTCTTTCTTATATATATATATAGATCATTAAGATTTTATCTTTAGTTGTATGATCTCAACTTACAGTTTTGATGAATTATTGCTATAATATAAAGCATATGAAAATAGTGATCTATATTAGTTGTTGATCTCAACATATGCCTTTCGCAATTCCTTTTTTCCTTCGGTCAATTTGGATCAGTATCGCCGAATAGGGCAAATCAAGGGATAAAAAAATTATTGAAGCATTGATCAATAAAATGTCATTAGGAGGCTAACAACCTTAATAGATTATCTCCAACACACCGTGTATCATGCATTAATCTACGGTTTTGATACTACATAACTAAACTTAGATTTTACAAAAGAAGTTAACAAATAACTTATTTGTATATTTTAATTTTTATATAAATAATATTAACAAATTATACAAACTAAACAATATAAAAAATAATAATTTATTTTATACAAATTATATCTTAAAAAATAAAATATAAAACAAGTAGGGATCATTTAAGATTTTAACTTTCATTCTAAATTTCAAATTTCAGTGTTTTTTTTTTTATCATAACTTTGACATAAAAAATCTTCTTATTTGTTCAAAATTAAACTCATCTAAATTATATCTCTAATTTTAAAAGTATTATATCTTAGCCAACTCCACGTTTCTAACGAAATTAAAATTTACCTATGTACGGTTTTAACTTTTAACAGAAAAAGTGTCCTCTAAATATACATTTTTTTAATTAAAAAAATCAATAATGTTTAATATTTATATTATCGTCTCAAAACATTTAGCTTTTGAGTACTTAAATTTTCTTTTATAATTATTATTATAGTTTTTACTTGAGATATTACAAATAAAATCAAATGGAATTCCTCAATAACTTTGATGATATATATATATATATATATATATATATATATATATTCTCCTTTTTTAAAATTTACAAGTCTCAAGTTTACTATTTACTTTTATAGAAAAAAGACGATCAAATTAGTATTACCTCCATTTCACTATAATTATTTATTTAGGGTCAAAGAAAATTTTCAAAATAATGGTACATATATATTCATTAAATGTCAAAAATTATATATATATATATATATATATATATATATATATATATATAAATATAAATTTACTATTTTTAAAAATGACACTTATATTTATTACTTTATTTTATTTCTTATATAATTTTTCTAATGACATCTGAAGAATAATAGTTTTTTTTTTAATTTCTATTTTAATATTTCTTAATATGTATGAAAATTATAAATGTACAAATATTTTCAAAATATACTTATTAATGTAAAAATATTAACAATTGATTAAAACTCAACCCGCACAAGGTGCGGGTAATACACTAGTATATGTATTAAAGGAGAGCTCTTCTTTGCCACGTGTCAGCACCAGATTTAACGCAGCATAAAAAAATATTTTAAAAAGTTACTTATTTTAAGTTGTTAATATAAATTAATAACAAAGTCCAACAAAGTATTTTTAAAAAGTTATTTATCTAGATTATTAAAAAATGGGTTTACATAATCGGATTTTTTTTATTAAAATACTATTACTATTATCTAATATTACTTTTTAATCTATAAACATCATCTAAAAATTTGTCCATTTTTTCATAATATTCAATAAATAATTACTTATAAACTAATTTATATATATCAATTTAAGACAAAACAATATGAAAAAATATATAACAACACAATAATGCATATAACCCGTCATTATTAAAAAAATCCGCACAAGGTGCGGGTATTACACTAGTTATTAGTTAATGATGGGCCTGTTCGGTGACAAGGAATCAATGGAGTTTATGAGATTTAAGGTGATGAAAATTGTTCGATATTTTTACACCCATATAAATCTTTATCAATAATGATAAAAGCTCAAAGGTTAGTAAAAACCACGGTATGCTTTAAATTTGTAAAACAAGAAATAAACACCCAAACTGTAGCGAACCCACAATGTATGGGTCAATCACAGTATGGATAAGTATTCCAAGGTCGAACACAAGGACTGTGAGGATTAGTCTGCAACTATGATTATAAATAGGATAGATCTCAAATACAGACAGGAGGTTGAAAAAGATAAGGGAAAGAAGTTAAAAAAGTTTTGGAAAGATGATGGATTCGCAATCAACTGTCACTATTGATTGAAAGTCAAAACAAACAAACAAAAAGGGAAAACAAACATAATCAAGTTAAAAGAAAGAAAATAGATTACAAGGGTTCAAAATCATTGTTTATACATATGGACTCAAGAAAACTCATAAGACACCTATGACTGACAAGCACAGGGATGAACGTTTCTAAGCTGATGGTCTATTACCGGGTAAGTCTCAAGACCATCTAGTTTCAAACCAAACTACCTATTACTGGGTAAGTCTCAAGGTAAAGAGGTAGGAAATTCTAAACAAACCACACTACAAACTAAGGAAAAGGTAAACCATTATCGGGTAAGTCTCATATATTACCCTACTTATGAAGGAATCTAAGCACATTCAACCAATAAAGGATAAAATTTTATTACCTATGATCAGTTCTTTAAGGTATCTAAGAAGGGATATCACCTGGTAAGTCTCAATTCCAACTTAGGTTACTAGCTAGAAGGATTCTAACTAGGTTCAAGTCCAAACTAACCACTAGGATTTCAAGGCTAAACAAACCAAACATAAACTCAAACTATTCCATCATAATCCAAGGCATAAACAAATTCCTGTCAACCTTGGAACCACAAAGTTCTAGCCAATAACAATCATATCAAAGGGCAAATAAATAAATAACAAAAGAGATAAAAAGAACTCAACTTCAATGGATGAAAACCTTCAATCTTGTCAAATCTCAAATCAACAATGTTTTCCCAACAAATCTCAATGCAAAAGTCTGAATCTTGAATCTAAACTATGAAGAACAATGGTGGAGAAGAAGGAAAGGGAAGGAGACGACTTCCCCCTCTAGGGTAAACTCTGGGCGACTCTCAGCACAAAAGACGGACACTTAGAAATTATTTGGACCTTCCCTTTTATAACCAACAATCTTCCAAAGAATGGGCTGGGCTAAATCAGATCCAAAAATAAAATAAAATCGCCGAACAGGAAATCTCGGCCGAGATCAGGCATGTCGGGACCGAGATTTGGCAACAGTAGGTTCTGCACGTCAGGATTCGGGAATCTGGTCAGACCGAGATCAAGCCATCTCGGTCCGAGATCATGGAATCTCGGACCAAGATGGTCCGATCTCGGCCGAGATCATGGAATCTCGGCCGAGATCATGGACCATCTCGGTCTGGTCTGGCCGAGATCAGGCCATCTCGGTTTGAGATGCGATCTGCTTCGTTCCTTCGCGCCTTTAGCTCGATTCCTTGCCCTTTCCCATGCACGTACGCTCGCTCCCATGCGTCCACTTCGATGCTTGATCCTTAAATACGTCGTTTTAGCTCCAAAATGTGTCAAATCGTCTACAAAGCCACAAATAGTGTGTGTAGACATCTATTCTTGCAAAGTAACACTAAACAAGCATAAATGACACAAACTAAGGCCAAAACATGAATGCGGAAATGGAAAATCTAACTAAATGCATGAATGCAACATGTCGATAAATCATGTTATCAAAAATACCCTAAAATCTTCAACTTTTATGGTATAAGTTATAGGAATTGAGAAACTTACGGGGTGACGATGATGAAGTTTATGAAACCGAAAGGATCCATTAAAGTTTATAGTTTATTTACTTGGGATGACATAGTTTGAAAGTCATTCTACATGAAAAAAATGACGTTCAAAATTCTTATTTGTTTATTTATTAGTTTTACATAATGTTTAATCATACATCCATGAATGAGATAAAGTTTGGTGTTATAATAAGCGTTATTTTTTCTTATATCCGTCGGTTTGAAATGAACATTCTTTCCTACATCAACACTCTCCTTTGAGTAGTAACTATTTTTTCTTCGGGTCAAGAATTTTAATCTTTTATGGCTCGTCCACAATTTTCGTGCCGGTTTTGCGCGCACCTCCTTCTCTTATAACTAATGTCGAACACAACTTCCTTGTTTCTTCGACAGGTTTTGCATATCTCTTTTACCTAATTTCCGAATTAAAAATAAACCCGGATCATACATGCTTTCATAACATGATAATCTTTCTTATATTCGACGGTTCCAAACGACGCGAAGGACACGCGTCCGTAAGCCATGCACACAACTTTACAAAGTCCAATCTTAAAACCAATCAACGCTAAAGATAACTAGCGAAGCTTAAATCTAGTCTCATCCACCAATATGTTAGACATATTCTTCCCTACACCTCAAAAATAACTTAATGTATGTACAAAAATATGTATATGAAAATTTTGATATTCTCTATATAATCAACAACAACAAAATAAAATACTCGTATGATCTGAAGTAGAACCATTTGTTGATCAATTTGATATCGTATTATAGTCCGAGAATGATAACAGAAATTTATATTTATATGGGTACTTGAGGAGTCCGGTTTCACGAAACTCATATGTTAAAGGTTGATTTTTTCATTACTACTCCACATAAATGATGGGAAAAGCACGAGAAAGATAACAAGATAAAAGCATGTTTTTTCCTGTTTTGTATAATGTATTAGCAACTTTTCTTTCTTGCATCGGTGAAAGGATCTTTGAAATTGTCCTCAAATGCTCAACGGGTGTGATATTCCATTAATTAACCTTACCACTCTAATCTTTTAATAATAAATATACCAAAAAATTCCTTTTAATAAGTTCACTCATTTCCAATCAAATTTTAACCTTTATGTACATATATTGTTTTTTAAAAAGACGTATTATTAATATTAAGTTATTCTAGTTCTAATACATTTTAAGTGTTATCCAAAATATTTAACTTCGAATCTTCTTATAATATATATATATATATATATATATATATATATATATATATATATATATATATATATATATATATATATATATATATATATATATATATATATATTTTCAAAGTCTAGTGATCAATTCTGATGTTAAAATTCCCGATAACTCATTATCCAAATTCCGATAATAAATCACTCTGCTATCCGTTTCAAAAGATTTAATTTGGGGATTTTTCTAGCTAATTTTTTCATCATCCTCGACATGGGTTATGATATTTTTTGGGATTATTGTTGGACTATAATTTCTTAAATTTTTTTTTTTTTTGTTGAATGAATCCTTAATCTTTTTTATTTTATCGGACATTTATATTATAAACATGAAATGTCAAGAATTTGACTTTTTAACATGTATAAAGTTATGTAGCTAAGACAATAAACACGTATATCCAACATGAGATAAACAAATTGTATTTAAGAAGAATGTAAAGTCATCTTACTTATAATGTTTTATTTCCTCTTTTTTCTTTTAATAAAGTTATTAGAACTTAAGTTTTGGGGTGAGGCAGGATTGCAATTATGTTACTTTTTCAGGTAAGATTGATCAAATGATAAGGATGCAAAAGGTGATATCTAACTTTAATCATGATCAAATTATTGCATTGTACTAATTCTTATCATTTTCCTTACCATTCATTTAAGTACGAGTAGTTATTAAATAATGTAATGGGATCTAGGATAAATATTTGTTTTCCCTTTATTAATGATTTCTTTTAATTTTCATACATTACACAAATGTATAATAATAATACTCATTTAAAGGGTAAAATGAAAATCATTTATAAAAATTATATAGCTTACAAGTATTAAAAAAAAGAAGAAACAATATATATATATATATATATATATATATATATATATATATTATATTTATATTTAGAGAGGTATTATATTAATGTTTTTAATAAACAATATAAGGTTGAAAATAATAAATAAAACTTTACTTACAAGAAAATGAATGAGTTGTATTTATTTTTTAATTTTTTAAATTTATTTACTTGCCTTACATTGGTAAGTACGAGTATTGATTAAATAATTAAATATATATTTTTTTATAAATAAGGTTACAAAATCATACTCGAATAATATAAAAGGTATATGTTATCACTAAAGCAAACGAAAACGCATTTTTAAAAAAAATGGAAAGCATTTAGGTTGAACTACCTTTTGGAGGTAGTCCAACTTAAAACATTCTTGCGAATGAGAATACAAAGTTCGGAATCATCAGAAAAATTGGTGTTAAGGTTGAGATTTTCAGATGTGTTAATCGGTTAGTAACACAGTTGAAATATAATTTAACACAGCTACTTTTTTTTTCTTCTTCTAGTTTACTATTAGGATAAGTTCTTCTTATTAATATGTTTCATGTTATTTTGTGTAAGCCACGGTATAACCTGTCAGTCTCAATGCTTTTAGGTGTTAACTTGTGTGTTTGTAACAATCCGTTGTACCATGTTCCAATGGAGTAGTTTTTCATATAATTGCTATCCAATAACATTATTTTTGGCAACGGACTTAGTGGCAAACTTAATCGCCCAACTGAAGATTAACATTTTATTGCCCCTCTGGACTCCTATATTTCCCGATGGGTGGACTATCGGTCTCAAAGTTTGCAATTCAATTTGTAATTTATCTTACAAAGGCTATTATTTCAACCTTAATTACAATAATTTTAATCTCGTTCTTTTGAACAATCCTTTGCGGGATTGAATTTTTTTTATAGTGAAAATGCCATAAAGCGCGAACCAAGATCCATGATACGAAAACCAAAATCAATGAGGAAGAAAAAGATATCATGATTGATGTCCAATAGCTTTGATAGTAATAGTTGGATCGATCTACTACTACCTTGTCCATTGAGTATAGCAGAGAAAATGATGGTATAGCAATGAACATGACAGAGAAAGGTCTCGATTCTTTCTTGTGGTCGTGTATGCCTAGATGAATCTTTTGATTCATTTGCTAAATGAAATGCCACGTTCGTCCTACCAACCTCGTAAGTGCTTTAATCCAATGAAACTTGGCTTAATGAATCCCACGAACCTCTCCATAATCCTGAAACGAATTAAGACTACAAATGTCGGAAATGGACGTTTGTGCGTCCATGGAAAAACATATTCTTAAATATTCATTTTGCCTTGAATGTTGACTCACGGAAATTAGAGTTACCAATTTTGTTTTTCTTTCTTAATTTCCGCTTTCAAATCCCGTTTTAAATGATAATAAGTTTATGGAAAGGGATGGTCCGGAGTAACCTTTTGACAAACTTCGATTTGATCTGTAAAATCCATAAGATTATCATTTTATCCTAGATGAAACTAAATCTAAAAACCCTCCAGTTAATCAGCTTTGGAGGTCAGCAGGATTTTACAACATGGTCTATTGCCCTGCCTTCGGGTGGGCGGGTGGGTTATGTCTTTTATGGAATGATCACCAACTTAGAAACCAAACAATTGATTTTAAATTCAAAAACGACCGATTCATTTGTGTTGAATTTACTTATAACAACTTGCATCATAAAATGAACATTAGTTGGGATGTAATCTGTAAATCAAAAAGAATGGTGTGGTCTCCAATTAAGGAAATCTTTAACCACGAACAAAGCCTTACAAATGGAACTCTTGTGAAAAATTCTGGTAGAACCAAATAATATTTGGGTTAAAATTGTCAATGAAAAATTAAAATATTCTCCATTATCTAAAGAAAGGATCAACGTCTTTTTGGCAATGGAACAACCTTATAAAGCTCAAAAATGAGTTCAAAAATGGTATTATTTAGCAAGTGGGAAATGGTAAATCCATCCACTTCTAACACAATAATTGGGTCGCAACGACACCGCTTATTAAAATGGTCCAAATCAATAATCAAACTAATACATATATCAAAGTTAGTCACTTTATTTAATAACCGAAATTTTTTATAATTATTTATAATTAACTTTTCTTTTATTTCCAAGAACCGAATCGAATTCCGAAAACTTTTTAAACCGAACCTTAATTCACCTCGTCGTAACTCCCCCTCACCATAACTCACCTCGTCCTAACTTCCCTTCACCATGACTCACCTCGTCCTAACTCCCCCTTGCCATAACTCACCTCGTCATAACTCCCTTATATCCTAATTTTCGGCCAAACCTTCTCCACACTCCCCGCGTAAAGACGCCGAACACAACCGAGAGGACTCGAACACGTGACCTGGTGCACCTTGTCAAGACCAGTTGGTGCCACTTCACGCCACCTTGTGCCCCCGACGCCGTCAAGCCCTGTAACTAGATCCGATTACGTTAGACCCGAATCCATTTTATTTCCGTTAAATTAATTTCCCGTTAATAAATAATTATATGATTTACAAGTATTTATTTAAATATTTGTGATAATGTAGGGGATTAGTTTAGTGTATGGTATTACGCTTAAGTAGTGAAATGTTGAGATGAATGATAGTTGTGGAACTAGTTTGGAAGGAGTGTAAATGTTGGAATTAGAAGAATTTGAGAAATTTTATGTTAGTGGAATCAAAATGAGAATTATGGGTAGTTAAGCGGATCGTTAACGATAGATGAAATACGGACTTCCGAGATAGCGAGATTTTAAGAAAAAGAATGTGTTGATAAATGAGAACTTGGAATGGACGTCTAGGTCCGTAAACCTAGGGCGCAAAAAACGTCCGGGTATCGATGCTAGATATCATACCCTGATTGATTAGAATGATAAGTCGAGAAGTGTTTAGGGTTGATATAGTTCTACTCGTTGATGTATATTGATCGGTAAACTCGGATCTTTGACTGACAAAATCGCGAGAAACGTTGAGACCAGTACGAATAAGGTGAGTTCATAGGACTCACTTAGCTACCTTTATAATATTGAGTGTGCACTAGGGTAATGTGTGTTATGCTTGTGAAATAAAATGAACGAACTATATCACTGTCTTTAAATTTCTAAAGAGAGGCACAAGTGTATTATAACGTGTCGTAGCTTTTTGTCCAGGCTGAGGGTGCCGGAAGATTTCCCTGCGACCAGTCCAATAGTGTATACGGGGAAAATGCATCAAAACCAGTCCTACTGGTTTACGGGGACGGGGGCGAGGGTCGGGAGACTCTTGCGCTACCATGAATCGTTGGAAAATAGAAGACAAATTTCAGCAAAAGAAAAGATAATAACCGGGACATTGTTTGATGCATAGTGATTGATTTACAGTACTTCCCTTGAGTGTGTTTGTGTCTTAGTGACCTTCGTATTAGAATTGTAGTTGACGGTTTTACCGTGTTGTTGATTTTGCAGGTTAGATCTCTACCGAGAAATCGGGAGTGGAGTGATCAGCGGGATTTTCGTACTAGGAGTTGTGGGTGTTGGGTATATTTAGTTATGATTCATTTATTTTTCATATAGTAGAGTTTATTTCATTCTCAGTTGGATGACGTACGAGTCTGAAATCTATTGAGTCTAAATATGTTAATTCTGAAAGAATTTTTATTTAATAATATTTGTGCCTTGTTGCAAGATCCAACGTTATTGGCGTCAACCTAAGGTCGGGACCCACTGTGAAGTCCTAGCCAGTAACGCTCCGAGTTCCCATAATTCGGGATGTTACACTTTATTAATGACTCGAGAGATTGGGATGTCACCAAAATTGATAACGAGCTACAAAACTTCATCAATCCAGATATAGGAAAAAAAAGTTAAGGAAATAATTATACCAAAAAATGAAATTCAAGATAGTTATATTGGAGGTGTAGTACAAATGGATGGTTCACTACAAGATCGGCTTAGGAGATGCTTGAGGAGGAATTGAATATGTCATAAAAAATGCTTGTGATTGGATTTAGAAACTTGATACCCAACCTAAAATTAAATTTTTCTTGGAAAATTTCAAAAAACAGAATACCAACAAAAGTAAAGCATGATGAAGGAAGAATTGTCGTAACTAGGCACTGTGAATTGTGCAACCACTATCCCGAGGACTTGGTCCACTTGCTTATTGAATTTTCTTTTAGTAAACAAATCATTACCAAAATCGATATATCAATCTTGATGAAACTTAACATCAATCTTGTTAAGAAAAAAGCTCATGACCTCCTACAAGAAATAAAAAACAAAATTGGACATAACAAGTTCATATGTATTGCAACTATCTGATGGACCATTTGGTTATTCAATATTAAAATCATTTTTAATAATGAGTCTATTGGTCTTGATAATAAGGTAATCATTTCAAAAACAAATACACAGTTGGAAAACTAACATTATTGACAAGGGATGATTATGTAATAAAAGAAAAATGAAAGGACTTGAGCTCTACCAAAAGGGGAAAAAACACACAATATTAAATGGGATAAACCAAAACTTGGTTTCCATAAACTTAACTTTGATGAATCAAAACTTGATTCGGGAGTAACATCCATTGATTTTGTGATTTGGGACCACAATGGAGAGGTTGTTAGCCACGATGCTCAAAAAAAATAATTTCAACTCGGTAATAAAAGTTGATGTTTTTGCTCTTAAATCTGGCTTACAAGAGGCAATAAGATTGCAAATCAAAAAGATCGAAATCGAGGGTGATAGTTTGTGTGTCATCAAGGCACTCCAAGGCTTGTGGAGTTGTTCGTGGGAGGTCGAGATGATTATATCCGACTCCATACTGGATCTTCGTTTCTTTGACGAAGTTTAGATTAGACATGTTTTCAGAGAAATCAACTGTGTTGTTGACCGATTGATCCATCTGAGAATCTCGACCCCAAACACCAATTTTTCTGATGATCCCAAACTTTGTGTTCTCATATACAAGGATGATTTAAGTTGGACTACCTCTAGGAGGTAGTTCAACCTTACCGTTTTTCGTTATCAAAAAAATGTACAGTGAGGTTAAGTCTAACACATAAATGTGGTGAGATTTCATACGTAAACTAATTAGAGCAAGTTCACCCATTGGATCAAAATGTCAAATGTCACTTATTTAAATGTCATTGAGTCAAATACTATTCATTGTCATTGCTTCATTGGACATGTGCTTCCACCTATTTTGTTTATTAATCAGTTAAATCTAATGTGGTTTCATTTATTTATTTAGTTGTAATGATATAATTAGAAGGTTTTTTTCGAAGAATAAACACATTTTTTATAAACAAAAAAATAATTACACTATAAAAACTTAAAATTAAAATGAGGCGTTTATACAAATAAACCTTTTTTATCATTTACTAAAATAAATCATAACTAGATATTGAAAATATACTCATTTTAAATTGATTAAGTTGGTAAATGTTGGTTAAATAAAGATAAATATTATAAAACAATTTTTTAATTATATATTTATATTATTTTTAACGTATCAATTTTACAAAGTTGATTAAAAAAAAGATAAGCATAAGATTTGCACCTCTATGTTGAATATTTTACATTATTTAATGGTTTATTAGATAATATAATTTTAATCACAAATTTATGAATATATTATTTATGAATATATTTGATGATATAACATTGTCACAAATTATAATATTAATTATTTTATTGCTAGAATAAATATTTAAAAATGAGAGTATTAAACTAGTTATATTATATAATGTGATTTTACTTAAAAATTATTAAAAAATAAGATGGGTTGTTAAGAAAACACAATTTTAAAAGGTATTTTTAAAAAAATGTAATGAAATGGGTCTACATATTAATTAATATTTGTTGTCAAATAGTTTAGAATTGTCACCAAGTAATGTTAAAAAATTTTAGACTTTGAAAATTTACAAGGTTATCAAATGTTAAATAAATCGGTTAAAACAAACGGGAGAAATCATAATTTTTAACACTATATATTATCACATTACTTTAATTACGTGACAACCCGACTAAAATCGAACAATTAAACATGCTCTTAACAATAAAAGAAATGACCACCAACTTTATACAGTGTATACAATGTTTATAATTTCTATGTATTCCACTTTCCACAATTCCACTATAACTAAACAAGCATTTAGAACAAATCAATGTGTTAACTGATTAGATGCCTTAAAATATAAGATAATTAACAACTTCCCCTCTCTTGGGAACAAGATTCAACTCATAATAATCCAATCTCATAAATTTCAAGATTGATTATGAATTTCAGTGTAAGATCCAATGTGATTTTCAACAACTAAAAACCATCCTGAATTATAAGAAAAAAAAAGAGTTTTAATTCAATCAAGAGATGCACGCATTCTCGTGAAACTTCTGATTCTTTTTGTTTAATTTGTTAATCTTCGTCATTAGTTACTTTAATTAACTCGAGCTAGTTTAATTAAGGTGTGAACCACACTTCAAGTGCGTTTCGACCACAATAGCGATTTTGTCTTCCATTTCCTTTTGACCGATTCGTTCACATTTACGTTCCAATTGATACTTGGTGGTTTTTATTTAAAAAAAACCATTATAATATTAGTTTATCTGAACTCGAGTGAACTAAGAATGGCACGATCTGATTCTTAATCAAATTATTTGATATATATTGTAGAACAATTTGTCTTTGGACTCGAACCTACTTACGTGCGTTTAGGAGGATTAGAACTTGAATATCATAACAACAACGACGACGTAGTCAAACATAATTTGTCTATACTAATCGAGTAATATTAATTGGCAATAGTTTATAGTTAAATAAGTATTTGTTTCTTGACCAACATATATGGATCGAACAATGAACACATAGAAAGAGTATCAAAGTATAATATAGTATTGTAGTAACTGCGATTCTGCGAATACTATTATATTATTTAGGTTGCATGCAATAGTGCATGCCAATACAGTGCATGCAAACACTGTGAAGGATTCAGTGGAAGCAAAAGTTCATTAAATGGAACATTATATTTATACACTCCAACACTTACACATACTACTATACGTATATTTATCAGCATATTCATAGATAAGTGTAGCTGAATATTGCATTAATTCAGTGTATGTCGCATAGGATGCTTACATATATATAGAGATTTGAGACATTCAATCAAAGAATAACTAACATAGATATAAGTGGATTCCAAGTTTTGAACTTATGAACAAAGTTTGACCAAATTAGCAAGGTAATCAACTTCTTTGTTTTAGTACTTTAGTAAAAATTATACATAATTACTATACTGCTTCGGTTAATATAGACTCGCATCGTTGTGGATCGTGGTAGATCTTCACCGCCGTTCGAATCAAATCTATCATTGTTCTCTAGCACTATCAACCTCTTGTCCGTAAACTTTTCGTTCTCAAGGTATCCCTTTCGATAGACCTGATCATATCCGGGTAGCCCGTCCGGCCCGGCCGCCGTCCGGAAAAACGGGTGGGTATGAACATAGAGGGAAGCCCGACCGGGCCAAAAAGCCCGGCTTGTCAAGCCCGCCGGTCAGGTACGAACACCACTATAGGTCCGTCCGGGCCGAAAAGCCCGGCCCGTAGGCTGTATAAATAAATAAAATATAAAAAAATATATATTATATTGTATATATCTAAAATATTAAGTATAATTATAGACTATTAGTATAATTATCATAAATTTAATGTATATTACATATAATATCTAAATATATTTTATTTTTAAATAAAATTTATATTTAAATAAATTTAAATATTTTATTTTTAAATAAAAATTTATATTACGGGTACCTGGAGGTCCGCCTGGCAGCCCGGCCGGGCCAGGTACGACAAGTATTGTAGGCCCGCCAGACGGGCTTGGTCCGGCTAAACGGGCCTAAAATTCCAAAAAGCCCGGCCCGAGTCTGGTCCGAGCCCGGATATGAACAGGTCTACCTTTCGATTACCTGTTAACTCTTTATGTATTTTTTATTACTGTGAGGATAGAAATTCTCATTTTTGGTATTAAAGGTAAGTGAAATGTCCTTCTTCACATAAATTGATTTCAGGAAAGAACTCGACTTGTGTATTAGGCTCGGATACAATATACGTACGTGTAAAACCCACGTTATACTTATCCACCGAATCAATTGGTTATAAGAGAATATTGACTTGAGATCATGTTCAAACAAGTATAAATGCACTTGAAAGTCTAATAACAATATAATCCAACCAATTTTTTTTTTTCTCCATCCTAGTAAAAAAGAAGCCAATTATTGAACTATATTAGTAAAATCGACAAAAATTAAACTTAACTAGTTATAACGGATACTACATCTAATTTTCTCATAAAATGAGGGGGGAAATTGGTCTTTTCCTATACATATACCAACACCAACCTAATGTTAATGTATCTCTAAGTATGATAACTTTGACGTCAGGGAGTTTAACATCAATTTTATAGTTGATATGACCCATCTATAAAGAGACATGTATTGTCCCGATGGCGAAATTATGGGACTTATGCATGAGCCTCTATTTTCCTTGGAACAAAAGGATCCGGTTCTTACAAGTTGAGGTGGACTCCGAATTGGTGGTTAAGTTGATCAGCAAAGACGTTCCTAGTTCACATCCATTATTAGTTTGATATCAAGGTGTCAAGGCTTAATTCATAGGAATTGAACCATCCAATTCCAATATGTTGCAGCAGTTTCCTTGCTTATCTTGCTTCTTCTTTTCTCATTGATTTTATTGCATTAAGGACCCTACTATTAGTTTAGCCTATATTCCGAACAACGATGTCCAAGGGGTGACAACCCAACAGCTTGTCAATTGTTAAACCTTCTTTTCATACAATAAAATGACGGATGTGTCATTCCCGTCTCCTTAACCCAAAAAATAAATATCTGATACACCATTATCTTCACTTAAATAAAATAAGTACTAACCTTGTAAATTAAATAAGGTCAAACTATAAATTTCATTTAAAGACAGTGTACAAATTTAAGGTTAAAATGAAGAGAATAAAATATATGCATTAAACGAGAGGAGATGGAGGGCATAAGTTTGACCCGATCCCTCACGTGCGATTCTGGGTTGACCTCGACTCCCGCGCTGCCCGAACCCGAGACACTGCTCCTTTTGGTTTTCTGTCTCTTCATTATTTGTAAATGATGCGCGACCGCTTGTAAATGATGCGCGACCGCTCCACCCAACAAGCCGGTCTACCGGTTTACCTCTGACCGGGCCGGTTCAAACCAACATAACTGTATTCTGCCTTCTTGTTCTTCCACGTCTTCCACTAATCTCTGAATCACTATATATATATTTAAATGTTTTTTGCAGGAAGAGTGCTCCTTGAATTAATCAAATATTCTGAAATTGTTAATGCCACTATGGTTTATTTTTGTAAAATTATAATCCATAATAATAGCATCCATGGTCCTACACAATTATTTGTTATATGTGCTGTCCATTTTGTAACTTTAAATTTACCAAATTTTGAATACCAGCACAAAAACCAAACAAAAAAAGTGAAGCGAAAAATAAAACTGTTTAAACTTGGCCGAAGTCGTTTTTTTCTTCATATTTATAACATCTCCATTTTTCATAGTTTTTTTCTTAAAAAAATTCACAAAGTTGTTTTTTATAATCTCACGTCGTTTTGTACATTACACAAGAGATGTACATGACATAATTAAGGTCAGACATGCTAAACTTTCAAGAGAAATGTGGCAAACTGACTTGCTTTATTAAACTTAGGAAATGCTATTAAATAGTTTACAGAAGAAAACGAACTACTCCTACGTAGTGGCTAGGAAACATGTACTAAAATCCCTACAAACTAGGACATGATAAAAGATGGAAAATTGTAAATGTCATCCTTCCACGATCACATCAAGATTCAACATAAGCAATATAATAACGTATAAGGAATAATAACAATCCCTCCCCTGAACTAGAAAGTCTAGTTTATCTATGAAGCATCACATACTCCAAGTCTTTTCCTGAGCTCTTGAAAGGCTTCAAGTTTAAGAGGTTTTGTGAAGATATCAACTACCTGCTACTTAGTCCCACGAAACTTCAACTAGATAGTCCCTTTATTCACTAGATCACATAGGAAGTGAAAGCATACATCAATGTGTTTGCTTTTACCATGCATCACCGGATTTTTGGAGAGCTTAATAGTAGAGCTATTGTCACAAAAAAACACGAGATTTGAGCTTCCATCATAACCTAGCTTAGTTAATACCCTCCTCATCTATATCAATTGCCATGTGTAACTTGTAACAACCACAAACTCTGGTATGTTGTGCTCAGAGTGACGATGAGTTGCTTCCGAGATGACCAAGCCACTACTACATTGCTTAGGATGAAAGCATATCCGGATGGGCTCTTTTTGGTCTCCACACGGTCTATGTAGTTACTATCAATGAAACCAACATGTTCTTTGTTTCTTGTTTTTAGATAGAGGATGCCATAGCCAAAAGTTCCTTGTATAGATACCTCAGGATTCTCTTGTTTGTCATAAGATGAAGATGAGTTGGTTTGGACATGTATCTACTAATTAGACTAACAACATACATCACATTAGACATCACATCAGACCTTGTAGTTGTTAAGTACGTACATCAAACTTCCAACCATCTTTATTCTTGTGAATTTTGACCCCTGGAATGATCGGATTCAAAACAAAATTACTTGCTTCCATTCCAAACTTCTACAATATCTCTTTAACGTATTTCTCCTGGAAAATAAATATTCCTCCATCAAATGGTGTCACTTCTAGGCCAATGAAATACTTCAACTTTCCCAGATCAGACATATTAAACTTTAACATCATGGTCTCTTTAAGCCCTTCTCATCATTGTCTCATCATTTTCATTGTATATCATATCATCAACATACAAAGTATGCATTAAGTATTTACCTTGTTTGTTGACTTTGTAAATAAGGTTTGCTCACTTTCATCCTTGTCGGAGCCCATCTTTTTAAAGTATGATTCAGTCTTGCTAAACCATGCTCGTGGTGCATGCTTGAGTCCATACAAAGCTTTTTTTAAGCTTTTAGACATTGTTTTCTACATTCTTCAACTCATATCCCAAAGGTTGTGCAACATAGACTTCTTCTGATAATTATCCTTATAGAAACGCTGATTTAACATCTAACTAATAAACAAACCAACTTCTCTGAGCTGCCAAAGCTAGGATCATTCTTACTATATCTATGCAAGCGACAAGAGCATACACCTCTTCATAATCATTGTCTTGTTCTTGAGCAAACCTTTTTCCCTAATCGAGCCTTGTATTTTTCAATCTCCCCATGTTGGTTCAGATTGGTTTTGTAAACCCTTTTGACTCCTATACTCTTAGCTCCTTTTGACAAGTCCGTTAGTATCCACATTACATTCTTCTCCATTGATTCTATCTTAGAATCCATGGCTTGCTTCCAATTTTTGCTCTTTATTACTTCCTCAAAATTTACAGGATTAGTGGTTGTAAATAGAGCATATTGTTGTCGGTCATCTTCATCTTCATTGCAACTAACGAAGTCAGTAATCCATTTTGGTGCTCTTTTGTGGCGTTGACCTCGCATCATAACATTGTCAACCTCTATAGTCTCTTGACCTTGCACCATGCCATTATCAACTTCTTCACTCTCCCTTATTATCTCTTCATCTTTTTGCTCAATATCTTGTCTCATATGTATCTCATCATCAGGTGTAACAACTGCCACATTGATAGGATTATCATTTTCCCACTCAAGTTGCAGGTCAACTAAATATGCACAACTTTCTTTCCAATTTCATTTCTTGTCCTCCTCGAACACCACATCCCTGCTAGTAGTGGCCTTCCTTCCAATGGGATTGTGGAGCCTATAACCCTTGTTCAGATTGGTTCTTCTTGCATCTCGCACGTGAACATGAGGCACCCGAAAACTCTAAAATGTCCAACGGAAGGTTTCACCCCAGACCAAGTGTCTTCAGATGTGATTCCTTTAACGACTGATGTATGACTCACGTTGATACATAGGACACCTAATTAACCGCCTTAGGCCTGTCATTCTTAGGCACATCCTTCTCAACAAGGAGACTTTTGGTCATGTTCATAACAATTCTAGTTTTCCTCTCAGCTACTCCATTTTGTTGTGGCGTGTAGGTTGTGGTGAGTTGCCTTTTGATGCTATTTTCTCTACGATAAACAGTAAATTCATCTCCATGATATGTTCTCAAGCATTTCACAAAAAAACTAAATTCCTTTTCTACTTGATTTTAAACTGCTTGAAAGTAGCAAATGCTTAACTTTTATAGGCAATAAAATATACCCAAACCTTCCTATTGAAATCATCAATGAAGCATATGAAATAACTCTTTTGGCCATTTGACATCGGTGAAATCGGCCCACAAATATATGCATGTATAAGGTTCAAGCGTTTTGCAGCTCTCCATGTAGCTTTCTTTGTCATGACTTCCTTGTGTTGCTTCCCCTTTAAACACTCACCGCACACAATTGTGATCTCTCCAAGACTTAGTAGGCCTTCTATGATACGCCCTTGGATGGCGATGTCATCCGTGGGCCCGGCTAAGACGACCCGAAAAGCGGTTTACCTATCCACGACATTAAGCTAACATATATTATTATATTTCATAATTTTGCAATTTAAATAATATACTTTTAATTTTCGGAACTTTAACTCCGGAACTTAATTCCGGGAGTTAAATTCCGACCATTGATGGTCTTGTCCTTTCAATTCGGGAGTTAGCCCCAACTTTATTTCCCGCCATTTAATTCCATCATTTAATTTCTGACTAATGGTTTGGCCCTCATCCACTATATAAGGGATGTTTGGCCTCTTTGTAATTCATGTTCAAATCAATTAAGTATTGAGAAGGTAAATTCCTCCTACTTAGTTTGGGCATCAATTCTCCTTCCATCCTCTTAAAGTTCTATCTTGGATCTAGTCTTTGATCCAAACATTCGAATTCAAGGATCCTTTTGAAGGATCAACTATCCTATCCACTTCAACGGCTTAATCGATCTACCTATATCGAATCAACCATTCACTTTCATATCCATTTCATAACTTCCGCCACTCACGTTCTATTTGTTTGAACCCCATCCACAATCAATAACGGAGTAGTTGAACGCTTAGTTCGATCTAGATCCGCGCTATTTCTATCATTCTACCATGTTGTTGCTTTGTAAGGTTTGAAGGTCATTATAGCTTAAGTGTACCAACGTGTCACAAATGTGCGGCTTGTTGAGTATGTACTTGGAAGCATTGATCCTTTCATTCCTTGCCAACAGAAATGAAATTGAAGAGCAAGATGAACATTCGGTTATGTTTCATTTTTCTCTCAAAGATGAGGCCCTTCGAGGGATGATAGATACAACATTCATTGTTTTGAATCACAAAGGCTAGACCTCTTTCTTGCAATTATCCAATACTCATCAAGTTGTTCTTTAGCTCAATGATGTAAAATACTTCTCGAACAATATGGCTCACTCCTCTAAAGTTGAGTCTGACGCTTCCTTTTATAACTACGGTCATTTTCATGTGGTTATCTAAACCAACTTCCCTTCGGAATCCTTCCTCCAACGCACAAGAGAGAAGCATCACAACACATGTGATTGTTGCACCCACTGTCCAGGAAACATACATCTTGACCTCTTGCTTCGGCTTCTTCAACATAGTCCATAAAGAAGCATATATTTATAATCATTCATCTATGCGTAATTGACTTGTTTCAGTTTGGGACACTCATGTTGTAAGTGTCCCAATTGATGACGATTATTTCATTCTATAGTTGCCTTGTTGTAATTCTGACGACCTCTACCACGTCCTCTTCCTCCCCTAAAAGAGTTTCTTCCTTTGCATCGACTATTATTGTCTTCACCGGACACAATTAAGGCATGCTCTTCATCATTTTCTTTCTTGAATTTCTGTTCATGGACCAACAACGAGCTTTGTAAAGCATCGAATGAAAGCTCGCCAATATTCTTAGCTTCCTTGATTGAACAAACAATATAATTCCACTTGTTTGTCAATGTTCGCAAAATTTTATCAACAACTTTGACGTCAGTCATAGCCTCTCCACAATTCCGCATATGTGCAATCACCATAACTTTCCCAAAATAATCGTGAATCAACTCACCCTGCTTCATAGCCAGGATTTCGAAGTCCCTACAAATGCGGTTGAGTCGTGCCCTTTGAACTTGAGACTCTTTGGTACTTCATCTTCATGGAGTCTCATAATTCCTTTGAGGTGTCCTTCGTGATTGTCTTCAAAATTTATTTGTCCAAAGATTGGAACAAATAACTATTTGCTTTCAAATCCTTGTGTTGCATCTCCTCCAAGGTTTTCTTTTGAGGGCCAGTCAACGTATCTCCATCGGTAGTGAATAGTGATAGATTTCGTTGAGTCAAAATTGACGTGGGGGTCTATCGCACGTCCGAGCGCATATGCGCGTTGGGCTCAAGTTCATCACATAAGCCTAGTAGGGTTCCATCCTAAAATCAATTGGCAATAGGAGGAGTATCCACCAACCTTATATACTAGACTTCTTATCCCAATATTACCGATATGAAAACTATAATCCTCCACACGCACCCTCAAGTGCAACCATCTGGCTCGGTTGACACTTGATGAAACACCTTAAGGTCGACTAGCCCAACCGAACGGACTATCATTGTTCCGTCTCCCCTCTATCTCAATGTAAATAATTATTAAATTAATGAGTTATAGTATAATTAAATTCCATAATTTTATTGGGTCAAAATTGACGTGGGATTCATCGCACGTCCAAGCGCATATGCGCGTTGGGCCCAAGTCCAGCACATAAGCCCAACATGGTTTTATTCCCTAAAACTAATTGACAATAGGAGAAGTAGTCCACCAACCTTATATACTAGACTTGTTATCCCAATATTATCGATGTGGGAACCATAATCCTCCACATATAGCTGATCTCCGCCACGGTCTAGTACTCTTTGGTTCTAAGAAGTTCTCCATCACCATACTCCAATGGTCATAATTCCCTTCAAATTTGGGAATCGAGGGTTGAGAAAACCCGTCATTTCTCTCTTTAGATGTCATGCTCACGAAATCTTTATTTTGTGATTCTCTTGTGTTTTTCTCTTAAACACTCAATCAATCTCTCAATCTTTGTGAAGATACAACTCTGATACCAAATGGTAACTTTCAAGAGAAACCTGACAAACTTAATTGCTTTATTAGACTCATAAAATGCTATTAAATAGCTTATGGTGAAAACAAACTCCTCCTATGTAGTAGCTAGAAAACGGTACTAATATTCCTATAAACTAGAACATGACAAAAGGTAGAAAATTACAAATGTGATCCTCCCACTATCACAACAAGACTCAATAAAAAGCAATACAATAACATACAATGAATTATAGCAAGTAAAATTTTCTTGGTGTATCCTCAAAAGGCCCTCAATATAGGAAAAATAATATGAAAATAGGAAAGGTGATTTTTAAAATTAGGTATTAAAAGATCATCCTAATTTAGGGATGTTTAGAAGTTTGTATATTATTATCATTGAATGAATTACTCATTCATTCAAAAAGTATAACGATAAAATTAGAACACAAAATCAAATTCCGTAAAACAAACGCTCAACGTCCACAATGATAATCAATACAGCTGAAATCTAGTTCACAAGTTTACTCCTACTGCGAATAGGTTTCATAATAGAATTTCACCATATTTATATGTTGGCGAATTTAACGCGTATATACATTCGAATATGCAACCTTCATGTTATAATTGTTCCACCGAAAATTTTACATATTGTTTTTACAAAAAATAAAGGCTAAAATCGAAGATTGGTGATAGTTGGAAAGTTAAGTTTATTCATCGATTTCGGTTTAAGTTTTATTAAATTCACGTTATATGTTTAAAATTTTTATATAAAGTCTTCTCCGTCAATATTTTGATCTGTATGTATTTCTTTCTTTTAAATGACGGTCTACCGGCATGTTATTTTCATGTCATTTGATACATGTGATTTGTGTTGTGTATCGAAAATTTCGTTTGCTTTTGGGTTTTTATGTTGTACTTTTTCGGTCTTTCACGTCGTTTAGTGTTTTCAAATCGATTTTATTTATTAAAAGAAAAAAAAACTAAATACTAGTCATTGTATTTTGTCCTTTCTTTCTTTTTCTATAGATTGTACTTTAGTGGCTAAAATCAAATGTACTTTGTAATACAGTCCATATTCAACATTAAAAGACAAGAAGATATTATTCACTTATCTAATATGGTATTGGTTTTTCATTTATTAAGAATCTGCTAATAAAGTAATTAATTTAAAATTAATTAATGATCGGGAGATAATTGTGTACCTGGTACTCTCCCGCTATAAAACCTCCCTCCATCAACCAAGGGGTTTTCCAACGCACCCCCAAATACAACAAAGAGTAAATGCGTTTAAGCGGCTAAAGTCTGCAAATCTGACATCTCTGCTCTCTTTTTCAGTTTCTCTCGTCTCTTTCAATTCACTGCAAAGTTGCAAATCCAGCACTTTTCCTCTCTCTCTCTTGTCAGTTACATAGTTATCATTCGTAGAAGCTTGTGGTTGTTGCGAAGCAATAATCCAAATCCAACTATTCTTCTTCGAATTGAGATGTTGCAAACGATCAAGTACCTTCTCGGATCTCCTGGCGCTAGCGGATTTGGATCCAAATCCACTGCCTCCGATGTTACCGCTTGTTCTGATCTCCACAATATTACCGCCATCATAACTGGTGAAATTTTCACATGCAAATCATTATCTGACTAATCATGCTCTAATAATTGAATCTGCTTTCAATCTGAGTTGTGAGTTGAATTGAATTTTTTATTGATCTGTTGTTTTTAAAATGATTGGAAAAAGGCGCGACGTCCGGAATCGGAGCGGAGACTGCGCGTGTGCTAGCGAAGCGTGGAGCGAGACTGGTGATTCCGGCGAGAAACTACAAGGCGGCTGATGAATCGCGTGCTCGGATCTTGGCTGAGTTTCCGACTGCTCAAGTCATCGTTCTGGCTCTCGATCTAAGTTCGCTCTCTTCTGTTCGCAAGTTCGTCAGGGATTTTGAATCACTTGATCTTCCTCTCAATCTTCTCATGTACGAACATAATATCTCCTCTGTTTTGGTCTCCCTTTTATCTTCTCATAACCAATTATTGGTCAATCTTAACCTTAATTCCAAAATTGATGCAGAAATAACGCCGGGAAATTCTCTCCATACCATGCGGTTTCCGAAGACGGAATCGAGATGACTTTTGCGACGAACTATCTAGGTAGTTAAACTTGTTCGGATTACGAAATCCTTTTGTCACTCCCGAATTAGGTTTAAAATGTTCTAATCGGCTAATTTTCAGGTCATTTTCTGCTGACAAAACTACTGATGAAGAAGATGGCGGAAACGGTTAGGGAAACCGGCGTGCAAGGGAGAATCGTGAACGTTACTTCGAACATACACAGCTGGTTCTCCGGTGACATGTTCGATTATCTGAACCTCATAACTAAAAGCAAAAGGTACTACATTAATCTATTACTGGAATGAATTGCTTTTCAATTTAAGAGATTGATGACTTTTGGAAAGAGAAATCCACTACAAAATTAGTTGACCTATTTTTATCAATTCTTGTCTGCTTTGTACTACGCAGTGGATACGACGCAACACAAGCCTACACGCTGTCTAAGCTCGCCAACGTCCTGCACACCAAGGAACTGGTTCGAAAGTTTAAGGTGCTATTAAGTTTTTTAATTACAATAATTAGTCGATTAATTAAGTCCTAGTTAATGGCTAATCTTGTTTTATAATGCTTAAAAAATTCGTTAAATGCAGGAAATGGAAGCAGATGTGACAGTGAACTGCGTTCATCCCGGTGTCGTGAGAACCAGGCTTACAAGAGACAGAGAAGGCGTTATCACAGGTTTGAAGGCGTTATGTTTGTTGAACATAATTTCTTCTATATAATAATAGAAAACCGCAAGGAAATTTTAATTGTCTTTTTCTTCTTCCCAATATTAAATTGCAGATCTAGTGTTCTTCCTCACTTCTAAGCTCTTGAAGACGATACCTCAGGTAGATTCCATTAGTCCTTAATTTTTGCCTTTTCACATAACAATCCAAATCTGTTGGTTTCTTTACAAATAAAAATTTCATCCTTTCTCATATATATATACACACAAACAAACAACTATATAGTACGTTGTATCATAACGTGATCGCTTTGTAAACAGGCTGCAGCTACAACATGCTACGTTGCAACCCACCCTACACTCGAAAATGTCACAGGAAAATACTTCATGGATTGCAATGAAGCAACCGGGTCGAAAATGGGATCGAGTTCTTACGAGGCTGAGCGGCTTTGGTTGGGTTCTGAAGCTATGATCAATGAAGCCAAGGATTCAAACTTGATCGTTGATCACTTAAAGGCACGTTAGTTATATTAATAAAAATCCTATGGATAATGTTTGGATTGTTATATATCCAGATATAAGAACTAGTGGACTTAGGTAGTTTGGTTAATAAATTATGAGTCTTAGTATATAAAAAAGGAGAAAATGCCAAACCAAGAGTATTGTTATAAATATGTATAAAACATGGTGCTATATGTAATTTTATACCATATTTACTAGTCTTTTTGTTGATTTTTGTTTTTTCTAATGCAGTTTGATCAAACTATATCAACTGATTGAGTGATTGGTAGAGAAGGAGTAATTTATTGGATTGGGTTGAATAATGGTAAAAAAGAAGAAGTTGTAATTAGATGATTATTGGAGAGAGAAAATGACGATGGATGAGATGGAAGTCTTCAACAGTTATTTACTTTATTATTGTTGTTAAATTTATAATGAAGTAAACTGAAGAAAAAAAAAGTTTAAATAATTTGCATGATTAATAGTATTCATGTACGTAGATTCTCTGGATCGAGAAAAACACAGGAATAAGGAACATGGGTCGTCCATGAGTACCATGTGGCTACACTTTTATTTAAAACTTTTCCTAGTCAAGTCAAATCTTCTTTCTTTGTGAGTTTAAAGAAGGGCGTCATTAAAAAAAAAAAAATTTAAGTAGGAAGTCATTCTATTGAAATCAGTCCAACTTTGATATCTTCGTTCCATCTCGTTTATAATTGAGTTAAATTAAATTTTAGTCGATCGTAAAATTGTGTTCTTGTTTATAAAGTGAATAGATTCGAACTTTTTTCGAGCAGAATTCTAGCATCATGGCCTTACGTGACATTAGTCTTTACGTGACACTAGTCTTAAAGTCGAGCGATATTGCTAGTCGAGGACAACGAGAAGGCACACTGACTTTAGTAAATTAGATTCTAGTATGAACTAAAGCAAACGACACTTCGGATGTTCAAGCATGCCGACCCGATTAAGGTCGGGAAGCATGTTGCTAGTTAGAATTTAACGGTGATAGAATAGGGATTCAGCTTTCCTAATACAAACTCGTCGGAAGTTGAAGTTATTCTCCTAAGGAGCCCAATTAAAGTAGAGCGAAATTAGTTATCACCTTTCGGATCAGGCGTTGTTGTATAGTGAGGTGTCACACAAAACCTTGACGGCATAGGTGATGCCACTACTCATATAACAATTAACCTGTTGAAGGTTGACTAATGTACATATTTTTAGGGTTGTTATTCCGGTTGGACTTTGACATTTTGATGTTCAACTTGTTTACAAATTACAAATGTGTTGATGTCGAACCAAACCTAAACCACAATCAACCTTAACAATATGTTGATAGTTGAACTAAACCTAAACCACAACCAGACCTAAACCACAATCAACCTTATAGTTTCAAATCAGCCCCGCGAAAAGCGTATTTTACAACTGAAATTCATCAAAAACTATTATCTCAGAACCAAAATCTCCTTGCAACGTGACAAATCAATTCTCGTACTCACAGCTGATGTAAGAATCTATATATCAATTGGACAACTTTGACAAATTTGATAATAAGTACGAGACTTAGTGCCCGTTTGGTTGGAGTGGTGGAATAAAAACGGAATGAAATCGGTTAAGGGGAAGGAATGGAAATGAAAATGATTTGATTAATTTCATGTGTAATAAGACCTCTAAACAAACACAGTTTTTGATTGATTCGGAATCATTCCGTTACCGAAAATGATTCCT
The DNA here is from genome assembly GCA_002319775.1 of Fagopyrum tataricum. Lineage (NCBI taxonomy): Eukaryota > Viridiplantae > Streptophyta > Magnoliopsida > Caryophyllales > Polygonaceae > Fagopyrum > Fagopyrum tataricum. The sequence goes on along the minus strand of CM008281.1, from coordinate 38,105,396 downwards.
AGCGATACCAAACAAGTCCTTAAACTAAGTAATACACGAATCTTTCCAAATACTCACCTAGATGAAAATTTTGCCAACCATCTCAACCAAAGAACACTCGAAATTAGAAGCTGGTTAGGGTTTTCAAATTGGATTCAAGTTATTCATTTTGATAGCTAACCAAAATCAAATTGGTACAAGATTAGTAGCATCGTAATAAATGTGGAAGCTACTGCAAGCTGGTCGAGACTTCAATATGTTGTTATAGAGGCTAATTCAATTCCTTCATAACTGTTGACACCAAAAAAAGGCATACACAAAGCAGGATAAGACACTGTAATGTCATTTACTACTCATTCTTGTTCGCCTATTCAAAGTAGCTATGAACTTAGGTATAATAGGCATACTGCATGCAATAGTCAAACTCCTAAAGTCAATATGGAATTCAATTTGTTTAGTGGCTATCTTTCGCACAAATTTGATTTACATTTGGTAGAGATTTCAAATGTATGATTAGACTAAGGAACTTGATTGTAATATTTTGAAAGGCAAACATATACCATCCACAAAAAAACATCATAAAACAAAAGAAAAACTAATACCCAAATTTTAAGATAGAATCCTAATAACTAAATTTAAAGAGGGCTTGTTTTGTTTTATTGATGGATAATTTGATTAATTTCTCTTTTATGTTTAGGTTAAACCGAGAATCTTGATTGACCCGGACTACTTAATCAAACGGATAATCGGCCCTAACAACTATTAGAGTCGTCATCGGTCCATATATTTATAGGATTTGCCTTCAAGTTGCTCTGATCCGAGACATTTGGTTCCTGACTAATACTCACAAAAAAAAGGAGGGGTTCAGTAGGATAAATTCATTCAACGTGGACATGAACATAACCCGACTCTAGACTCGAATCGTAGCCAAACAACAAGTTCTTATGGACAAGGCCTCGGATGTTTTGGAGCCTCGTAATGAAAAAAGTTAGATAATTAGTATCAAATTGATTGCTCGGTTGGTAAAGAAAGTCTTTTTATGTTTCGTTAGATCTTAGGTACAAGGCCTCGGATGTTTTTCATTTTTTCGGTTTAACCTAAACATAAAAGAGAAATTAATCAAATTATCCATCAATAAAACAAGACAACCTAGGCCTGTAACTATGTGAACCCTTGAGAAAACCTACTATAAGTTGGTTATTTATAATCAATTAGCTAGTTATTTATTTTCTTCCACCGATCAGCTGGTTTTCCCTAATATTAATATTCAACAGTAGTTAAATCAATTATCAGTCAAACGTTCAGATTATAGGACGACAAAACATATATTTGACTATGAATTCCAACTAATAACACATAATTAAATGTGGTAAATATGTTAGAAACAACCTAGGCCTGTAACTATGTGAACCCTTGACGATTAATTTAAATAACTTTTCATCAATGTGTTGGGTTCGGGTAGGATTGCGTAGTTTTGAACCGGATCGTAAAATTGGACAGGGTTTCTATAGTCTGGTATATACTATATATTATCAAAAATAAGATGAAAAAAAAGAGGAATTGTTTATAGAAGTCTTTTTTGTATAGCTGATAAAGGCTAGGCCTTTATAAATTTTTGATAGTTCTAAAAACAATTAATTAAAGGGGCATTAGGGGAAAAGCGAAAATATAAACTCTATAAATTGTGCATTCTCGATTCATATCTAGTTACATGAAGTCCTAGCGGGTTCCGCAACCGACATTCGTCTTCTTCGTCTCTCCCGCCACAACCGTCGAGCTCTCGAGCATCTCCTCCATCGAAGACACATAGCCATAGAGCCAACGGTTAAGGTTCTCCGTCGCTGCTGTCGAACCAAAATTGGTCATCCGGAGTTATCTTCTTCGCTCGTCACCATCACACCAATGTTGAAAAATCAGGAATTATGCCATCGGAGCTCGTCTTCACCAAGAATCCACACCACCCACGCCGTCATCCCGAAGCCTCAAGTCCGCACTCTCGATCCCAACAGAGTCAAAACCAAATCGGCGTCCGCATCAGGATTTGCAGCTCCTCGCTTGTCTTATCTCGCGCGAGCCTAGACCGTTGAGCCGCCTTCGCTCTCTCCGTCCCGAACTTGAGGCGAATCAGATCCGCCCCAATAGACACCGCCCAAGTCGCGTGTTGGAATTTAGAAGAACACCAAGAACTTAATAGAATGAAGAATATAATGAGGAAATCACAGAGCCGTAGGAATCTATTGCACTTGAGCGAAAAAGCCGTCTAGATCCTGGTGCAAATCAACCAAGACGGTTCACTCCAGGGGTTACTCTGTACTCGCACAAACCGTGCACTCGGTTTAAGCGAGTTGAAACTCTCAGATTATGTAAATAAAAGAAGAAGAGAAGAAAGAGTATAAAAGAAGGTTTAGATTTGTTTTTCTGTCTGTCACATAAGAGCATTGAAGAGTTCCTTTTATATTCAAAATATAGGAACTGATATCCGAGATATCCTCCCCTCTCTCATCACTCTCCTTATTTCTCTTTGACTATAGCTTTCTATAAACCCTCTAACAAGCTAAGTGAAAGACCTATAAAATAGTATGTGACTTGTTCAAAAAAGAATGTTGAAACAAGACTTTTCATTTTGTTTTTAACAATTCCACTTTACATCTTTTTCAACTTAAAAGAATATAAAAAGCTAATCAAGTACAAATAAATAAATATATTTCATTGTTGAATTATTTATCCAACAATCCCCACATGATTCAAAATTTAATATCAGAAGCTAAATAAAACGTTGATATCTTTCGACTTGAATCAACAAAAACAAAAACAATATCTGAGAGTTTTGCGGTCTAATATAGTGCTTTTAAGGCCTAGCACTCAACCCTGCATCGTAAATGTCATAGAGAGATTGCCAAATTTTCTTCTAGTTAGGCAGCCTTTACCTCAACATTTACTTAGGTGACTCATCAAGTGTATGTTGTTATACATCCCCATACGGGAATGAGTTCATTAAGAGACCTATAGTCTCAAACTTCCAATTCAACAACACTAATAGAACTTTACTAACATCAGTTTATCGTTTTCACCTCCGTTTGACCTCATTGAACCACAAACTTTATCAAAGATGAAGTCTTGGTTGGGTATCCGGAAAAAACTAACCTGACTTAGGCATTAGTCCCATTTCTTTAGATGTGTCCATGACCATACGTCCGCACAACCCTTTTGTCAGGGGGTCGGCCAAGTTCCTTATGGTGCATTCGTATGTGCCTTATGGCGCATTCGTCCCATTCCAAGGATAATACACCGGTTTCAATTAAACTGCGTATAACCTTATGGCGCATTCGTATGTGCCTTTTCTTCCCATTATACAAGGTATTCATTGCTACCGCAATTGCATCTTGAGAATCACATCTCATAGAGATAGATGGACAAGGTCTCCCTATTAAAGGGATATCAGCAAGTAGATTTCTTAACCAATCAGCTTCTTGACGTGCCACCTCAACCGCAATTAGTTCATATTCCATCGTGGAGCGAGCTATACACGTTTGTTTAGTAGACTTCCAAGCCACGGCTCCTCCACCTAATGTGAATACATACCCACTAGTAGAATTTACTTCATCATTATCAGATATCCAATTTGCATCACAATATGCTTCAAGTACACACGGTGAACAACAAAAACACAAATTCCAATTCATGGTTCCTTTAAGATATCGCATCAACCGGTCAAGTGCTTTCTAGTGATTAGAATTTGGGTTATGTGTGTATATACTTAGTCTGCTAACAGTATATACAATGTCAGGTCTTGTGCAATTCACTAAATACATCACACTGCCAATAATTTTTGCATAATTACACTGATTTATACTAGAACCTCTATTTTTCATTAAATGAAGTGAGGAGCCATAAGGTGACTTAGTACTAGCATCATCCCAATATCCAAATTTGTTAAGAATTCTCTCAATATAGTGAGATTGATTTAGTGAAAAACTAGAATACGTTTTAAGGACTTTTATTCCAAGAATAACGTCAACTTCTCCTAGGTCTTTTATTTCAAACTTGGAGCTTAAAAAGATTTTTGTTTTATTAACAACATCAAGAGAAGTACCTAGTATAAGCAAGTCATCCACATAGAGGCATATAATAACGTATTCTAGATCATATATCTTAGAATAAACACACGTATCTCCAAAGTTAGAAACAAAACCATTTTCATGCAACGTGTTGTCGAATTTCTCAAACCACTGTTTAGGGGCTTGTTTAAGACCATTACAACGACTTAACCAATTTGCATATTTTTTGTTCTTGTCCAACATTTATAAACCCTTTGGTTGGGTCATGTAAATTTCTTCATGCAAATCACCATTTAAAAACGTAGTTTTTACGTCCATTTGATGCACAACTAAATTATGAATAGAAGCAAGGGCAATCAATATGCGAATAGTAACAATTTTCGTAACAGGGGCTTAAGTATCGACATAATATACTCCCTGTTTTTGTGAAAAACCTTGAGTTACCAAGATTGCTTTGAATTTCTCAATGGAACCGTCTGATTTAAGCTTTTTCTTTAGGATCCACTTGCAGCTGATAGGCTTACACCCTCTAGACAAATCAACAAGCTCCCAAGTATGGTTAGACAAAAAATTACATCTATAGATTTCATTGCATCAGAGAAGGATTTAGGATCCTCTTCTATCAAGAAAGCATGCACAAATTCTTCATTAAGTTCACCATATTTAGTTATAAAAGCATCCACAAAATCACTTCCGAAATCGGTTTATGTTCTTGTCCTCTTACTCCTTCGAGGTTCCTCAAGAGGTTCATCAATGACTCTTTTAGTTACTAGACTTCTATTCAAACTAGTTTCAATTTTCTTTTGGAAAGGAAACACATGTTCAAAGAATTCAACATCTCTAGATTCAATCATGCTTTCAAATTGCAAAGAATCAGATTTAAAAGTCAAGCAACGATATGCGGCACTATTATGGGCATATCCAACAAAGACAACATCCATAGTCTTGAAACCAATATTTTTCCTTTTAAATGCAAGTAAACCAACTTTTACAAGACTCCTCCACACTCTTAAGTAATTTAGGTTATGTGAATAACCTTTCCAAAGTTCATATGAAGTGGTAGCTATACCTTTATGTGGTACACGATTTAAAATGTGATACGCTGAAAGAATGGCCTCCCCCCACATTTGATCCGGCAACCCTGAACTAATTAGCATTGCATTCATCATTTCCTTTAGGGTCCGGTTTTTTCTTTCGGCAATACCATTTTGTTGGGGTGTGTAGGGTGTTGTTTTTTCATGTATAATTCCTTCTTTAGTACACAAAGATTTCATTAGTTCATATTCATACTCACCACCTCCATCCGATCTAAGTCTTTTTATTTTCTTGTTTAGTTGATTTTTAACTTCAGCCTTATACAACATAAACATTTCTAAGACCTCATATTTAGATTTTAAAAGGTAACCTCTTGTGTATCTTGAGAAATCATCTACAAAATTTATATAATAGTTTTTCCCACCTCTACTGGTTGTGCTTTTAAAATCAGCTAAATCAGTATGCACCAAATCAAGTAACTCTGATTTACGACTATTAACAGTAGAACAAGGTTTCCTAGCATGCTTCGCCTCTACGCAAATTTCACACTTTGACATACTATTTTCCAATTTGTCAGGAATCAAATTTATATGTTTTAAGCGTTTGATGGCATTAACATGTAAGTGACTCAATCTACCATGCAAGTTTCTAAAATACACACTATATAAGCTGAACTTGTTGCATTCATTTCATTCATAATATCAAGAATAAACAAATTTCCAATACAAAAGGCCTTAGCTACATAAGTACCATTCTTAGTAATGACTAATTTTCCAGCATCAAAGTTCAATTTCAACCCGTCTTCATCAACAACCTAACTGAAATAAGGTTTCTACGCATGTTAGGAACAAACATAACTTTAGTCAAAGTTAATACCCTTCCTGAAGATAATTTAAGATCCACCTCTCCTAATCCAGCAACCTTTAAAGCACTAGCATCTCCTAAGTAAACATTATCCCCATGGGAATCAACAAAATTTTTGAACAAAGACTTTTGACTACAAATGTGGCGTGTGGATCCGTAATCTACTATCCACTCCACCACATCACTAGCAGAGTTTACCTCAGTTGTTACTGCAATGATATCTTCGGTATGAGGTTTGTTTGCTTCCCTTTGAGGAGGTAAACGACAATCTTGTTTCTTGTGACCCACCTTATTGCAATTCCATCATTTCATTTTCTTCTTGAATTCGGTAGATATCTTAGCGTTAGACGCTTTTCCTTTGCCTTTAGGTGCCTTGTACCTGCTTTTACTACCACCAGAACATTCCACCACATTAGCATTATGAGGCAGTGAAATATTGTTACTTAAACACTTACGATTAGCATCCTCAATCATAATATTTGCAATGAGCTCATCAAGGGATAACTTCTTTTTATCATGCTTGAGTTTGGATCGGTAATCACTCCACTTCCCAGGCAACTTATCGATTAGCACATTAGCAGCAAGAAACTCACTCATATCCATACCTTCAGCTTGGATTCTAGAGACGATCGCTTCATACTCGTGTAGTTGATCCAAGATTGGTTCGTCATCTTTCATTTGAAAGGAAGTTCACCTTGAAGTAACATATTGCTTCTTTCCTTGATCCTTTGCTCTATACCTTTTTGCCAAATTTGACCATATATCCTTTGCTGAGATATAATTGACATATATATCAAACAACTTTTTTGAGAGGTGTCGAATGATATGGCCTCGGCAAGTTCGATTGTGATCTTCATACGTCCCTGCAGGTTTGGGTTTTTCAGGAACTGCATCATAAGTGGAAGTGTCATCTGAAGTATCATTTGATGGAGATGAGACTTGCTTTTCTTTGCCAGTAACCGGAGTAACACCTGAGCCCGGTGTCTTTGGGGAGCCTGACTGAACATCATCCTGCAAGGGAACAGTTGGCGAGGAATGTAATGAGGAAATCACAGAGCCGTAGGAATCTACTGCACTTGAGCGAAAAAACCGTCTAGATCCTGGTGCAAATCAACCAAGACGGTTCACTCCAGGGGTTACTCTGTACTCGCACAAACCGTGCACTCGTTTTAAGCGAGTTGAAACTCTCAGATTATGTAAATAAAAGAAAAAGAGAAGAAAGAGTATAAAAGAAGGTTTAGATTTGTTTTTCTGTCTGTCACATAAGAGTAGTGAATAGTTCCTTTTATATTCAAAATATAGGAACTGATATCCGAGATATCCTCCCCTCTCTCATCACTCTCCTTATTTCTCTTTGACTGTAGCTTCCTATAAACCCTCTAACAAGCTAAGTGGAAGACCTATAAAATTGGAAGTGACTTGTTCAAAAAGAACGTTGAAACAAGACTTTTTATTTTGTTTTTAACAATTTCACTTTACACCTTTTTCAACTTAAAAGAATATAAAAAGCTAATCAAGTACAAAGAAATAAATATATTTGATTGTTGAATTACTTATGCAACACCAGTGTCCAGCTTTCACCGCCCTCGTCAGTCGTCGTGCTTCGCGGGATCCTACCTCCTCTGCTAAGAGCTCCCACGAAACCCTAATCGGGTGGGAAAGATATTTGGGTATAAATTACAGATTTTGCCCATACTTTATATTTGTGTGTAATGACCCGTATTTTTGGAATTTGAAAATATGCCCCCGACTAGATAATTACTTGAAAACTGTCAAAAGTTATATTTACCGGAATGACCCAAACATTTGGAAGTGCATCAAATGCCCTGGATTGAATAATTATAGGCTTGGACTTGTGTAACTCGACTTTGTGTAAACTAACGATGAACTTTTGGGCTTGTCTAATTCGATTGGGTCATGGCTTGTGTAACTTGACCTTGTGTAAACGACGGGTTTTTAGGCTTGTAAAACTCAATTGGGCTATAACTTGAGCTTTCTATCCGAGATTTCTTCCCTGAGCGTTTGTATTTTATTTCGGGCATTTTTATCCAGCCCGTGTCTTTTGGCAGGTTGTTGGGTATAAAAGGAAAGCTCCAATATTTTCCTAAGGGTTTCCGTTTGTGCTATTTTGGATTCTATAAAGAGAAAACCCTAAAGAGAATTCATCTCCTACCTTGCCTCCCTCATTTCCTACTTCGACCACTGTTAGACATTGGTTAGTTAGAGGAAAAATTCAGCCTTTACTATTGTTTTAGATTCAGATACGCTTTGCGATACTAGGATACATTGTTTTGCTGGTTTTTGGATTAATAAAGTTGAGTACTTTCCTTCCCCTCTTTTGTTATTTCTCTTTTATGCATTCTTTCTTATATTTGATTATTGATTATTATATGATCATTATTGGCTAGAACCATTGTGGTTTCAAGGTGAATAGATAATTGTTTATGACTTGACTATGATGGAATAGATTGTACTTTATGTTTGGTTTGAATTGCTTGAAACCCTAATAGTTGGTTTGAACATAATCTAGGTTGAACCTTCTAAGCTAGCAACGTGACTTGGAATTGAGACCTACACAGTGATATTTCTTCTTAGATACATAAGTAGATTGACCATAGGTGATAGAGGTGAAAACCTTCATTGGATTGAATGTGCCTGATTACAACCTGAGTTAGTAATTCCCGAGACTTACCCGGTAAGGGGTTGCTTAATCCTTAGTTAGATAATCCGGTTTGTGCAGAATTTCCACCCTAGATACCTTGAGATTTACCCGGTAATAGGTAGTTAGGATTGGAACTAGATGGTCTTGCGACTTACCCGGTAATAAATCATCACCGTAGAAACGTTTACCTTTGTTGCTTTTCTACCATAGATCCCTTGTGAATTATCCCGAGTCCATGTGTCATAAACAATGATCTTGAATCCTTGGAATCCATTTCTCCCATTAATTGTTTGTCTTCGTTTGCTTTGTTTTAAAACGGTTTTCAATTCAATTGATATTCGGTTGCGAACTACTCAAAAACCTCTACACAAACATTTGATTTCTTTTCCTTATCTTTTCCAACCTATTTGTTAGTGTGGATTTACACTATAACTGATCATAACTGCAAATTAAACACCAAGTTTTTGTGTTTGACCTTGGAGTACTTGCTCTACTTCGTACGATCTATACGTTGTGGATTCGTTACTTCTTGAGTGATTATTACGAGTATTCATTTAAAGCATATCGTTGTTGTGAGCTTATTGGGCTTGTGCAATTATGTATTAATATTGATATTTGTCGTGAGCTTGGCTTGAGTTTGGTGATGGCTTTGTCAAGGTGGACTGACCATTGTCCTGAGAGGTAGGCACTTATTTGGCTTGTAAGTGTCTTCGTCTATTGATGGCATTGCCGAAGGTGGATTAGCCTCATAAGTTGTGTTGGTTTGGCTGTATCATTGTCTTACACAATTTTAAGGTAGTGGGTATGTTCGATCAGGAGGATTGCATGCCTTTTGAAGTACTTTGTTTGATGTTATTTGGTTGTAGACCTCGGGTCACATGCATTGAAACTTGTCTCTAGGGTAACTGGGTCTTAACGGGCCCGATTATACTTTTTCTCATTTTTTATGAATTTACTTTTACCTAAAAAATTGTATATTAATATTTGGTTTTAAGTATAAATTTATAAAAAAAACAACAATATAATAAACAAGTTCAATTAGTAAAAGTGGTATTAGGGTAGGAGGGTGAACCTATCATACAGAGAAGGTCTGGTAGTAGCATATGACCTTGTAAAAATTGAAATTACGAAATAGCCCTTTTAATTAATCTTTATAAATAAATAAAAGGGGTCTAGTTTGTCACATGATAAACAAAAAATGTCTACTTAACCAACTCATCCATCATAAATTTGTATATAAATATAGAAGGAAAATTTTTTATAAAAAAAACACTATATTAGAAAAAGAGAATCGACATATATGTTGAAGCGTGTGCGTTAAGAGAAGGTCTGGTAGTAGCATATGACCTTGGTTTTAAACAGATTGAAATTGAAGGTGATTGTCTTGTGCTGATTAATTCAGTTAAAAGAACCTGAAAACCTCCGTGAGATTTAGACCTCATTCTGTCAGATATTTCTGCTATCCTGGATGGGTTCTGTCGGGTGAGAATTAGACACATATGCATAAAATAAAGTAAGAGGAATGAGCGGATAAAGAAGAATAAAGAGATTGGAAAGATGAGATTCATGTCTTGAGGTAATATAGTACACCCTAAAATAAAGAGCATCCAAACCTAGAAACGAGCAGAGAAATTGACAAGGTTGCGGATTCGCTGGCTGAGATCGGCTTTGAGGGGCATATGTTATCTAGTTCATCCTTTGATCGTGTGGATGAACTTATCCGGAAAGATGTTGTTGGATGGAGAGTTTCGAGGAAATGAGTCATCTAAATTTCTTACCTTGTAGTGTCAAAAAAAAAAGAGAATCGACTTATATAAAAATTACAGTCCAAACCGGCAATGCATGAAATTTCCGGTCTAAACCGTTAATCTTTGAATTGAAATTGTGGTAAGACATGAGCATCATGGGTGAAAAAAAATTTATATTATTTTTTTGTCTAAATCGATCCAGTCTAAAGTCTGAATCGGAACGAACGTTTGGACCGGTTGCACAACTCCATGTTCATGCTTAGTTGATTTCTAAGAAGCAAAATCTAAATATTTTTGAATGTTATATACTTATATTAATATACAAGCTAATTAATAACGGTAGGTAATAGGTATTGCTATAAACCGACCAACTGAATAAAATTTGTCTAATCTATCCCCAATTTACCTAGGTGTCGAACATTAGCCAACAACTAATCTCAATTAACCATTTAATTATAATCATTTCTTGTTTGCCACCGACATGTGACTTGAGATCTTGCTCGCTGGACCAAAGCCTAATAAATAAGTTAAATATATTGAGGTTGTAGTTTTATTAGCCACTTGTCATAATTATCAAAGTCAAAATCATAATCTTTGAACTTTGATACTTGAAGCTAGATCCATATCTCCAATGAGTTGGATTTTTTTTTTTACCTCTTAACAATGCATGTTAATTAAATTTGGTATTTTTAAAGAATTTTTTTTGGGTAGTTTAAATATTTGGGTTCAGGTTATTTTTAAGTTAATATATTATTTGCAGGTTGATCCTGGCAGCGATCATCCAACCCATGGTGCCAGCCAGGTCCGAATCTCACGGTATATACAAAAACTATTTGATTGGATTGTAACACCCAACATGCACCACTACAATAATACACACCCATATATGTATCAATAGCTAAGCAAGTTCGTAAGACTTACTTGAACTGATCGACGACCGACCATTACCCATTATCGTTCGCTTGTGAAATCACTATCAACGACATGATCAAGAAAGAACATCTTAGAAACACACTTCTACCATTTACAACACTTCTAGAAGTTTTCTAGGCTAGCGAGTAAGTTTTCGGAACGAAATATTGAAAAACTCTAACTTTTGCAAATATTACCAGAATGCCCCTAACTTTTCTAAAATCATAAAAAGTGCCCAAAATAGTTCCGAGCCATTCTCTATAACCTAATAACATAGTGCGATCCTAGAAAATCAGTAACGGGTATGAGGGTTTGCTCAAACTTATGAGAGTTTACTCCAACATAAGGGGTGAACTAGGCTACTTGGCCTGCCAAGGAAGAAGAACCAATTCCAAACGGTTTTATATAATTAAGAACCGGTCACGCGACCGTACCGAAATAAAATTTCCAGTTAGTACATGGATTATATATATTATGGATGTGGTTTTACACAGAACTTAGTTAACCCACTTAGATTTGATAAAAATTGTAATTTTTTGACCAACTCGTAAATTTTGATAAAATTATTAATACGAATAAAATGGATTATTTAATCGTAAAATTTGGATTGGGTCACGAGTTAACCCGGATTTGATGAACTAGTATGGTACGTGAAAAAATTGTATATCTTTAGACCAAAATATCATATTAATATTTAAAACTAAGACTTGTGGACATATGGGCATTTAAAACAAAGTTCAGGTCATTCGGTGTTTAAAACTGAGACTTGTGGACCTTCGTCTCTGTCGGCGTGGATCCAATGCATCTCACCGTATACCGGTATGAACTGGTCGTTGAAAACCTTCCAGTAATCTGGCACGGTATAAACACTACCACTACAATAATACACACTCACATATGTATTATTAGTTAAGCAAGTCCATAAGACTTACATGTCCTATTCGACGACCAACCATTTACTAACTATCATTTGTTTGTCCGATCACTATCAACTACCAAATTAAAGAAAACGTCTTAGAATCACATTTATACCACCTACTACACTTCTATAAGGTCCATAGACTAGCTAGTAAGTTTTCGGGATAAAATATTCAAAAATCTTAACTTTTGCGGGAATTACTAAAACTTCCATAACTACGTATTTCCATTAACAACATATTAAACTTTCATTGGTAACCGGTGATTCTAAGGGTTCAAAACCTATAACCTACATGATGCGCCCTTGGATGCTCCTCTTACGTTGACCGTAGACGAAAAGGACGAGGCTTTGAGGGTTCGCTCAGATGGACCGCTCACCCGATCCCGAGCCAAGTCCATTGCTCGAGCCACCGGATCTATCATCGTCCGCACCACTTCGTCACTTGGACCAGTCGCCGGTATGCCGTGTCTTTACACCACCATGGCATAGGCTACCGGTCCCGCCCACGCTTTTACTTTCGGACTAGTTTTTTGCATGTTTTCTTTTTATGTAATAAAAGGGATATTTCTTATAGAATATTCCCTTTGACCTTATCTTTTAGGGTTTTTTTCCTTGTTGGGCTTTTCGTATTTATGTTTGTTTGGCCCGTTGGCCCATAGGCGGGCAAGACTCTCTATATAAGGGACCTCTTTCCTCACCTATTTTCCATGTTCAATTTTACTAGGTTTTGAGAAGACTTTTCCTCTGACTTAGCTTGGGCATCAAACCTTCCCGTCTATTTCTCATATTTCTTCCTTGGATCTCATCTTTGATCCAAGAACACCATATTCGAGGATTCTTCTTTAGAATCAACTTTCGATCTCCATCAAACGGTTTATTCGATCTCTCTAGATCGAATCAACCCTTGTTTCTTCATCACTTCCGCCCCTTTGGATATGAATCGAAACAACGCCGCATAAAGAATCAAGGAGTAGTTGGAGTTTGGCTGGATCTAGATCCGAAAGTTATCCTTGGTTACCTCCAAGGACGCATCACTACATAATTTCGGAATTTGACCTATAACATGGAGACCTGGGTTCGATACTCACGGGAAACAAAAACGGCCTAAAGCCTTGGCAACAACTAATCAAAGGTTCGAATACCACTACCTACGTTCTATCTTTATTTCACCATTTCATGTACAAGCAATCACTTTCTTCAACAAAGAGGCAACACTTACCTCTTTCCGTCGTGGTAACCTGGAGGTTAAGAATTCCGCCACCGGTCAAGCCTTCAAAGATGCCTATGGTTACTCGCCCAACCAATCAAGGTTATCGTGCAAGCTCCCGTCGGGTACTGCACCCGGTTCTGTCGATGAGGAAAGGATTATCGGCTCGCTGCTACAACACCGAGAAAGGGAAGAGAGGAAGGTGTTCGGTGATGGCGCCGGTCTGCAGTGATCGGGGAAGGAGAAAAGGCTCTAGTGGCGTGCTTCTCTTGCACAGAGGAGGGGAGGGGATCGGTTGAACGTGAAGATAGGTTGCTAGAGAGGGTTGAGATGCTGCGAGATTCTTGTTCATGAAGCAGTTACGATCGAGTAGCAGCTGCATCCGGTTATCGTGTCAAAGAGGTGCTGGAGGAAAAGAAGACAGGACTGGGCCGGCTTAGAGATAAGGGTGAAGACCAAGATTGGCCCAGAAAACAAGTGGACCAACTAATGCTCCAAAGAAAGAAAAAATAAAATAAAAGAAGTGGGCTGGATAAGCTCCAAAAGAAGAAAGCAAAGAAGTGGGCCACAAAGAATAAAATGTGGAACGAGTAGTGAAGGCCCACTATTCAAAAACCCGTTTTTTTTTTTTGTTCGATTCAACCGACAAATCCGGTAACTTGATTCGGTTTCCGAGATAAGAAATTTCTGGTTATTACACATATGTAATTTGTTTTTAGCTGTATATGCAATTTGTTATATGCAATTTGTTATACTATTTATGTAATTTGTTCAACTGTATATTTAATTTGTTAAAGTATTTATGTAATCTTTTAATGGTATATATAATTTGTTCAAATATTTATGTAATTTTTTCAATTGTATATGTAATTTGTTAAAGTTTGAATGTAATTTGTTCAACTGTATATTCAATTTGTTGAAGTTTTTATGTAATTTTTTCAATTGCATATGTAATTTGTTAAAGTTTGAATGTAATTTGTTCAACTGTATATTCAATTTGTTGAAGTTTTTATGTAATTTGTTCAATTGTATATGCATTTTTCACATTTTTGTCTTAGTTCATATTGTTTGTTTAATAACTCATATTTTTGTTCAATTTAGTTCAAAACGTAACTTTCATAATAGCCTCGAAAATACGAAACAAAGGCAATCGAAATAACATAATCTGGAATTTGAAACTAAAAAGAAAGTACAACTTTGATAAAGAGAAATCGAATAAAAGAAATATTGAACTCACCAATTCACAAATTTGTATACATCGATAGAGATTTGAACACAAGGAGAATATATTGAAAGAAAGTAATTGAAGAAATCGACGCCGTTAATGACCATTTAATGGAAAAAAATCGAATCAGAAAATATGGAACGAATAAATCAAAAGGAGTAATAAAAAAAGTAGGTGAATGAACGTTGTTGACGGTTGTAAATCTAAGTGTTCGTTGTCTATAAGGGGATAAAATCACGGTTATTCACTATTTTAATCCAATGAATGAGAGTTCTTCTCACTTTTGACCTAAGACCCCTTTCTATACGATGTTTTAGGATCTTTTCTTGTTCTCTCTAAGCATTGGTGGACCTAGTGAATAGTGGCGGACAGGGTTTGACTCAAATTGTAGGGGCCCAATAACTGTATAGAAACGGCCCAATAAAGTGTAAACCTGGCCCAATCTGAATCCAATCGGTCGTCTAATGCATAATCCATTGTTCAATAAATATAAAGTTTACCAAAGAAAGTTACAAAAGTCGGAACATCAGCAAACCCAGCCGAATAAGTGGTTCGTAATAAACAATTTGGAAAATTTCCACTTACGACCCAAATTTTTAATGACATGTATTTTATACTACCATCAAAGTTGAGCATTTTTTTTATGAGTAATATAATTTGAGTACGAATGATGATTTTCAAGTTTTGATGGCTACCGTTTATAATTTGTCAAATAGTGTGACTACTAAATATATTTTTGTCAATATTTAATGATGAAATGGAATTTTCAACAATCGAGTACTCAAACCTGCAAATTAAGAAATTAAAAATTGGGGGTTGAAAAGTTAGAAATAAAAAAGATTAGAGATGGTGTTGTGCCACCAAAGTATTGTTAACCAAAAGACAAGCACTAAGCCCCCGGATTTCGCTGTACAATCCCACCAAAGATTTAGTGGGCCCCAACCCAAAAGCAATCCTCTATCCACTCAACAGTCCAACGCAACGGCTGGTTTATATTCTACCTCTAGTTTTTTCAAATAAATGTATATGATTAGGAACATACCAAAATCTTTCTTTCTTACTGAAATAAAAGAATGACAATTTTTAAGAAACGCTCGATTTAAATAATCAACGGGTTTGATTTGTGTGCGGGTAATAGGTGCACTATGGTGAGCTCTCGACACACTATCGTACAACTTTTTTATTAATTGGTAGCGGAAAGGGGGAGTGATCGTGCACACAATATATACGATCGTACATCAGTGAACAACACGTTCGCATTAAATATATGCATAACAAAAAAAGAAAAGAAAAAAAAAGAGCTACTCAACTCTTGATTATCACGGAAAAACCCTCTCACCCTACTACCAATTTAACAGATAACACTTCTATATTTTTTTTATTCATTTAAAAATATAATTTTATGAAAATAATCTTCCTTTTATCAATTTTTTTCATATAGTAATATATTCTAAATTTCTGTAAAATTTGATTTTCCTCAAATAGTAAGAAAATACACTTGCTTGAGTTATATTATTTTAAATTATTTTTAATGATTTAATATGTTAATAATTTTCATTTCATCGATTTTAGTGATAAATTACTATTTATTGGTATAATATAATGTATTATCTTATTATATAAAATAATAAATTATCACATTAGGTGAGTTAATCAACTACTTATACATTTCATATTTCAAAATGAAAGTCTAATTTTTTGTACGTTTAGATTTTGTGCTCTTCAAAAAGAGATTTGATTCTTTAAAATATCTAAAATTTATAGATAAACCGAAAATTGGGTATGAGAACCTAAACTATTCTTTCTTTGTAAGTATGTTCTTTAACCTTGAAACAAATAATTAGTTACATTATAAAATGATTAGATATTTGATCATAACCTACTTATACGTTTTGTCCTCTTGTAGTTTGTTATCATTCTCTCGTGTCATATGATTCAGTTAATACGCATCATCTTTTTATTGGTTATTATGCTTGGTAGTTAAGCTTCTCTTAGCTATACTCTACAACAACGACAAAGATATAACTAAGATCTATAATCAAAAACAATAAAAATTCATATTTTAAACAATAAATTAATTAGTTACATAGTTGCAAAGTTGTTAGTAGTTTCCTTGTACAAGCAAAATACGACATGCCATTAAGAATTGGCATGCAACTATGCAAGGCTATATTTATTTATTGAAACCGATAACAACTAACTAAGCTATAATATATTTTATTCATATAATCTACTAAATCATTAACAGATGTTACCGCTGTTAAAGCAATATTTTGAAATAAAATTTTCATAATTACTTATTAATTTTGTAACCATTTAAAATTCAATCTTTTGAATGAGTTTTTTTTAAAGAAGTCCGTGAACTTACATTTAACATAGTTTCGTGAACCTGCATCATCAAATTTACATGTGTTAGTTATTTATTAAGTCACGTCACATTTTTAATTAGTTTAACTGATTTTTATTCAACCTAACAAATGTTAATTTTAAGTTTTCTTACCACACATTATTTTTAGTGTGAGTTGGTTAAGCAGACATATTTTTGCAAATGTAACACTACTCATTTGTTTATTAGATAACAAACTATATCCCTCTTATCTATATTCTATACTAAAGTAGTGGTAATAAAGCTTACGTGTTAGCCTACGTTCGTTTACGTGTTGCACTGAATATTAAAGTTACCGATTTCTTTTTTCTTTTTTTTTAAATAATTTTTTAGATAATATAACATTTATATCGCCATTAAATAAAATAAAATAAATTTTATTTAAATTAGATACGACTTTTATAATCAGAATTTTTTAATTAAGAAGGTTTTTACTTTCCTTTTGATCACATATTCTATATAAATTACAGTTTAATTTCATTGCAATCTTATTCCCTTAAAAAAATTTATAAAAAAAAACTTCTATTAAATTATATTGAATTTAGTTCGTTGTAGCTATAACTTTTATTTAAACTTAAATATTACATGTACAATTTTATATATATTAAAGCAGAAGCAATTTTAGCCATGTGTCACCGTCAGGTTTAACGCAACCCTCTAAAATATTTTTTTAAATGTGGTTTTTAAATCCAATTATTATCAAAATATTTTTTTAAAAAAATGGTTTTTAAATCCAATTATTTTCAAAAATTATATCATTAAAAAAATATAAATAAAATTTATTTTTTTGTTATTTAAATTTTTTATATTTATTCTACTGTCTTATTACACATATACAAATATATAGGAATTATTTTTATTAGTAATATATAAAAAAAAAACCCGTGTGCAAGGCACGGATAATACACTAGTTTATATGTGTCCGAGTATCTATAAAATCTAAATACACAAACTTTAATTCTAGAACTTTTTTTTTGAAAAAATATCTATATTAGATCATCTCGCACCATGTACATAAATCAAACTCGTAACCTACTAAAGCATTATATGTTGATGTTGGCATGACACGATGTGAAAGAGTATTTCGAAATAGAGCTCTCACAATGAACGTCATAAATTTTTTTAAAATTACTTATTGATTTTTGTAGAAATTTAAATTTCCATAATTTTTGAACGAGTTCCCCTATTTATTTTTTTAGGTAAAGGTAAATTCATAAAAAAAAGTGAAAGGTGTATAATTGGGTCCGTTAAGACCTAGTTACACTAAGGGCATATTTACTTGTAGTTTATTTCTGTTTCATTTAGTTTATAAACCCTGAGTTTAATTTTTGTGCGTGTTTACTTGGAGATTGGTTTAATTCTCTATGAGTTTATTCGGGTTTATAAACCACTCAAAAATAAACTAATCTGAGCAAGGTTATTTTTGCTGGGATGGGTTTATTTTTGTTTAAAACCCGATTTTAGCCTTGTGCTTTTCCAAACCGATATTCTTTGTTCATCTCTATGTATTCCCCGTCGTTCTTCGATTTTTGTAGGGGCATAAGTGTATTTTGAACAAAAATAAACCCAAAAAATAAAGTACAAGTAAACAACCTTATATGATTTATATATATAAACCCATTGAAAAATAAACCCGAAAATAAACTATAAACTCGTATAAACTCACTTAGTTTATAAACCCGAAAATAAACCAATCTGCAAGTAAACAGGCCCTAAGTAACAAAGTATATGTACATCTTTGGACCTGAGGTCTATGGTTGAATAACCCACGTAGAATATTCTAGAGAGGCATGCAATTCTCTTGAACATACCAACTACCATGAAGACTAAGGAAACGAGAGTACAACCAAGCTAGCAAAGGTTATGAGGTTCGTCCACCTTCGGCAAAGCCATCAGCAGACAACAACACTCACAAGACAAATAACCGCCCAAATTTTGGGAACGAGTGATCGGTCCATCGGAGCGAACCCGCAAAGTATCGTTCTCATCTACGGGCATGGTAGTCAAGGGCGCATCAGTTGAGGGTTTGAAAATCAAACAAATCATACATTTCTAAGAGTTTTTGTCCATTTTAAGTATAATTATTATTCATATCGAATTAATATCAATAATATGGGAGTCGACCTACAGTTGTGTGGCGTTGACTAACAATTTTAGATAAAATTCGCACAAGATGCGGACACTAAACTAGTTGAACTACAAGAATGAATTAGGTCAATTTTCAATTTTGTTATTCCTAATGTTATAGAAAATTATCTTTTATACCCGTAAGATATATATAACATAAAGAGTAAAGGTAAGTTGTACAATGAACTAGGTGTTGTACAAGTCGAACGAGCCAAGCACTTATATGTTTGAGTTCAGCTTGTTTATAAACGAGTTTGAGTCCACACAAATCTAAATTTTATACGAGCTTTAAATATGTTTATATTCAGCTCTTTTGGAAAGTGAACGAGATCGAGTTTATGAGTTGTGCCTGATTTCCCCGCTAATATTATGCTCATATGGTTGCTCATATAGTGTTATTTTAACCGAATAAGTGGAGTTTTCCAAAATGAGCCGAACATTAACAAACTCAGTTTGAGCTTGTTTACAAGCAGGCAATCACGAACCGAACCTAAATTTTTGTACGAGCTTTATAATGTTTTTATGTTCAGCACACTTAGAAAATGATCGAGCTGAGCCTTTGAAAATTCCATGTCAAACTATATATATATATATATATATATAGGGATAGGATCAAGTAAGAACCATAGTTACGGTAAGAAATAAGAACCAATCTAAACCACATGATTAAATAAAATCAACGATCATGATTCAATATTATTTTTACATATTAATTAGATGATTGATATTTTAGGATAGATATACATGGTTACCTTTTAAACTTCAGAAGATATTTACTACCATTATATATAACTTGACACAATTAAGATAAACTATTATTTAATTTTATTTATTTTACCCATTCCGGCGTCTTGCTCATAAATTGAACTTAACGTGCATGATACATATCATTTGATCGTACATTGTGTAATATTATAATATATGCACGAAATGTACATGTGCACAACCAATACATGCACATGCACATAGATGTTCATTTGCACTTACTCGTGCATGCTTTCAAAAAAACATAAAACGTGTAATACTTACTAGTGCACTTACTCGTGCATGCTTTCAAAAAACATAAATCGTGATATACTTACTAGTGCACTCAATGCAACTTACTCGTGCATATTATCTCTCATTCATTTAATATTGCACGAGTAAGCATTCTATTTCTATCTCTCTTTCATTTACTAGTGCATGCTTTCAAAAAAAACATAAAATATAGGTGTAATAATAAATAAAACGGTACATAAAATGTGCAATATTTATATTACACCTGCAATAATATTTAATCGTGCATATTTAAAAAAAAAATACTCGTGCATGTTCTTTGTATAATACTTGATAGTAAATATAAATTTATAAAAAAGTGTAACCCGGATATTTATTTATTATATAAACACGAATAAAGAAAACATTAATATTTCTAATTTATATTCATAATAAAATTTACTAAAACAAATTTGAAAAAACACAATAATAATATTTTGTTTCATAATTGGTAATGACTTTAAATGCCATTTATACTTAATTTCCTAATAAATAAATTATATAATCAAGACAATGCACAGTTACCTTATATAATTCATTGGATGTCCATCATATAATCCGACGACTCATATAGGTTCTTATTTCTTACCGTAACAATGATTCTCACTTGATCTTATCCCTATATATATATAAAACTAGTGTAGCGCCCGCATCGTTTGCGGGTTTAACCTAAATAAAATTCAATTATATACTAAACGAACTTTTAAACATAAAAATTGATATTTTTAATATCCTCTAGAGAAAAAGACTATAAAATACCTATATTTTAGAAGAACCGAATTATTTTTATATTAAAATCAAATTACGTTAGAAAATTTATTTTAAATTTGATATTTGTAATAACCGAAAATCCTTTTCTGTTTTAATAATAATTTATTTTAAATTAATAATATGATATGTCATGATATAAATCTATTGAAAATTGATGTGACACGCTTACTGTTTAGTAATTTTAATAACAATTTATTTATAACATAATTAATAGTAAATCGGTAAATATAATGAGATAAATATGTAAATAATTAAAAAATAATCATAGGTGACATAACATACACCACGTGAGCAAAATGCGTCTGCGTTTTACATTCACCTAAAATTAGGCTATACTCAGAAATTTTATAAATGGGTAATTCGATAAATTTCGTTCATGGATACTTTTGTGTAAAACTAGATTAGTAATTTATAATGTATTGGGGTTTTTTAAATAAGAGAATAAAAAGAGGGGGAAAAAAAAAAAAAATGACGTGTCAACCACTGTATTTGAAGTGGGACCCAATCACGTGACGAGCTTCTCAAACTAAATACCTCATTCCAAGTGTAAATGGTTCTCTTTCTCTCTCCACTCCAAACCCCACCACCACCACCGCTCACCTGCCGCCCTCCACATTCGCCTGCTGATGTCATCATCGTCGACTTGTGGGGACCATGTCCACGTTTCGTCTGCACAATTAAAACATATTTTCATATTAAAAAGGAAAACGAGAAAATAGAGAATGAAATGAATATATTCGTCGTTAGTGGCGGACGGTAGATGCTGCATGCGTTAGCGGCGGCGGCCATGCGCCGCCACCGTTGATGTTGACGTGTTGCTTGTACTCTCGTCGGTACGCAATTTCCATTAATTTCATTGTATTGGAAAATAGAAAAGTGGCTGTATTATCGAATAATTCAAAAATCCGTTAAGATCGATCGAGTATGAATCAGGTGATCTTGCAGGATTGTAAGCATCCGGGGAGAAATTATTGTGTGTAGTAGTGGGTGCTTTGCATCATAGCATCAGGGACACGTGGTTGGAGGATAGTCGCTGATCTAAATCAATCAATGCGATCTACAACTGCTGCATCATTGCCTAATCCCACTCAATCTCAGCCGTCAATCATTCTGGCGCGCCATATATTTACAACATTTCATCCCATTTTCTTAGTTTTTTTTTTAATATAAAAAAAAAACTGTTTATTACCTCTATTCTATCATCCTAATTTATATTATAAACACCTTAAATAAAACACTTTGAGTTACAATTTGGTTGAATGATTTACAAATCAAACTCGTATACATTCTTATTTGTAGAACCGTTATCTTATTTGAGTATAACTCGTCAGTTTTGAGTTTTTGTTATCCACTCATAACTTAATTGTATCGTCAATTTTTCTAATCGCACAACGTTCGATTTACAAACTACACAACACAACAACGTCAAACGATCTGTTTATGTTGAATTCTTTCAATATAATTGTTTGACGTTGAAATTGAATGGTTCAGTGCACTCGCTCGGTGTTGTAAGAACTTCATGCGATTAACAACTTCTTTTTAATATATGCATTTATTTATAATATTTCTCGTGTATATAATTATGTATTGATACTTTTCAAGCTTTATGATTCTTTTATTGAAGGTAACTGAGACTCCATATATAAAACTCTTTCTTACTAAATTTCTTTTTTGAGAGTATATACTTTTTTACCGATTAATCGACCTATTATAATACATCTCGATTTTCATCTAATAGTATTAACACATTACGTAAGTATAACTAGCCGTTATATGAAACTAATAATGATGCCATCTTTGTTGGCGGGTGGATGAAGACAGAAATTGGTCATTGCATTGAAGTTTTGGTATAGAAATGGTGTCAATAAGCATAATAATGTAAGACCGTAAGTGTTTGAAAAGTGCAAAAGTTATGCTCTAAAAAGCAAAGACAAGAGTAGTCCAAAATATGCTCACTCATCAACAAAATAACCCAACTAATTACAAAACAACAATAAGTCAAAATTCTTCTTTTATCTTCTAAAAATATAATATCATGATTATATAAAAATAAAAGCTAAATTCTACCAAAAATATTAGTTCATGATCAAAACTATTTAAATTCAAAAACTACATTATTATATAATGTAATTATCTATGTCTTTTTATATGTACTAGTTTAGGTATTTTGCTTTGCACAAGTATATAAAAACAATATAATATAAAAACAAAAAAATTCTTCTACTTTAATAAAGATTAAAGATGATATTATAAAAGGGCGATTGTACTTTATTTTAAATTAAAATATCACTTCCTCCGATCACAATTATTTATCGCTTTAGCCCTTGATAAATTTTAAGAACAATATTAAATAAATAGATTTAATTAAATTTTTTTAAATATTATCACTTATTTATTACTCAATATTTTTTTAAACTAATAAGAAATTTTTTTTTACTTAAAAGTAATTAATAAAAAAAAATTCGAAGAACGACTCTTATAAATATTGTATATTTATTGACCTGCAAAACTTTTAAAAGATTATATTTGGGGAGTACGTATAAAGATTTATACATTACAATGAAATGGAGGGAGGTTAAAGAGTTGTTTTTAGAAATTGATAGATTAAAGATACCTATTACCTAGGCTATTGGCTATTGAGTAATCTTACCATAATAATATAATTATATATTTTTTTTTTGATCACAAATAATTATATATTATTAAGGGATGAGCAATGTGTAAACAATCCGATTTCATATCGAGACGGGGTCGACCCGTAAGGGATGTTAAGTTGAAAATATGATTGGGGTATTATTAACATGAATCAGTCATTCGAAAAAGTCCTTAACAACTAACAAGTATGTATTTGGGAGAGTCGATTCAATGACTTGATATTTTTTTTACAATAATTATTGTAACTAATTTTCTCATACAAATTATTTTGTCGTATACAAGTAACTCGAGAATATCAAAATTATTATTTTTGTACACATATGATTTGATTGATTATTGTGCCTGAAACTCATATATAAGAATTAAATACAAAATCTTTTAACATATTAAAAAAATTAATATATTAAATAAGAGTAAATTAGTTCATTCATCAATAAATATGCTAAATAAATATGATATATACTTATTTATTTATCATCTGAGGACATTTACTAACTAATTAATATGAACTTAGGTTAAATAACAAATTCAACCTGTATATATTTAACTAGTACCTTAAGACACTTTCCTTTTAATAAAAAAAAATATAATTCACACCAAAGGTGGAAGAATATAGAGATTAATTTTGTGTTAAAACTAGAAGGCTAAATTAACTAAACGGTTAACCGAATATGTGATTGTTTTTTAATAAGAGAGACGGGAAATGCCTTAGCATGACCCGCGCTTATTGAAATTGTAAATGTCTAACAAGTAATAAGCCTTTTGCTCGCCACACCTCGGGCATCATTGTTTATAATAGATAAAATACCCATCGGAGGGGCGTTAAGTTCGTGATAACCAAGGGAAAAGATGAAGTGAGGGGTGCAAGGAAATATGCACACATGTTCGCTTCCCTATAAATATGCCGGAATTGCATGTTCCAATCCCTACGTAATAAGCTTTGACACTTCGTCGTCATTTGAGAGCTGAAGTGTAAAATGAATATTACGCTGTAGCAGATTCACCACTAGCTCTGAGTCGATCTCGATCTCCAAGTTCCTATTGCCTAACTCTCATGCCAGTTTTAAGCCAACAAATAACCCTCATAGTTTTGACGGTGGCACTGAGCAATGATTAAACCTATAAAAAAAAACCTTTAACCCGACCATTCCCAACCCTGATTAAACCTATTGTTGATGCTATGTTGCGTTCCATAAAAAACAACCCCGTCGGTGTTGAGCTTATAGTTGTTGGCATTCGGCTTGATCCAATGTACTCAGGCAGAAATATTTATATCTTTTATGGTGGGTGCCGTGGTTGGCAGGGTAAGTCATTGCCATGTTAGCGATATGTGCATCACTAAAATGACTAGCCAAACACATGGGAGTTAACACCTCGAAAAATGAGATTGTTTCGACCCTTCCAACACCATCATAGAGCAATTAAGAACCAGTGTGCCTAGAAAATGCCCCACCCATGAATACGTGTGGAAGAGAGGTTATAAAACAACCATGGGGTTCCACTGAGGGAGAAGAATGGGTTGGCTTCATCAATCGGGATAAGTTCACCACACTGAAGCAACATTCGGGCCGTCTCAGAACATGTGCATAGGGTTTCACTTTGAGAATGACATATGCCACACTGGTCAGTTGAAGAAAAATGGCATCTGAATCTTTCTGCATTTGTCATGAGTCTGTTCTTGGTAAGTAGCCAGAGGAAAGATTGGACCTTCTCCGGGACCTGGAGTTTCCAAATGATCGGGTATAATAGAAATTCATCATTACGAGTTGTTGAAATTTTGATTGGGTCCATGGCAAACCTTTATGTAGACTTTGTATTGTAAAGCCCATTCGGTGTATGTTGCTGGTATAACAAGTCAATGGAATCATCATCCGCATCAATACCAAAGTCTACAACACAGATAAGAGAACTCATGGGCAAATGAACACTGATAATATCCCAGTTCCAGATTTCATCAGTCCATAACTCACAAGCAACACTTGTCCATGAAACTCCATTCGGCACGTTCAGAATGTTTTAATACAAGGGTCTCTCTCAACACCAATGATCCAACCAAAATCTTATAGATCGACCATTGTCCAACTTCCATCTTAATCCTTTACTAAGTATGTCATTTTTGCCCAAATAAAGCTTCTGAGTATATTTGAGCCCGCCTTGTGTTGGAGAAGGTCCATAAAATCTCTAGCATTTAGAATACCATACTTTTTGGCAAACATGCTAGCCCAAGGTTTGCAACCTTCATGGAGAAATCTCCATACCAACATACATACCCAAAGTAGCGAGGTTCATCTTCATATCCTTCCTAATGCCGAATCCTCCACTTTCTCTCGACTTATAGACCTTATTCCATGCTACAAGGTGAATTCTTTGTTTTTCATAAGACCCATTCCACAAGAAGTTTCTGTAAACCCGGTCAATGTCAGTGCAAACACTTATGGGAATTCTCGTAATCCTCATAATATGGGAGGGAATCGAGTTAAGTAAAGAATTAACTAAAGTTGTTCTTCCATAAGACTCAACAATTTTCCTTTCCATGAGCTTAGTCGTTGGTTCAACTTCTCAATCAGGAAGGAGAAATCTTACTTTGACGGTCTTGACTTGAATATTGGCACCCCGAGATACGTTCCAAAATTCGTTATGATCGGAAACCCGATGTAGTTTGAATCATATCTCGGAAGCTTCCCATTACATTAGAAGAGACCACAAGCTTAGACTTAGAAGCATTGATACTTAGGCCGGAAGCATCGCAAAAAGTTTGAATACAGTCCTTGATCACCTTGGTTTGAGAGATGGATGTTTCCGTAAAAAAGCATGACGTCGTTTGCATAAAAGACATGAGAGATTCTAGGGCCTCCTCTTTTCATCTTGATTGGTTTCCATTCACAAAGATCGACAAGCGCGTATATAGAGTGTGCCAATCTCTCAAGGCACAAATCGAAAAGGTAGGGAGATAGGAAATCTCCTTGCCTGATCCCTCTCGAATGCTGAAAAGGTTATTAAAGTTCGTTAGTCTACAACACTTTTATCGAAGAAGAGTTAGCAATTTCATTATCCTCTTGATCCATTCCCCAGGAAGTCCAAGAAAAGTGCAAATTTCCTCAACAAAGCTCAAATTGAGATTATCATAAGCTTTTTTAAGGTCAATTTTTAGGTCCATCAACTACTTTCCCATATTCTTTCTCGATAGCGAATGAATCACCTCTTGAACGAGGATTACGTTATCTCTATGAGTCTCCCAGGTATGAAACTGCCTTGAGACTGAAGTTGTTGAATGTTCAAAGGGACACATCTGACCGACATACAAAGATGATAAATTACCTTATCCACGTTACCGAATATGTGATTGTTAAAGACCGACATATCACAAACAATGGTACAAAATGTTAAAACCTAAAGGCTAAGTTAGTTAACAGGTCAGCCGAATATGTAATTGTTAAAGTCCGATATAGACGAACTGTTGTAGAACGGAAGTCGTGTGCATATCAACGCACATGCACATTAGTCACAAGCTCAACACACAAGTCAAATGGCTTCATCTTAAAACCGACTCACAAAAGAAGGAGGAAGATGAGTCCAATGACCTGATACGAGGTTCGGAATGTCCCACTTTATACGTGAAAACTTGTTATTTTTAGTGATTAAAACTGAATTTTTTAATCTTTTTTCAAAAAAGTATTAATATTTACAAACGAGACACACGAGTACAAGATATCTAGTAGTTTTCAGAATCAAAAAATACAACTTTAAGATTAAGAACAAGTTGCTTCTGAGGAATTTTAATCACAGGCTTAGAATCGAATCCTAAAATGGCACCACAATAGCCTTAACAATTAATTTTATATGATGATGACAAAAAAGAGAAACATATGTGCCCTACCTAATAATCTTCACATTGAAGATAATAATTTCGTACATATCATATATTATATCTCATAAATATCAAGATAATTAATGACATTTTCTTTGGTAAATAATAATTAACTTCAAAATAAGTACGTTTTACAAAACATATACCACACAAATCTTAGCATCTTTGCTACCAAAAAACAAAAACAAATATTAGCATCTGCTTATGTACTAATTATGATACTAATGTAAATAGTTTACTATTTACAAGTGAAACATATCATTAATTGTTACTACCTAATACTTCACTCTTATTAAAAGCATTAGTAATCACTTACTTAATAGCAAACTTAAGTACACCAACCAGTATCGGACTTTTGTATTACTTTTTATTTTTTAATATTTTTTTAATTAAAAAACAGCTTATAAGATATTAGCCTTTGTTTTAGTAAAATAAACGGTGATGGTCTTCGCTTATTTCCGTTCTCCTTACTATTTTTTAAAAAAATTACAGAATATTAACTACCTTTTGAATCAATGAACGTTACAAACATATTTAACAAAAATAACTATTCTGAACTATTATCGTAACTATTTATTAATCAATAACCTTCAAAATATAATACGATACTTAAAAAAGCTTGATCAAAATTAAATTATTAGAACTATATATTTTCGCGATAGGAGGAAGAAATATTTTACGATGTGTTTGATGTATCAAATAATAATGATACAAAAATTAAAGTAACTAATAAAATAACTTTGAGCGATTATTTAAATAATTCTACTTACCTTAATTGATACTTCTAGTTATCGGGCAAAATATTTTTAAAACTTTTGTTACACTTTATCCCTTTGTGAGATTATAAATTTCACATATTTAAACTTATGAGGAAAAATATAAGCTAGGTGGTACAGTTAAAACTTTTCTTATTTCATAAACTACTAAAATTAATTTATGTGGATAGAGAAAACTTATTTAGATTATGATGATTTATTGAATGATATATTACACAAATAACAATAAGTAAAATTATATTTAAGCAAATGATAAAAACATTTCAATAATTTTTACGTCGGCTCTAAATGTTTATGTTCCCTCAAACCTCCCATCAAACTAAAAAAAGGTTTGTCGTCTGACGGTTTTTCCTATTATTCCGGCTCCAAGTGTTTCGTTCCCTCAAACATCATATCGTGCTTCATTTTTGTGTACTTCTTTTGATGATAGACGTTCTACTCTCCGCTAATTAGCGGTCGGTTCACTCTCTTTCCTCCGAACTTGTCTTTGTTTCCGGATCAACTTGGTATACTTTAATGTATTTCTTTGATTTTCTTTTGTTCCGATTCTTCACGACAGTTTGTCGTCTGACGGTTTTTTTGTAATAACTGGAAAATTTTATCTCAGAAGCTGACTTGAGTTACCGGATTAGTTGAATTGAACGAAACCATTTACGGATATCAATTTAAATGGGCCATTGCTACTCTCATTTCGGGCCTCGCCTTGTCCCTCTGGCTTCACAAGGCCAAGGCTTCGAAGCCCACTTGACCTTTTTCTGCTTTGATAGCCATGAGGATCAGCCCGGCCCAATAGTTGCCATCTCAGCCTGCTTCTCTTCTCCATTTGGCCCACGGGCAACTCGTAAAGTTGGCTTCATCCTCTTCTCTCCCACACCCAGACAACCACACAACGTTAAGAACTTCCTCCTTCATAGGTCAAGAAGTTAAGATCAGCAACAACCTCCTCCTTCCTAGGGAAAACCGCGACCATTTGCATTGAAGGCGAGCCATTGAAGCCGGCATTAATGATCTGACGATGACAACTTCCTCCTTTGCATGAAGACAATAACGAGCTTTCATCTTCCCGATTTCTTAGCCGGCCACTGTGATAGCCACCGGTAACCTAGAGTGTCGGCAACCTCTTCTTCCTTCCACGGTCGACGCCGGTAAGATTTAGAGTTATGAGGTTGTAAAGTTAGGACTAGACTCGATTTTGTTAGGAAAGGTGTGAAATTTGGCTAAGTGTAGGAATAGATGTTCATGAAGGCAACTTTGAAATTTTGCATGGATCTTATGGATAGATGTTTGTGGATTTTGATCATTTTAGCTAGATGTAGACATGACATAGTAAGTTTAGGATTATTTTTTTTTCTTGGAATTTTTGGGATTTAGTAAAGGGTATATATCCTAGGCCAAAGTGGGGCACATGACTTATTTCCGTAAGAACTTTCCTTAGGGTTGTGGCTTAAGTTGTAAGTTTGAGTGAGCTCTCAAACCCGTTATGGGTAACTTAGTGTTTTAATGTGTTATTGGGCTATAGTGAGAGAGACTTAGAACCGTTTTGGAGACTTTTCGGAACTTTAGGAAAAGTTAGGGGCCTAATGGTAATTTCCTTAAAACTTAGGGTTTCTTATTCTTTCTTCCCGGAAACTTCCTTGCTAGTTTAGGAACCTTCTAGAAGAGGTAGAAATATGTTGATAAGACGTTTTTCTGTTTGATCAGGTAGTTGATAGTGTATGCACGTGTAGACGATAACGGATAATGGTTGGTCATCGACCAGTTCATGTAAGTCTTACGGACTTGCTTAGCTAACTCTTCTTGTATTAGTGTGTGTTTTTATAGTGGTGCATGTTGGGTGCTTTACAATTATAACTTGAGTAGAACGACGATACCATATGATTAGACCTAAGTGTATGAATAACGGGTCGTGACATCACTACACAGCGCTACCATGTTACTAGGAGGCTCTCCACGACCATTCCACATCAGTATACGGTGAGATGCATGAAATCCATTCCGGTTGGTAAACGGGGACAAATCCCGACCTTCGTGCCACACAATAAGTTGAACAATAGAAGTGAATCACCCATATGAAGATAATAATACGGTTTGAATGTGAGCATATTCTTTGTTCAATTTTCGCATTGTGTGTGATTTTTCTATAGAATACTATATGATATTTAGGATTGTCAACTAACGGTTTCTACGGTCGTTGTTAGATACCTTGTAGGGTAGATAGTTGCCGAGTGATCCGGTGTAAGGTAGTCAACCGGGTTCTCGTACGTGTTGGTTTGGGCGTTGGGATTTCCTTTGTGACAAGACTCGGTTTATTTTCTTTGGATTTTGTCACGTATTTGGATGACTATTGTTGTTTCTCTTTTAAGAACATTTTTTATTATTTAAAATTTTTATTTAATTTTCTTTATTTGTGCCTTGTTGAAAGATTCAGCTGAGATTGTTGTCAAGTTAGGGTCGGGACCCACCGTGAGATCCCAACTATGACATCCCGGATTCCTAAAATTTTGGGTGTTACTTATTTTCATTAGACGACGCATCGTCTAATGTATCAAATCACTTTCCTGTATAAAAAAACTCACCCGATAATCCTTAACTTTAACTATCAATAAGATTCAATTTCAACTCTAATAAGCTCGGACTTTCCAAACGGACCCTAATCAACCAATTCGAACAAAAAATAAGACCAATAAACAAAAATAAATGAGAGTACCTTCCTATCAACCTAAGAAACGTAAAGAAGAAGAGATAGAAAATAATGAGTCCATCCATATCCTTACATTATATCATTAGTCATATATGTTTGAATAGTCGTTCATATGAGATTTCAAATAATTTCATGTAATTACTTAGTCCGTACGATAACTAAAGCATGTACAGTTACAATAATTTGACCCATGCACCCATAAAAAAAAAAAATATTAAATCATGTAAATCTACAATATATTGGTCTTTTAGATAATTGCCTCATATTCATTGCTATAGTTTGTACACGAGCAACCTAATATTTATAATATGCATTTTGAGTGTGCATATAACGTAATAATTAATCAAAATGATGGAAATATTATCGATCAAAATGTATAAAATATTGCTATTTTCTATGTTTCCTTAAATGTAATTTACCTAGCTTTATCCTTATAAAGTATTTATGCATGTAAGTCAATTGGCTGTTAGTTAATAAAATATTTTAATATTAATCTGCAATACAAAAGTAAATTTTAAGTGAGATATTGTCAGATTTTATTTAACTGCATGTAATATGGTGTACTAAGTTTAATTTATTTATTAATACGATATATATTAAGAATAGAATAATGCAAATTGAAGGAGAAGTGGAAGCCAACTTATCTGACAGAGAAACCCACCATAGCACCACCTGCGCCACCGGATATACTTCACCCACCTGTCACCACTTTGGACTATTTTACTATTTTTCATAAATTCTTATATTCTATTATAATATACACCAAATTGATATCAAAAAAGTTTTAGCTAATAATAAAAAATTTGGTATTTCTGAACAAAATTATTTTTTTTTCTTTTTAGTGGTTGTTTCATCTAGCTTTCTCGTGGAGTTTTATAACAATATAATGTATAGATTTGTATAAGTAAAGGTATTGTTTACATTTCTATTTAATAAATAATTAACTAAGCCATATTAATTTTTATTCTATTTTTTTTTTTAAAATTCATTATTTTAACTGCAAAAAAAAAACCTGGTTAACCATTAAAAAATCATCTTGAAAAATCTTAACGTACAAACATATTGTTATTTTAAGGGATTAATTATAATCTCAAATTTATCTCATAATATTGTTGTATCAAATTAAAGTTACCTCTTGAATTGATTTTTAAAATAGAATTTTATGACGTTAAATTAAGTTCATTTTCAGTCAAATATTTCTTAATAATTTCAATATATTCAAAATATCAATACTTTTGCTTCCGTTTAAATTTGAACAAATAAATATAAACTACTAATCAATAAAAATAGTCATAAATTTATACATTTTATGAAAAATAATTGATTATAATTTTCACTTAAAATTTTGATATAACTATAAATCTAACGGAATATATACTAATTCGTTCCACTCTCCAATGAATTCTTTAAACTATTTTTTTCCTGACCAATTGATAATAATGTGCCTTATGTTGATTAAATTATTTTCTTGGTCAGAGCCAAATATTCTCACTTTGTCTTTTTTTATAATTTTTTTTTCAAAGAATAGGGTATTTCATTGACTCGTGTTTTCTCTCTCTTCTCCCCTATCTCTCAATACATACATTCACAGATAGAAGGCTCTAAAACATTCCTTTTCTCCTGCTTTTTCAAGCCTGTTGAGCCCATCTCTCTCTCTCTTAAAAGTTGCTTTTGCAACCTTCTTTTCTCTCTCAGTCTTTCAAAGCTTTCATCAATGGATATGGCTCCTTGGCCACAGGTATGAATTTATACATCTTTCTCTTTGCATGAGATCTTTGTTTATCTCTTTCCTTTCTCTCTTCTTCTGGGTTAAGCTCCTTTTTCTGATTTTCTTGATGGAATTATGCTATTACAGAAAACATTTTCTCATGTTTATTGGTTGCTTTTTGTTTTTTTGTTTCCCTCTTTTTGGGTTTTCTCATAAAGGATGATGATGTTCATAGCTAAGTGCTAAAGAGTAAAAGTTCTTCACTTTTCTTCAACATTTCTCTCTTGATTTTTTCTGGTTTAATTTTTCTTTGGTTTGTTATTATTAATTTTATTATCATCTTCCCTTTTTTTTCTCTTTGCTTCTGCTATATGATCTTCAAATAAAAGTTAAAGTGAAAGTGTTTTTGTTGTGTTTTGTTTTGTTTCTGTCACCTTCTGATCTCTCTGATCATAAGCTTCCTTTTGACTACTTAGCTAACAACAACCTTTATTATCCTTTGTTGTTCTTCCAAAGGCAAATTCTTTTCAAAGTGTATGGGCTCATCTCATCTTCTTTTCTCTCCTTTTTGGTGTTGTTGTTGTTTATTTGTTTTATTCTATAGGAGATAGTGGTGAAGCCAATGGAAGAGATCATCACAAACAATAATAACAACAACAGCTCAAAGCCTCAACCTTCAACTTCTTTGGAGAGGAAAGTTAGGCCACAAAAGGATCAAGCTGTGAATTGTCCAAGATGCAACTCAACAAACACCAAATTCTGTTACTACAACAACTATAGCCTCACACAACCAAGATACTTTTGCAAAGGTTGTAGAAGGTATTGGACTGAAGGTGGGTCTCTTAGGAACATTCCAGTTGGAGGTGGTTCAAGGAAGAACAAGAGACCTTCTTCATCTTCAATATCATCTTCTTCAGCAACATCAAAGATCAAGCTTTCAGATCATCATCATCATCAACAACATCAACAACATCTTAGTCATGTTTTGCCTACAAACCCTAATAACCCTAAAATCCATATTGAAGGGCAAGATCTCAACTTGGGTTTTCCTTCAACACTTTCTGAGTTCATGCAATTGCCTAACATGGAAAACCCAACAAACCCACATCATCAATTTCTTCAAAAAGCCTCAAACACATCAAATACTTCACATCTTTCTGCATTGGAGTTGCTTAATGGACTTACTTCTTCTTCTAGAGGGTTAATGACCCATTTCATGCCAATGCAGATTCCGGACCAAAACCCGAACTCGAACCCGGTTTTCCAATCTGGGTTTAATCTTCAAGGTGAATTCAAACCAACCCTTAATTTCTCTCTTGACGGCTTGCATGGTGTTCATCAAGAGAATGGTAGTGGGAGGATATTGTTTCCTTTTGAGGATTTAAAGAGCACAACAACCACAGCTACAACAACTACAACTACCCCAACAACTGTTCATCATGATCAACATCAAAATCACAATGGTGATCAGCAAATCACAAGGGATCATCAACATGGAGATTCAACTGGATATTGGACTGGAATGCTTGGAGGAGCTGGTTCATGGTAATCACAAATGCAATACCAGTATTTTGCATAGTTTACAGTTTGGGTCCTTTTTTTTTTGGGGATGTGTTTTTTCTTTCTTCCTTCTTGGGTTGGGGATTGGTTGTGTCAGATCTCTCTTGGTGGGTGGGTGACTGGCTTGGAGTTCTTCATTAAGGAAAAGGATTAAAAAAAAAAGGACACTAATTAACAAAGATAGGAAACTTGGGGTTTTCTTATGAATTACCTCTTCATCATGGCTTAAAGATCCTATCTTTTTCTCCTTGTCTTGGATATCTACTTGAAGCTTCAATTTTTTAGCTTGGCTTCAATCTATTATGGGATGGCAAAGGGTTATCAATTAGCATAAGGTATCTAAAAAAATTAAGATAATCAGCATATAATTATGAAAAAAAGGCTCTTCTTTTTCCTTCATTTTATGCCTTGCATGTTCTTCATCAGAAAATTTGAACTAGCTAGTCAAGGGAACTTCAATCCAGCAACCCACCACCATTTGGTTGCTTTTAATTATCATTATGTTATGCATTTAGTCTTCTTATGGTTATAGAAGGAATATATATTTACATTTCTGTATAATTCCCTTTTTAATTAGCATTGTAATGAGTTTCATTTGGAGATTACTTGGTGTGATTTGCTCATTTGCTTTTCAAAAATTTGTGAAATTTGAAAAAACATGTTCATTAATTGATTCTCTTGTATTATTGTTCATTTATGCAAGTGAAGTTTAGGGCTCAGGCTACAATTATAGTAATTTATTCTTTTTTAATCAATATCCATTTATATAATTAGTTATTTTAAGCAAATGTTTGAAAAGATGGAAGTATTCATGAGCCCTCACTCTCTCCCTCATTTTCTCATCACCTCAAACTTCTTCCTAACCATGAAAGCATGCCATGCTACCCATTGATAAAGATAGGAGCTTGAAAAAGGAAATTATTATTATTTTCTTTATTGTGTTTTCACATGGTTTTGCAATAAAGTGGCAAATTATTCAAAATATTTGTGGGCTTCATGTTTAGGTTAATGAGAACCATTCTTTACCTGCTATTTCACCTGCTAGCAAAATTCCTTTCTTTAAAATAGCTTGTTTTGGTCCCACATTCTTTCATGCAACATTACTTTTAGTTTTTATTTATTTATTTATTTAAAAGTTTTAAATCAAAAACTATTTTTAGATAATAATCATAGCAAATATTTGAAATTATCAATTTGTATTATTTTTTTAGTTATAAATTTGTCATTGTTAAACACATTTATAGAATTTATTCTCATTTTGAGTGATTATTTTTTAAGGCAAGATGTGAAAAACCCAAAGGCTAAATTATAAATATTTGAAAAAAATCAAATTTATTATATATGAA
This sequence comes from Fagopyrum tataricum, assembly GCA_002319775.1. Lineage (NCBI taxonomy): Eukaryota > Viridiplantae > Streptophyta > Magnoliopsida > Caryophyllales > Polygonaceae > Fagopyrum > Fagopyrum tataricum. The sequence continues at coordinate 38,069,854 of CM008281.1, read as the reverse complement.
ATTTGAAGTTAATCTCAAATGCTATAAATTGATAATAATATTTTTTTTAAAATATATTATAATATAAGTGATTTTTAATCATTATAGTTAATATTTTAAACATATTTTCATGGGTGAGAAAAACGAAAAAATAAAAAATAGAATTGCTTTTGCTTATTTTGAGAGATTGTGAAAAAAATTGATAAAAACCAAAGGCCCTCTCTTTAGTCATAGATTGGGACCCACAAAACATTCCCCTAGGCAAGTGTGCTCAAGAGAATAATCTTTCTTTTCCACTAGTCACTATATATTTTTTGAAAATAGGAATTTTGCACATCTTAGCTAGATCTACACCTTCCCTACTTTATTATGTTTTTTTTTTGTACAAATATAATACAATATTATTATAGACTTTTATATGTTCACCATGCATTGTTCTTAGTCTTCTATCATACTATTTGCTGTAAACCACTTAGGGGTAAATTACTAAATTATCCCTACCCTTCAATCATGGAAGTGCTCTTTTCACCTTTTCCACCACCACCACCCCTCTAAACATTATAACATGTCATGTCATTTCCAAATTGCATCCATGAATCTCAATTTATTTTCGAGTAAATTACACAAAAACACCTATAAGTTTACGATATGAGCAATGTCACACACCCAACCCGAATGTTCCTGTTAGAGTTTGGTTAATCCGTTTCGATTTGGGCTTGGAGGATATTAGTTTATTAAGATGAGTTGTTTTGTGCAATACTATAATTTATGGGTAATTTCATAAAAGTATGTATTTTCAGAGGTACTTTTTTGTAATTATTCTTTTAGGGGTCCTCAATACACTTATCAAGTGAAAAAGAAGATTTTTAAATTAATGTTTAAAACTAAGCCAAGGATAGTTGAAACCTTAATTGATATGTTTATATAAAGCTCCAAGTTTGGGTTTTCTTAGGACTCGTTTGATATCAATCTCTCTGTCATACAAATTGGTATCAAAATATAAATTTGACATTTCTAAAATGTAAGCACATTAACAATATAAGTTATACATATTTACTTGCATATAACTTATATCACTATTTTACATAGATACTCATATACAGATTCATATACTTAATATTGATATAAAAAAAACAAAAACTTGGGGGTATTTGATATGACTTTATAAATAGCTCGTTGTCTCACCTGCTTCATCTCCATGGAGTTCTTCTTCACATCCATGGGTGATCCGTTGATGTTCTCCTTCGGCTCTTTTGCTTCTCTTGTTTTTGTTGTTGTTTGCTTTATCCTCTTGACGGGTGATTCCGTCTGCCGTCTTTTCACAGCTTCTCGTTTCACCGTTTTTCTAACGGTGATCGAGTCACTTGTTCTTAAAAAAAAAAAAAAAAAAAAAAAGAGCATTTTGTAGTAGTTGAGCCTATTATGAGATATTTTGAAAAGACAAATCTGAAGCTAGAAATGTGAGTTTCACTTAGAAAAAAAAAGAGGGTATTTTGGGAAATGGATTAAATTTCTTATAGTCAATATGATGCAGAAAATGGGAACAAAAAAACCTAATTTTGGTTAGAGAAGAATCTATTAATTGGACAAAATAATGTATTTGGAGTAACTCACCATCTTAATTGAACCGCACTTGTTGAGTTTTGTTTCTGACCTCTGAACTCAAAGCATTTATTCCTTCAGAAGGTACAACTTCAGGTTAACTGTCCTCATTTTCTTCATTATTTTGTTTCTAGCTTCATACTATTCTGCTCTAACATGTGCTATAAAGTCCAATTTTGAAATACCCATTTATGAATCTAGTGAGTTTGGCCATACTAGATTTTGTTTTCAATATCAAAGATCCAAAGGCTTTGAATTAAGTGTAGATATATATTCTCGTTTGAACTCGTCCCTATATTAGAAGCGTATGCTCGATACTAGATTTTGTATCAGTGTATGTTTGAGAAAATCCTAGTCTTGATTTCATTGAATCAATTCCTATATTAATGCATGTTTTTCCGAGATCTCGAAGGGGGAATAAAACTCATTATCTATATTAGTTTATGTTTAAGAGAACCTTAATGTTAACACATGTATTTCACACTAATAAGTGTGCGTATAGATTAAGATTAATATACAAAAATGATAAACGACTTCCTTTTATTGTCATTTGCTTTCGGAACGAAGCCTCGGCATGCTTATTTGTTGGATTTCAAGTGTTGAAATGACAAGAAAAAGTATCTCGTCGATTATAAAAGAGAGCAAGTCCTTTTATTTTCAATTGATTTTAAAAATCAAACCGATTGATTTACACTGTCAATAATTTATCAGACTTTGATACGATGTACATACACGCCTAATCACCTAACTATTCATACAATCACTTATTAGTTTGGGAGAACTCTAATCTCATATTTTTTTAAAAATCTAGATAAGGAAATCGAATGTAGTCCTACATATATTATTGTATATTTCAGAAAACCCTAATCCTACGTTTTTGAGATCTTAATGCATGAACTTGTTTTGATGTGTCAAAAGTTAACGAAAGATCCATTTTCCTTTTGTTGGGTGATTGTGAAAGATTAAATGTTTTTGCATCTATTTGTCAATTAGTTTTAGGACAAAATCTCATCGTGTGTATATTTTGGGTTCGAACCTGCATGTGGGCTCGAACGTGTTTACCTCCATGTTAAATTTGACTCGTCGGAATTTTATATGACATCAGAGTAGTTCGATCTCGTGTCCTTGACTTTTTGGGCTTCGGCCTTAAAATATTTTATGGTGGACTTTGGACTATGAGTGTCCCGTCTGACTTGCCTAGCTGGCCTTAAGGCATGTTGTCAAGTGTTAACTAAGACAAACGGTTGTACTTGAGGAAGTGTGTGGATGATTAAAGGGGATTGTTAGACAGAGAAAATCATTATTTGTCACAAAAACTGTTGAGTGGACTCCAACTGTGTGCATAGTTGGGGTGCATAGTTGGAGTCCATGAAAAATATAATAATTGACAATTATGTGTTTGGTTCGAGCCAGACACGCATGTGAGCCTACATACATGTAGGCTTCACATTAAATTTAACCCGTCGAAATTTCACATCGTATCAAAGCAGTTCGATCTCGGATCCTAAAAATAATTGACAACTAGAGGAGTTGGTCAACCACTTTGCATACTAAACTCTTTATCAATTTATTACCGATGTGAGAGCATTCAATCCTTCACAATAACATTATAAATATTGGATTTAAGTTCCATTTACATGAACATGTTTCATAGACCTCCTTACCCGTGCTAGCTATAATGACTTTGATTCTCTTGAGTCTTGAGTGAATCCCAACTATACTAAAAGACCAATGATTTCACTAAAATCTCCTATAATGACAGAGGTGAAGAAAATCATTGAATCTTCTTCTCTTTTGACGAGGAAATGAGAAAATTACCTTTCAAGTCGAGAAGAGCCACGAAAAAGGCAAATTGGCTTGTGCATACCAACTCGATTTACCCCATTCGTTGAGGGTGATGAGATTATAATTCACAATAATCCCGACTCATTTAATAATTTAAGTTGAATTTGATAGGAAAAAAAAACTCAAAATAATCTCCAAATTTAATATTTTCATAATAATCTTCTTAGGCAATAATCCGACATTAAGGCATGTTGTCAAGTGTTAAATGAGACAAACGGTTGTACTTGAGGAGGTGTGTCGATGATTACGAATTGTTAGACGTACTGGCAAAAATCATTATTTGTCACAAAAACTACGCACGCGAGTAGTTGAGTGGACTCCAACTACGCATATGGGGTGCATGCGCAGTTGGAGTCCATGAAAAATATAATAAAATTGAAAAAATTGAACTATGCACGCGAGTAGTTGAGTGGACTCCAACTACGCATATGGGGTGCATGCGCAGTTGGAGTCCATGAAAAATATAATAAAATTGAAAAAATTGAACTACGCACTTGGGGTGCGTAGTAGAAGGGGGGGAAAATTAACTACTACTACGCACCCCAAATGCGTAGTTATGGTGACAAATATCAATTTTCGTCGGTACGTTTAAAAACCACGTGATTAAATGTTCTTACATCGATAATAAAGGGATAACAAATCAAATATATACGCTTGATGAGTTACTTATATTGTCAATTGATTTTATGATAGAATCTCACTTAATTTATACATGTGTTAGGTTCGAACTCAACACATGTGTGTTCGAACATGCCCGTTGAATCCGACCTTTTGGAAATTCCCCATAACTTAATAATATTTGTCACAACAAGGTCGTAATAACTTTTTTTTTGAGAGAAAGGTTGTAATAACTTGGAAGGAAGCAATTTGGTGCTATGTAGTTGAGTGAGATATTATACCGTTGTGTGTTCCGGTAATTAACAAACAAAATGATGTAATAAGAATCATGTTTTGCCAGATCAATAAGTTCCCTTTCAAAAGGTTTGATATGATAGTCAAATGTTGCTTTTTGGGTATACATTACATAATATTAAATCTTATAAGATAATCTAAACAAATATTAGCACTAACAGATTGTTTTGGCCGTATTAGTCTCTTGTTAAATAATGATTAATTATAAATAATAATATAATTATGCGGATAAAAGTGTTACAGCCGCGAATAACCTTGGGGGTCTGAATTCTACCTTGGACACATTTAAGTGGCATGCAAACATACTTTCTGCCCTAAATTGCTCACCAATTAGCAAAGCTTATACACACCCCAACAAGACAAAACTAACAATTCAACACGTCCACTGACGATGTGTCCTATCGGTTTACCGATTACTAGTAACCGTGAAATTTCGACGAATTAGATTTTACGTGGGGTACACACGTCCTTTCGGTTCGAGCTCAATTCATAAGTTAGACCATATGACAATAAAAGGAGTTGTCCTAAGTTATAATTCGAGATCGAAGTGTTCTGATAAGATGTGAAATTTCGACGGTTTAAATTTAATGTGAAAGTCTACAAGTTCGTAGACTCACATGTGTGTCTAGCTCGAACTCAACACATAAGTTCAATGAAATTTTATCCTAAAAATAATTGACAACTAGAGAAGTTGGTCATCCACTTTATATACTAGACTCTTTATCAATTTATTATCGATGTGAGAGCATTCAATCCTTCACAATAACATTATAAGTATTGCATTTAAGTTCCATTTACATGAACATGTTTCATAGACCTCCTTACCCGTGCTATAATGACTTTGATTCTCTCGAAGTCTTGAGTGAATCCCAACTACACTAAAAGACCAATAATTTTGCTAAAATCTCCTATAATGACAGAGGTGAAAAATATGGTTGAACCTTCTTCCCTTTTTGATGAAGAAGTGAGAAAGTTACCTTCCAAGCTTGAGAAGAGCCACGAAAAAGGCAAATAGGCTTGTGCATACCAACTCGATTTACCCCATTCGTTGAAGTAGGAAGATTATAATTCACAATAATTTTGACTAATTTAATAATTTAAGTTGGATTTGATGAGAAAAAAAAAACCAAATAATCTCCAAATTAATATTTTCATAATAATCTTCTTAGCCAAACAGGCGTAATGAAACAAATGAAGGTGGCACTTGTTTTTCATCCAAGGAAAAAGGTGGCTCATATGCTGGGTACAATTTTTTTGAACTTGAACCGATTATCTAGATTCTACCGGTCTTACATCAAACGGGCATTTATTCTCTTCATTCGGGTTTGGGACCTTTACGCCCATATATTAATACCCTTGTAATCACGAGTAACTAAACCGGCGGACAACATTTGGAGTTGGATCGGATCTATTATTCCCGGTCCAGGTCCAAGCTGAAAACTCAACTAGTCTTATATGTGTATATGTTTGTCAGCCGCAAGCTTTAATCTACCTTCAAACGGTCACCTAGAGCTGAAACAAAAATGTGGTCATTTATAGTGATAAGATGAGTGAGTCACTGAATCTCACTATGTAAGATCATGTGAGAAAGAAAGAGGTAACAAAGCAGAGTACCACTAGTTATAATATCTTCTAACTATACCTAACTAAGAGAAAGGAAAAAAAAGAAGACGAATTGAACTAGACAAATACTGTAAAAGTACGAAAGCATCATATTCCAAATATAGATGACGTTGAGAGAAGCCCAACTCTGCATCTTAGACATAAGTCCGTGCTTCTTCCATACAAGAACCTTGTCATTACCTGAAATTTGCTTCATGTCACACCACTAATCATCTACCACTATCACTAATATCATCCTAAAAGGTTGAACTAACGGTTTATATTTAGAGCATCAGCAGTCCAAATATTCATGTTAGGTTTCTTTGATGACTTTTTTTTCTTTGTTAGTACCAAAAGATTTGTGTCAAATTTAGTTTTTTTTTGTATGGAGAAGCTTTTTTTAACTCACCACCTTGATCAAAGAAACTCGGAGTATTAAAAATGTAGATTCTCTTATGATCGTTTAGTTCGAAAGTACCGATTTTTATAAGAGAAGTTTGGTCCATACCTAAACGCTTGGATTAAGTTGTATTGTTAGACGAATTAAAGAAGTGGCCTTTGGTCTTAGTGACGTGTCTTGCTAAGGTTGTTATATGAGTTTTACTATTCGAGCTCGGATCAACAAAATGCTTGGATTAAGTTCTTCATTTGACTAAACAAACAGAATATGCGCATATTTTTGTACTCTCGATCTAAATTTAAGCTTGATTTGATGATAAACGAGTTGAACATGAGCATATCAAAACTCAGCTCAAGAACAAGTTAAACATGAACATATTAAAATTGAACTCGGATATCAACCCTAAAGATACTAGATTAGTAATCTCTAATAGAATTGTTATAAAGTCTAGCTCAGCTTGACTCATTCATTTTAAATAAGTAGAATACGAACACAATTTTTTTTAATAAGATTCAAAATTATTCTCGGTTTGAGCTCAACTAGATTCTAGACGAGTTGAAGCTATAAATATTCACACCCTAGACTTGGTGCGACAATTATCTCTCCAAGCTGCTACCAAACACAAATATTATCAATTATCTTATAAGTTACAAGCTCAGAATAAACTACCATAGACAACGCTCCGAGTTGATTTGAATCTCAGCAGTAATTTGCTGATAATACAACAAAAATGATCAATAGTACAATTACAAATACAATGTAACAATTACATGTCCATCCGTGTTGGACGAACTCGATATCTAGCAGGAAAAGGAAATCAAACCGATACATCGGATCCCGTTGGGGCAGAACCGCCATCCAAGCTTTCAAGAGATGAACGTCCCTCGATCAGCCTCCTCTTAGCAGACTTCGTCCTATAACACCATATCTCAAACGCCTCACTCAAATCCGGGAACCCGAATTGCTGATTATTATCCATCCAATCAGCTAAGATATCCGCTTGATCATGTGATGGTAATGCGAGAACCAACGAAACAATGGCTCCCTCGATTCCCTGGCACGAGTCTTCGTTGAGCCTATGAGGATAAGTACCCGTCTCTGTGTCATAGACAGAATCAAGAACGGGCTTCGTTTTCCTGATATAAGGAAGCCATTTCTTTACCAAATCAGTCCTGCAAGATGATGGCACAATTACGGAACCATATCCCACAGCTTCTAGAAGCTTCACTGTAACTTCTATGAGCTTAAGCTTTGTAGCCCACATGGTTGAATAGAGTTTTGAGTCGTTTATTACAGTAAGTATGTCACAAGACATTTCGGTCCATTTGGAAACAAGATCGCTCATCAAGTCCATCTTGGGAAGAACGTTACATAGCCATTGAAAATCCGATATGCTCCCGAGTATCCTCCTTTCAATGGTCTCTGATGGTTCTTTTGCTTCTAGAAGGTAAGCTAGTTCATATTGAAATGAAGAACATATTTTGGAAATACCATTTTTAACCTCTGATTTTACCTCATCATCCGCTGTTATGAATGGTGTGTCTTCATCTTCTGCTAGCATGTAATCAATTTGTTCTTGAGCTGAAGTTTTGACTTCATCCGCAAAGCCGTGCAAGGACTGAGATATTGATGTGGCAAACCGAACAGCAGATACGAAAACGGTTTTGGCAGCAGTTGGGTCAACAGACTGGACACGGGCTAAGATGGGCATGGCAACTGGTCCAAGTTTCGGGACAATTTTAAGAATCTCGTCCTCTTCTTTATCCTCCCAAGGAACAGCTTCCAAGTATTGGACACAGCTATAAGTTACTTCTTCACATTGAAGGGCAATTGCAACCTGAAGTATACCAAGAGTAGATTTTACAGACCCCAATGAATCCAAAACTTGAGAGGCAGGAAGTGGAAGAAGAGTTAAAAGGTCAATGTGATGCTGATAGTCATAATTCAAGCACTGAATTTCAATATAATCACTTTTGTCCGGAATCAAAAGCTTTTCTGCAAAAAACTTGCTCTTTGTTTTGAGAATAGAAGAGCTGTAGTAGAATAGCTTAGAGCTTCCTTCTGTGTTTCTCAAGCAAACAGTGACGTCATTGCTACTTCTCTTGACAGTTTGAGAAACTGTTACTACTCCATTTTCTTCCATAAGTAACAAGTAACTTCAACAAGGTTCATAATTTCAGCGTTGCTTAGTGGATAGCACTAGAAAAAGCGGGGAAAATGTGATAAGTGATAGATCATTGAGCTGCAAAATAACAGATAATATACAAAATCAATGAAGCAAAATATTAGGATCATTCAACAAAAGCAGGACCTTTAGTTTCTAGAAAACAACTTAAACTCTGCATCTATAAGTATTTTCTTACAAAACTAAAATTTTGCATCCAAGATGCAAGTTTATATCATACATATAATTGCAATGTGCAAGTGCAAGAGTTTAAAGGTGCTATGAACAAGTGATCTCAACTCCAACAAGTGAATTATTGCATTGACCTCTATTTCCAAAGAATCTAGGTTATATTGCAGTTTAACCTAACAATTGGCAAAATTTAATGGCAGATGATTCTTCTAAAATGGGCATCAATCACACTCAAAAATGGTACCACGGCATTCCTGACAATAATAAAATACAGAAGCACACCACTAATTACGCATGTAGAGTCTGAAAGCTACTGATCTAAACTTGGGGACAATAATAGCAAATGTTGAGGTCAACATTGAGATACAGGCTCTCTTCTACCGAAGATCCGCAGAACAGTGGCTGCTGAGGCGAATATCTAAGGATCAATAAAGGGTTTCAAGGAGCTATAAGTTTACAAAATCAATTCGGAATTCGTGGAAGCAATAGAACAGTTAGAACAGAGAACTCCACTCCCAGACAATTGAACAACAAAAGGCAGTTTCAGATACTGTGAAAGAACGACAATTGAGAAATTTTAAGCAAATTGAAACACTAAAATGATGAGATTAATTGAGGAATACCTTCCAATTTCTCAGATGGTTAAAGTGCTTGGATCAAATGCTGCTACGTGCTTCGATTTGGAAGTTGAGCTTCGATTTAGGGTTTTGAAAAGGGGTGGTGGCGAAGATTGGGTAAGCTTCCTTTGGTGTACTAAGGTCGACCCACTTGTCCAAATTGTCTTTTAACAATTTGCATAGTGTGACCAATTAGACCGTAGATTAATTGCATCTTTTCGAGCTACTTTAGGACACTTAGAAAGTTGGGATCATTCGGTATTAGGATAAAACTTCGTTGGATTTATATGTTGGGTTTGAACATAACATGTACGTACGATCGTACGACATCTGTCCTAAGGTCATTTTATGTCAGACTTTAACAAAAATAAATCTCTATTTTTTTGGTCATGTCTTATCGAATCATCCGATTCTGTCGATTAATAAATTTCTTTGCTAAAACTTATAATGGAGTTTGGTGTCAATCCCTATTAAGTCCGGGTAACTAATATATGGTCAAGCATTGGATTTTTTTTACCATAGCGTCATATATTGTACTCGGGGAACTTGTAAACCCCTTGGCGTGTGGAGATCCTTATAGGAGACCTTACGTCTCTCATACAGTCATTTGAAGAAGTTCATGTCAGCCATGTCTTCCGAGAGTCGATATATGTTGGATGCTCTTGTTTCTCCTTGTCACTTGTCTCCCGTTGCTTGTGTCGATGTCCCTTAAATTGTTGACGACCTTTTTTGCAATGATGTTCTTCGGTGGCCGGTGCAAAATATATTTGTGTCTTGACGTCTCCTTGCTTTTTTGCTTCTACTTTTTTTATAAAAGGGAAAGTGACTTAATTACGCTAGATACATAGACATTCATCGTATCGAGAGGGTGAAAATGGCAAACGGACAAGCGACAAGGAGCTAGTAGGGCACCAAAAAGGTACAACAAAATAACATCTGAAAAAGAACAAAAACCCCCAAAAACATCATAAAAGACCATACAAACAAACCAAAGAAAAGGGTGTTGAAAGTTCGAAGATGATGGTAGCATGGAGATAACACAGGGTAGACGAAATACCGCGGTGTCTCACCGTCGAGGAGCATGACAAAAAAGGTCCGTAAAAAGGGAAAACACCATACGGAGAAATGTGGATCTCGCGACATTTCTTTCACTAGATGAGGCATTTCGGAGACCTTGAACATAACCACAATCACACGCGACCAAATAGGGAAACATGATTGTAGCCTCATATGAAACAATCGATCACACCGCACTCAAGCAACACCATCCATAATAAGGTCATTTAGTCAAGAGTGTACATTATATGTTGGAATTTGGTGTCCGGTTTTAGACCAAAGGATTGTAATCTCACTTAAGTGAGCACACGGTTGTCCCAATTGCTAATCAAATTAATATAATTATCTTGAAGTGAAATCAAATTATTAACCAAGGGTTTGTAATCTCCACAAAGGAGTAGACAAAACCAACCAAGAGTTTGTAATCTCCGAAAAGGAGTAGACAAAAATCTAATAGAAATTAAGTTCAATTGCAAGTCTTATAAACCTACTGTTATATGTTAAAATATTTGACTTGGATTATGTAATGATTCATTCATAAATGAATTTTCCTTCTAAGTGTATTTTCCCTACACCGGAAATATCCAAATACCTTAGTAGGATAATATGTTACACGTTACAAAAGACTAAGTAAGTGACTTACTTGTCTTACTTTCTAAAGAAAGGGTATTCCTAGGCTTCGTCAATACAAAACCAAACTAAGAGGGATGTCTATAATTTGTCAATACAAAGGAACTATACTGGTCTTTCGAGTTTTGCAAACAAGCTATAAGAAGGCCTATCCAATGTCAGTACAATGGAAGTTAAAGCTTATTTGTTGCAAAAACAAATGAATCATCAAGTGCAAATGACTCCATTTATAGGCATAGGGGGCACGGTTTTGGGGAGCTACAACCACCAAAAAACGGTTAAAAGTAGTTAGGAAAGTTACACGGAAGTTACTTGGACGATGGGCCTTGAAACCCTATAAAGGTCCGAGGTCTGAACAGCGAGTCCAAAACCGCTGCCCGGAGCTAGCTTAGAGCTAGCTTATTTTCCTTGTTCTTCGCAGTTCCAATGAGTTTTATTCACTTTCACATAGTTAGGGTAAGCTCCAAGACCACAAATACTCAATATCTTAGCTCAAGCTAGTGTAGCTTCTAAAGAAGCTCACTAGGTGTTTCATTGACATTCATAAAACATTTGAGCTTGGATTTCTCCAAATTTTTAACCACGTGTTCTTTAGCCAATATAAGGCCTAAGAACCAAAGGTGTGCCGAGAAACCGGGGCAAAAAAGCCCCAAGTATCGGCCTTGTAAAATCTGGAAAAGGTTGACCTTGTCGTAGATCACCTTGCTTCGATTCAACTCCCATTACAATACTAGTTGCTCTTAGTGCCAGTCACTTGACTTGCCTCCCACAACCCAGATCATAGTGACACACATGTGAATAATTCATTGCACCTTGTCTCAAGACAAGCTCACTGATTACATTGAAGACATAGCCCAAATCTCCAACATTATATATTATCTCCTCTTTCATTTCTACTTCTTCTTCTTTTACTATTAATTTTCCTTTTCCGAAAAACCTTTGAAAGCTTTACAAAGAGCAAATTGCCTTTTTCATGAATATTTTAAAAGACTTGTTTGGGACGCAAATGTTTAACAATAGACATTACACGAATGATTAAAAGTGGAAGGATTCAACGAGTTAAGTGAACCCGAGTATGTATCTTCTTGCTAGTTAAAATGCCTGAACAAGGGCACATGTGTAGGTATGTACAAGCAATAAATTTGTTTTTGGACAACTGTCCCATCTTTTATTGTACACACGATTGATTAAAAGTGGATGGATTCAGTGGAGTTGTTGATACGAGCTTCAAGTTTTTTGGAGCATTAGGCAATCTTCAAGCTTTTATTCCTAGTTTAGATCTTTTTGGTTTTAGTGTCAAGAGCACCGTCCCCCCTAAAACCCAACATGTTTTGGCGAGTGCTCTTTTCGGTAAGACAGTACATGCAATGGAAGTAGCTTTCTATTTGACCCCTAGACAAAAAGTGGTTTTTAAGTGTCTACAAGTAGCGCATAGCCAAGATTTACTTCTTGCCATACATATTGATAGACTTGGACAGTGTATGCCTCTTGTTGAGTATCACACGATCCTTAAGTATCGCCTTATGATTCCTTTGTTCTAGTCTGTTGCGGTTTGTCCTATGCCTAATTGTTAGAGGGATTTGGATGCTTTTGGGAGCATGTTGTTCATTATAAAGAATTAAGCGGCTTCAAATATAAGCACAATCTGGTTCGTGATGTTTTATGTGACGTGTTTAAGAGAGAAGGGGTTTCGGCTAAGAAAGAGGTGCATGTGTCCTTCTTGACCGATCCGCGTTGTTCGATGGTTTTGCACCGTAAGAATCATGTCAATAGTGACAGAAACTCAAAGGTTGAAAAAACAAGAGATGGTTTTGCACCCTAAGAATTCGTACGAAGTAGGACAGTTATTTCAGGGTCCAACACAAAGACTTGGAGGATTAACCTACAGCGGTGATTAAGAATGGGATAGATCTAGACTAAGAAAGAGGTTGGAAAAGATAAGGAAAAAAAATCAAATGTTTTTAAAAAGGGTTTTTGATGTTCGCAATCGAATATTACTTTCAATTGAAAACAGGTTTTATAAAACAAAGCATAATAAAAAATTATCAAATTAAAGGAAAGAAAATGGATTCCAAGGGTTCAAGATCATTGTTTATGATATATGGACTTAGGACGACTCATAAGGATATATGGTAGAAAAGCAAAAGGGATGAACGGTTCTAAGCTGGTGATCTATTACTGGTAAGTCTCAAGATCATCTAGTTCCAATCCTAACTACCTATTACCGGGTAAGTCTCAAGATAAAAAAGGAGAAAATTTACTACAAACCAGATTATCTAACTAAGGATCAAGTAACCCTTTACCGAATAAGTCTCAAAAATTACCTAACTCAGAAAGCAATCAGGCACATTCAGTCCAATAAAGGTTTCACCTTTATTACCTATGGTTAATCTACTTATGTATCCAAGAGGAATATCACCGGGTAGGTCTCAATTCTAACTCATGTTACTAGTTTAAAAGGTTCTAACCTAGATTAATGTCCAAACCAACCATTAGGATTGTAAGCAATTCAAAACCAATTCTAAGCGCAATCTAATCCATCATAGTCAAAGCCATAGACAAATAACTATCTACCTTGGAACCACAAAGTTCTAGCCAATAACAATCATATCAAAATATACAACCAAGAAAGACAAATTATGCATAAAAGGGGATTAGCAAAAGAGAAAAAAGAAACTACGCAACTTCAAGAAGGTCTACGTTGAGGCCGACAGATGTGCTAGAATTTTGGATGGGTGGGTAGAAAACATACTTGTATTGATTTGACGGGAGTCTCTCATTTGGTTGTTTTGAATAACGGGCCTTTGTGGTGGGTAAGACAACCCTCAACGCGGCCTCTATGAAGGTGGCTAAGCATGAAAGGGCTTGGATTGAAAATCAGCATGTGTTTCTTCCATTCGCTTTTTGATACGTTTGGTTTTCTTGTGCCCGATGCCGTCGAGATTCTCAAGAGGGTGCAACGGATGTTGCATAGTAAGTTTGTGTCACCTAGGTCTTCAGATGTAGTTCTTAGGAGATCGGATTTGCTATTTAGAAAGGATTGACGGCACAACTTGTTGTCCGCCCACCTTCTACCTCAATGTAATTTATTTAATATATAATTGTAAATGATAAAAGAGATACTGACTTTTTCTTATATATAAATTAAATAACTATATTATCTAGAGTCAGATGGTTGTAGGATGTAATATTAAAATTAAATTGAACTTCTGTCATTTTTTCGCCTATTAAGGGATATTAGAACAACATTAATATTATTAGGGGACGTTATATTAGTTTTATAAAGGTAAAATGATTAAAATATCTTTAATAATTACTTATCTACAAAAAATTATCGTTTATTAATTCTTGTATATCATCTTTAATATTTATCTATTCGCAATAAATCATCCTTATAGTTTTGTTAGTTAAAATCACCCTTAATTTTTAATCCCTTATAAAGACATTTCAGATATTTTTTATTACAAAAATATATGGAGAAAGAAATAATTTATGTGAAAAAGTTTTAGATTTTTGTTATAGTAATTTCTGTTTTAGATTTTGTTACCCAGATTGTTCTTTTATCGGAAATATTCTTTTCAAAACAAAATTAAAACATTTTGATTAAAAATTTTCGATAACTATTTTTGAGAATTTTGAACCCATAATATTTCCATAAATTTTATTTCTTTCAGGTATTTTTTCAAAACTTAAACTTAGATATTGATCAACAACACAATGACAAGTTTTAAAAAATATAATCCAACAACCATGTCAAGTTGGAGTTGTGACCATATTAAAATTGCTTTAGTAGGTGGTTATTTGTATACGAGTTAATAATTTTAAAATTTTGAATAATAGTTTTTTTTTTGCCTTTTTTATTATAAATTATTGTGTTCAAGCAAACTATTAACTAACTATGACATTAATATTAATAATGTAAAATTTCATTGTGTATGCTTTAATTTTAAATTACTTAACCTGAATTAACCTAGTGTAGGTGTGACATGGTATGTTTTAAATATTTTTAAATTAGGGGTGATTTTACACCAAAAACTAATAACATGTGGATTACTACAAATATATGATTATTAAGGGTAATTTTACCCCAAAAAAATTATGAAAAATAGTTTAATACAAATAGGTGATTATTAAGGGTAATTTTGGGGTGTTCCTTTTTTTACAAGGAATATCTTGACCAATTTTCATAAAAGTGTGTTTCAAAAAATTACAATTGTTTTTTTAAAAAAATTAGTTATCAACAAGAAAATATAAAAGAAATGGGCTGGGCCAGGCATAGAAAGCCCAGTGGCTAAAAGACCCTTAGGATGCCGTTGACTAGGCCTCAACGGTTATGATGAAGCGTGTGTTATTCTAAGCAGACAAAATCATACCTCCTTTTTTCAAGCCTAATATCTAACTTCTTCTTTTTTTTGTATAAATATAAATTTAGAAATACTTCTTAACAAAAGTAGTAAAATTTTTTGCAGAAAATGAGAATTATTATCATTGAATAAACATTGACATATCACCAAATAAACAATTTAAATTATATATTGTCATTTCAACACCGAATTTTATGCAGCTACTATGTCTGTGTACATAACAAAATGATTAATAACTAAAAACGAAATATTCAAAAATTATTATTCCTCCCCACAAGGGGAAAAAAAAAACCTTTATTGAAAATATGAGTTTTTTTTTTCTATAAAAAATTACACATTTTGGAGCTCCAATCATCACAAAAGATATCTCTAAAGAAATTTAAAAAGAAAAGAAAAAGAAAAGAAGAAGACACACCTCATTAAATATATAATGTACAAAAGTATTAATTGACAATAAAACAAAAGAAAATCAGTGTGAAGTGAATGTCCCTTTCTAAGACCTCCAATCATTTTGGACCAATAAGTATGCTTCAAAGTTACCCTAAGGATCAAACCCTAATACAATATCAAAAGAGTGGACCTTTTTTAATTTGATTGAAGATTTGAAAGGAGAAAGAAAAAATGGTCAGAGATGTCATATATGGCTAAGATCATACTTATAAAACGAGTAGATAAATGAATTTTAATATGCTAAAACGGTCTAAAAGTTAATCGTTAAAGTTCGATATAGATGGACCGTCAAGCGGGAGTTCTGTGCATATAAGTCTATCTGTGTGTACGTCCAAGACCATCATATAGATTTACCGGAATTTCATCCTAAAATCAATACACAATCCTTATTTTATATACTAGATTAAGCATGTCACAAGTTATTGATAATTTATTTATGTTCATTAGGTTATAATATTCATTAACGTTTGACTTATTTATAATATTAAAATGACGTGTTCTAGGAAAAATCTAATACTTTTGCTTACTAATGAATGTATGTGGTGAAAAGATAAAACGAGAGAATATAAGAAATGATTGTGTTATATTAAAAAAGGCAATGGAGAATTTGATAAGAAAAAAGGTGTTTGTGTTTGTGTTAAAGTCAATATTCTCACACTTGTAACTTTGGGAGAGCGAGATTGTGTTCCTTTAAGTGACACAAAATTATAAATATTTATTTAATGAAAAATATATCAACTTTTGAAAAAGAAAGATCATGATAATACAATAAGCTTTGGCGGTTTGCTCATTAAAACTAAGTATGTGTATCCCTTTTTCTACTTTTTAACTCAGGTATAGTGTCACTAGAACATTGGATACCATACATTGAAGTATGAGAGGAGGTAAGAATGCAAAAGAGTAGACTATATTAGTTTAAGGTTGTGAATTTTATTCTCTTTTAGCTAATAGCTAGCCATAGTTAGAAAATTGGTTTAGATCGAACATGCTTTTGATGTCATGTTAAAAAAAATTTATTTTTATATTTGATACCTTAAAACAAGGTGAAGGATAAACACGTTGAGTGAGTCAAGCACATAAAACCACTTTATTTTGTTAAGATTTATTGAAATTTAATTCTACACTCTGTTTCATCCTCCTTCCGTCCTATTTCCTTCCTTTACACTAGTGATCTAATAACTCCTCCTACCAAAATAACAACCCATTTTATGAAAGTAGCTTGACAAACCTCATAACTTAAACAAGGCTCGAGTACTTGGTGTGGGTGCTTCATCTATTTCATTGAGTATCAAGTCTATGATAATAGGGGAAGTACAAATCCGGATTTCGGCATGATTTCATCCAACAATAGTAATATTGTCTTACAAAAAAAAAAAAAAAAACAAACAGGATACATGCCTTGACTTTTTCTTCTCGCTAGGTCCGTTCTGTTTATAATAAAATTTAATTTATATAAATAAAATTGAATTCATAAGCTCAAATTATATATATATATATATATATATATATATATATATATATATATATATATATATATATATATATATATATATATATATATATATATATATATATATATATATATATATATATATATACATACACTTAAGCCCAAATTCGAAAATTGTCAAATGGTCCGAATACATTTTGGATGTTTAACAAAATCAATCATATTTTGAGATTATGTAATATGTTATCATTTATCATTGAAAAACTTATTATCTTTTGTTTTAAGTATGATATAAATTTATACAAATATATTTTTGTTTGTAAACCGTAAAGTTTAACTGTGTAAACAATTATAAATCAAGCGGAATTGGTTCCACCATCCTGATTCCAATTGGAATAGGGTCCGACGAGATCATCTAAAATACACAAGGTCCGTTCCGGACCTATTCCATCAATTATGTATAATATTCGGAACGAGACGTGAGATGACCTCAATCCCGTCATGAGTCCACCCCTAGTTTATCATGTACTTGGTAGCACAACGTTTCATCTATGATCTTTTTCGTGGATGGTGACATTGGTGAGTTGGAAAATGATGTCATGTCTTGAACTTGCCATTATAGAGCCTTGCGACGATAGCCCATGGCCTTATCACAACGTTCATGGCCTTGTCACGATGCTTGTTTGGCCTTGTCATGTTGGGAAGGTACTTTTCGGGTCGTGGTATACAGGTTCAAAGTATGTTTGATACTCATGAACAAGGAGCGTCAATAAGGTTATGTTGTCAATAAGGTTATGTGTAACCTTTGATACGAAAGTTGTGCATAGGAACTTACCAAGTATTTGAACTCGGTTGATCATGTATGTATGTACGGTGCCTTGATGATAATTATGTTATGTGGGTCTTTAGTAGTACGTCATGGGAATGTTCTAACCCAAGACAACAAAGACACCCTTGAGGTCTTTAATAAGATATGTCGCTCTTCATGGGGCCATTTACCTTTTAAAGAGGGTTGTTCACCATCTCAGAAGTTGCGCAGGCCTTTTCATGAGACGTGTTGGTCTTGTCAGGCTTTTATACCATATTAACATTTTCGAAAAACCGTAGTTTTATTGTGTCGTACTAATCGGATTATTTAAAAAGATTGATATCCCCTTATAAAAAAACGTTCAAGTTTATGTGTCCGGCTTCTCAATCCCCTTATGTTTAATACCATTTCATTTTATAGGTTCAATGTCAAAACTTCTCGACAACAAGCATTGCAAAATTCATACAAATTAGACATGCAATTCAAAGAGATATGGGAGAAGAACGTTTTTGCTTCTTCAATTAAAATCCACCGAGTCAAAAGCAATATTATCAAGGAGGCGAGTTGGAGAAGAAAAAGTGATCATCGGACACAAGATCGAGCAACACCGGTGGCTGGTGGCGACGAGGAGTCAAAAACCCGGTGTACATTGTCTTACATGCAAATACACTTTAGCACCCACATAATATAAATTAACAACTTAACTCCAAATAATGCAACAAAATACATAATGCACTAAAATACCCTCCCTTTAAAAAAACCCTAATAAATTTGTCTGATTCTTGTAATCAAGGGGTCCATGTAATTAATTATTGGTCAACCTGCAGTCAAAGCTTTCCAATGACAAATTCCATTGAGAAGATATGTAGCCAAAGTGTGTTCTCACCTCTTGCTACCAAAAATGTCTTTTACTTTCACTTAGAAATGTTGGTTGTTTTATCTTTATAATGGTGTTTAACTTTAGGTAAATAACTACTAATTCCAATTTTAAATTTGTCTCTCAAGTTAATGACACCCTAAAAGACAAAATCATAAGTGTAGTGGAAGATTAGTTGTCCACAATTACCACCTAATTTATACCAAAGAGTACTAATTGCTTCATCATAAACTCATCTCCTAGTATGAAGGGCTAATTTTACCATTCCGACTATTTACCTCAGCGAGGTAATTATTGGTAAGAGTAAAAGTTAACTTAAAATTAAACCGGATTGTTATTTGTTAAAAAAATTTATATAATGTAATCTTCTAATACAAGTAATTATAATATTTGTTAAATATATAAATTTATTTTTATTTATGTTATAATTTTTTATTATGTCTCATATTGTATATCTCATATCATTCTTTAACTAAAAAACTAAATAAAATTAAAAATAACCGACTATATATAAATAAGAGATATGCAAAATCTAATGTGACTTAACGTGGTGGTGACATGTGACAAAATTTTAGATGACTTAATCCGGTGATGTCACGTGGCAAAATCCTATGTAGTTTAATATGATGATGAATCGTGACAAAATCTACTTATGGGTTATTTATATATTTATATATATATTTAGATTGAACGGCGTGAGCTTTATAATTTTCTTGAATGTATTATTAATATCCGTAAATCAATTTATGAAAATTTTTTATTACTTTATATATACTAATTATTATTAATAATTTTTATAATTGTCTACATAACTTTATGAATAAATTACTTTTTTTTTTTTGCTTAAAACATCATGAAAAATATTATGGATGGTGGTAAGATAATCCGAAAAATTATTTTAAACAAAGTTAGAGGTATCGTTCCAAATCATGGAAGATAATTGCAGGACATCATTTGAAATTTTAGTAATATATAATAAAAATCTCAAAAGTGAATGATTTTGTGCAAGCTTCCAAAACTGGAGTCTAAAGTTTCTGGATGGGGAAAAACTAGATAGGTGTCAGATTTGGCTTTGGCTATTTGGAATATCGGGCGAAGGTTATTAGGTCTACAGGAATAAGTTAAATTTTACTGTCAAAATAACTCCACTCCAAATATTAAGAAAGTCTTTAAAAAAATTGAATGAAATTCGACATTTAATTTTACTCAATTTATATGGTCAAAATTATTTTTTCAATGATCACTGTTTTTTTTTCCTTTCGTAAAAATGTACAAAATATTAAAAAAGTTGAATGAAGTTGGACATTTATTTTTACTCAATTTATATGGTCAAATCTTTTTTTTTTATTGATCACTTTTTTTTTTTTTCCATTTGTGAAAATGGAAGAAAATGAAATATAGTTAGAAATGAAGAGTATATTAATTTTCATCAAATATGATTTTGGATTGTTCTATTCGATCGCGATTAGTAGTTATAATGTTACGATCCTCCGATCTCGATCTTGTTGAGATGTGTGAAATGTCTTTAAAATAATTGATCATTTTTTTAATTCATTTTCATTTTGTTTGTGTTTTCGAAGTTACAACTAAACGGAGACTAAATGACTTTTAAATTTTTTTTTAATGAAATTCGACATTAAATCTACTCAATTCGTATGGTCAAATCATTTTTTCATTGATCACTGTTTTTTCCCCTTTTGTGAAAATGGAAGAAAATTAAATATAGTTAGAAATAAAACGAGTATTTTAATTTTCTTCATATATGATTTTGGATTGTCTATCCGATCGCGATTAGTAGTTATTATGTTACGATCATAAGATCTTATTGAGATGTGTGAAATTGTTCCACATCGACAATATCATAGTGTGAACCTAGCATACAAGTTCAAGAGTTATTCATTTTATTGTCGATTGATTTTAGGATAAAACCCCGAAGACTTGTGTATGTAGGTTCACTCGACGTGCATGTCCTCCACGTCTTACTCACCGATCTTTATCTAATTGACTCATCATTGTCTTCGAAGAAACTTAATTGGTTGAGGTTGTCCAATTTTCATTGTCTTTGTTGATGTCATCTTTCATGTTTGTATAGTGGCGACGGTGTGCTTCTTTGGATTTTGTGACTTGCAAGTCGATCATAGTCAAGCTGAATAACGCATCTCACATATCATAATTTGAGCAAAAAATTGACACATAGCTAATTACTCAACATTTAATATAAGTAACTAAAACATTTTCTTAAGAAATTTTTACACAACAAATGAACAAAAATAATTAAAAACATTTTATAAAAAGAGAATGATGTAGAATACCGTTCGAATTTGATCGAAATCCACAACAACCCAACATATTCAACCTTTTAAATGTAAACCTAAAACGACATATTCCGTAATATATCTTAATTTAAATTTTAAAGTATGAAAACTCAAATCCGACACGTTCGATTAACAAATCTACAAAAGGGCATGATCTTCATCCCTAAAATAGTGGAAAAATCAAATGACAATACCAAATAGAAAGAACACAAAAGAAAAAGGTAAAAACTGAAGCACTTAAAAGTGTTAGAGTTGGGTAAGGCATGTGTTGTTGTGATCCCTTTTGTATCCAAATGCAAACACGAAGGAAAAGCCATGGAACATAGGGTCCCCAATCTTGGATGGTTGCCTCTTAGACCTTGGACTTTAGGGTCCTCCATAAGTCCCTTTCAACTTTGTCAAGACTCTAGGGTTTCGAGCATGATACGACTTACCAACTTCGCAATTGTTTTGCCCCAATCAAACCCATGTAGAATAATTAGGTATACAACATGATCAAGTGGTTGTTCATGATTGAGTTAATGTCTTACCAAGTTCAAAACGATGGAGTGTTATTATCGATCGTATTCAATTAAATTCGCCATTCATATCCACACATGATTTTGATCGTTGACAATATTAGAAACTTGTCTTTCTCATATGATAGAGTTTCTGATTTATTTTCTCCATTATCAAGTTAAAAACAATGGAGCATCACCGTCGATCATATCCATTTGAATGCACATTTAAATCTCCTTGTGATTTGATCATTGACAATAATATTGTGAACTTGTTTATTTTTTTTAACGTTTGAAAGACAGAGTTTGTAAGTTATAATGGTAATATTGTTGCATATGTTCTAGCGAGAACAAATATCAAAAATTTATGTAATAAGTTAAAAAAAAAATTAATCTCAAGATCTCGTTAGGTTAACTTAGTTCTATATTTCTTATTTAGTTTTCCTTGTAACTCTTTGTAGTTGATTTGTGCCGGCCATCGTGTATTTGATAAGGTTGAGTGCCGACAAGGCATTACGTTGAGTAGTTTTTTTTAGTGCTTGTAAATATCTATGTACTCAATTTTATGATAACCTTCTACCAAATTTAGGTAGGGTATTATTTAAAATTATAAAATTATGCATCAAACTTCTAAATTTCTAAATTTTATTTTTAGCTTTTAATATAAAAAATTTATCATTTATTATTTACTTTTCTAATTTTTTAAAAAGTTATTTATATATTAATAATAACGATAATTTATTGACAACACATTTGTCGATAGTACAATTTTTTATTGACGATACATTTAAAAAAAATATTAAATAGATATAAAAGGTCAAAGATAAATCTGAATTTAGATTTCCGGTTTCAAAATTAATTGATATCTTCCACCAAATTACCAATCGACCGCTATAATTAGTCATTTTTATTTCCATATATATATTTTCCTTGCAATATCTTATTTAGAGAAACATGATAAGATAACCTATAGAAGCATTGAGTAT
Organism: Fagopyrum tataricum; assembly: GCA_002319775.1. NCBI lineage: Eukaryota > Viridiplantae > Streptophyta > Magnoliopsida > Caryophyllales > Polygonaceae > Fagopyrum > Fagopyrum tataricum. Next base: position 38,047,108 of record CM008281.1, on the reverse strand, counting down.
AACTCTCAAGGAACGTGTATCTTATAAATGGTGCATAAAAAATATAATGTGTCCAAAATTTATAAATTGACTTTATGTCACGTAATATGCTTGTAAGCCATTGATAAAATTGTTTGTGACTTGTGAGACAAAAATATGAAAGCTTTCAAAAAAAAAAAATTTTTTTTTAAAAAAGAAGAAGAAGAAAAAAGTATATAAGTTATTTTAGAATAATTACTTTTATACTTATTATTATTGTAACAAAATAAACATATGTAATCAACTCCCTATTTTTCCTTCTAATAAACTTCGATTCAAACTTAGCTTTATATTTATCTCTAAAAATCTAATTGATATTTATAGGAGTCAGGATTTGTAACAGTGAAGATGTTTTTTCTTAGATGTACATATAAATAATGTAATTAACTTTGTAAAGATCTTGAAATTACTTGTATGTGTATTTGTTCTTATTTGTTGAATTTATACTTATGTATAGAGTACGTATATAAGCTAAGGGTTTTGTTTCGAGAAAAAAAATCTTCTAAAATTTCCGATTTGACTTTTCTTAATATTATTAACAAAAATATTTAAAAACTAAAGTTCTTAGCTTTTAAAAGTATAAGGGAAAAAAAAAACATGTTTTTTTGTATTTTTGAAGAGTTTTTCCTCAATTTTCTAATAATGGATTTAGAAATTCCAACCAAAAAAATAACGGGTTTAGAATTGATCTATTATTATCCTGTTCTCCATCATTAATTATCTACATTTATCGTTCACATAGTTTTATTTTAATTTTAAATTATATTTTGAAGGCTCACAAAAACCAAAAATATTCTGAAGAGCAAAAGTGAGGGGAGGAGACAATGGCAGAAGTCAGTAGCAGAAGATGAACCCTTCAAACCCCACACCTTCTTTTCTACTTCTCTTTTGAAATTAAATAACTAAAGTTTTTCTTTTTAAATAAAAACAAGTAAATAATAGGGGTTCGGCCGGGTTCCCTAGGGCGACCGGTCCAATGCAACTCCGAATTTCCCGAAGAAGAATAATGTTAAGAGAACGATAATCGATAACCAAAAAAGAGGTATGCGGTTATTCTTCTTTTTAATATCATGTGTCAATTTAGTGTGTATATGAGAGAGGACTTATTTTCATTACAATTGGTACTTGGTATGTTGGTGTCCAGTGGTGAAAATGTTGGAACTGATCGAAATGGAGGATAATTCAAATGAAATATTGATAGTAATTCTTAAATTTTTCAGTAGAGGTCGTAGATTGAAGCAGTTTAAGACCTCTTTTTATTCTCTAAATTTTCATTCTACCCTTAAACATCCAACTCATTTCTATCCTTATTTCGGAAAAGCTTAAAGAGGAATTGTGACCGTGAGTAGTTGGTGGTGGTGGTGAAGGTGAGAACAATTATTATGCGGCTTGTTCTCTGAAATCTTCTCCTCTGCTCTTGAATTAGCACTAATTCTAATTCGATTCCCCTGGAGCATGACTAACTGAAGAAGGGCTACCGCCAACGTTGTTTAGCTCAAAATCCATAGAAATTGGAGTGCCATCAATGACTAGTTCATTCTCTGATTCCCGAGAAATAAAGGGGATCTCTACACTATGGGTTGAATTGGAATCCTTAAATAAATTGTTGACTTTCAATTGAGATATTGGAGCAATAGGGATCTGGTTGTTGATGAATTCGGTGTTGTTTAACTAATCAGAAGTTGGAGGCCTATGAGGTTGGAACATGGAGGGAAGGATGACAATTTTGGCCGGAGAGGATTTGTGGAGGGAATGATCTTTGTAGATAGAGGGATGGAGGAGGAGGGTGAGACTGCGAGTGGTGGTGGGAAGGAGAAGGAGACTACGATTCCACGCCTGATCTAGATCGAATTAAGTCTTCAACTACTCCGTTGTTGATTGCGGATGGGGTTCAAATATAATGTGGTTGGCGGAAGCTATGAGATGGATATGAAAATGAATGGTTGATTCGATCAAGGTAGATCGATCAAGCCGTTGAAGTGGATAAGATAGTTGATCCTTCAAAATGATCCTTGAATACGAATGCTTGGATCAAAGACTAGATCAAAGATAGAACTTTATAGGATGAAAGGGGAAGTGATGCTCAAACTAAGTAAGAGGAATCTACCTTCTCAATACTTAATTAATTTGAACATGAATTACAATGAGGTCAACCATCCTTTATATAGGGGATGATGAAGACAATAGTTACTTAAAGGCAGTATTAAAAACATTAAATGAATTTGACCAAGATGGTCAAATATTCTAGACATAAAAGAAGGGATTTGACCAAGACTTATCACAAGTTTTAATGCCTTCTTATCCCTTTAAATTATTATCTAATTAAATAAAAGATGAATAAAATGGGAAAGCTTCGTGCCATGACTAAGCATGCCACTTGCCGGGTCATCTTAACTGGGCCCACGGATGACATCGTCATCCGGGGGCGTATCACTTAAGTTATCTCGGAACTCGAACTCAAGACATGGTGCATTGTGCCAGTTTTTCCAACAATTTCATATTCAAGCAGTCAACTTCGTGACCAAGTTTAGGTACTCTAAACTCATCTTTCACCGTTGAATTTTCGATATGTTGTAGATGGTAGTAAGTAGTTTATTGCGTTAAAACTTAGGAAAGATCCAACGGTTAGATCTAGATTTATGAGCTTGTAAAGTTGGGAACAAAATTAGTTTTTTAGGAACAAATGTGGAAATTTGACTAAGTATTAAATTGGTTTTTATAACCGTTTTCTGGCCCCGATCTAATCCTGTTGGACTTAGAGTTCATGGTTGGAATTTTCATACATTATAGTTGGTATATAGTAGTTTATCATACTTGAAATTGAGGGAAACCGACGGTCGGATTAAGATTTACGACCTTGTTAAGTTGGGATGAGAAACTGTTTTGAAGAAAAAGTGCATATTTGGTTAAGTATAGAAATAGTGATTATGAAGGCAACTTTGAGATTTTATGTAGATCTTATGACTAGGGGTATGTGTTTTGATTATTCAATCTTAGAGTAGGCATGTCCTTGTAGGTTTAGAAGTTTTCTTGGAACTTTTGGGAGTTATATAAAGGTACATATCAAAGGCTAAAGTAGACAACTCTACTAGTTATCGTTTAAGGGTTACTTTAAAGTTTTCTTTATGAGTTTAGAGTTGGGAGAAACTTTCAAACCCGTTATGGGTCTTTTAATGTTTTAATGTGTCGTTGGGCTATAGTGAGAGACTTAGAACCGCTTTGGGCACTTTTCGAAATTTTAGAAAAAGTAGGGGCATTTTAGTAATTTTTGTAAAAGTTAGGATTTCTTGTTCTTTCTTCCCATAAACTTCCTTGCTAGTCTAGGAACCTTCTAGAAGTTATCTAAGCGGTAGAAATATGTTGTTAAGACGTTTTCTCGTTTGATCATGTAGTTGATAGTGTTTGCACTTGTAGACGATAACGGGTAACGGCCGGTCGTCGATCAGTTCACATAAGTCTTACACACTTGGTTCGCTAGCTATTCTTGTATGAGTGTGTTACTATAGTTGTGCATGTTGGATGCTTTATAAATATATCTTGAGTAGGACAACGTTACCATATAATTAGACCCAAGTGTATGAAAACGAATTGTGGCATCACTGCCCAACGCTGCCATTTTATTTGGAGGCTCTCTGCGACTAGTCCACATCGGTATACGGTGAGATACATCGGATCCATTAGAGGCAAAGTTCGGGAGACCTTCGTGCCACACGATAAGTTGAATAATTAGAATTGAATCACCTAAATGAAGATAATAATACGGTTTGGGTGTGAGCATGTTGATTGTTTAATTTCCGCATTATGTGTGATTTTGCTATAGAATACTATCTGATATTTAGAATTGTTATCTAACAGTTTTCACTGTCACTGATAGACACTTTTTTAGGGTAGGTAGTTGTTGAGAGATCAGGAGTGGGGTGGTCAGTTGGGTTTCCGTATATGTTGATTTGGGTGTTGAGTTGCTTTTGGTGACGAGACTCATTTTATTTCCTTTGGATGTTGTCACATATTTTGGACGGATGATTATTGTTTCTCTATTTATGGTTACTTTATCTATTAATTATTTTATTCGGTTTTCTTTATTTGTGCCTTGCTTAAAAATCAGGTGAAATTGTTGTCAGATTAGGGTTGAGAACCATTGTGAGGTCCTAGCCTGTGACATTCCGAGTTCCTAGAGTTTGGGGTGTTACATTATTTATTTATTTATTTTCCCGGAAAAAATGGTGCGCGTGAGGAGTTTGCATTGTTGCGCGAATGTTTAAAATTGTCCGCCCGATAGTAATCTCATTATTTATTAGCGATATAATTTTATTTGAAACCTATAAATAAAATTATCATGAAAATATAAGTTTTAAGTATATAGAGATAGTAAATTAAGGGTGAACGGTCTATCATTGATCGTCGTTAATTAATATACATACCTCATGAACCAAATAATAGAAACACCTATGTTGAGATTGATACGATTAAAACCGACGTTGAAATTGATGTTTTAGATTTTTATTAATAATGACCCACCGTTAGAGAAGGTTTTGGACGGAGAGAATCAATAATATTACGGAGAGTTGTTGTTTTGATATTTGTTAATTCTTTTCCATAGTTACTATTCGCGCGGTCAAATATTACCAATTGTACTACGGATGCGGAATCCGATTGCACTTCAGGCTAGGGCGGATGCGGAATCCGCTTCCGGAGCGCAAGCGTATTCCGCTTCCGCCCCAGCCTGAAGCGCAAACGTTTGAAAAAGAGCCGTTGTATCATAGCCGTTGTTGATAGCCTGCCTCCGAGAAATCCTATCACTATTCATAAATATATTGGGTCAAATCATATCACTATTCACCTCCGTTTGACAAATCCGTAAAAATGTCGACATATTCTGAAGATGTAGACCGATTGTGAAAGCACAACTATGCCATTTGATATCGACAAATATAGTGATCCAGAAGAACTTGTCACACATATCGAGGTAAGTGTACAATTATCACTTTAATGTAATTACGTTTTTACATGTTTTAGAGTACAGAACCGAAATTATTGAATTAGTTTTAGACATGTTAGACTAGATAACCGAAATTGTCAAAATTAGTTTTATAAATGTTTTAGAGTAGAGAACCGAAATTGTCGAATTAGTTTTAGACAGGTTAGAATAGATGACCGGAATTGTGAAAATTAGTTTTAGACATGTTAGATAGATAACCGAAATTGTGAAAATAAGTTTTAGACATGTTAGAATAGATAACTGAAATTGTCGAATTAGTTTTAGACATGCTAGAATAGAGAACCGAAATTGTGAAAATTAGTTTTAGACTTGTTAGAATAGAGAACCGAAATTATGAAAATTAGTTTTAGACATGTTATAATAGAGAACTGAAATTGTCGAATTAGTTTTAGACATGTTAGAATAGATAACCGAAATTGTCGAACTTACACTTACTTTATTTTATTTTAATTAGGATGTTTTGGACTATTCACGTGCAATTGGTACCCATTTTTCGTCCAAGTTTGAGATCCATGGATATTTTTCGGATAGAGAAAACTTATTGGGTTGGGCTCGGTATATGGCCAACTCGATGAATTTTGTGTTGGTCATAAAAAAATCATGGTTGGATAGACGGGGGTTTTGTATCTTACAGTTGACATGTGATAGACACGGAGATGTTAGAAAAGTGAAAAATGTTGATCCCGATCATGTTCAAAGTTCTAGTCGGAAGAAGAATTCGAAGAAGTGTATATGCAAGTTTCAACTTAAGGGGCACAACTTGAAGAAGAGAAATGGTCATTGAGGGTTGTATGTGGAGTCTACAACCACGTAATTCCGTCGGTGCTAAAAGGTCATGCATATCCAGGACGATTGACTCCCACGTAGGCAAAAAAGGTGGAGCGTGAATTGAGTGCCGGGTTATAACCGAGGATGATTTTGAAATCCGTGCAATTAGAGGATCCTGACAATGTCACCGTAAGCAAGTTTACAATACCGGTTTGAAGATTAGAAAGAAACAAGCCGAAGGAAGAGAGTAGTTACAACAAGAACTTCATACGTTGAAGGAACGGGGATATTACGTAAATGCAAGGAGAAGTACGGATGAGGTGATTGATTTCTTTATCTCACATCCCGATTCAAGGCATTTGCTCAACATGCTTCCTTATCTTATTGTGATGGACTCGACGTATAAGACCAATAAGTAAGTTTGAAGGCTTGTTTTTACTTTGTTCTATAAACTCAAACATCTTGTCATACAAAACTTTAACTTATTCTTTTGTTTGTATTACTTGTAGATATAATATGCCATTGTTGGAGATTGTCGGCATCACAAGCACAAAGAAGACGTTTGCAATTTCTTTTGTATTCATGGAACACTCACAAAGATCACTACGAGTGGGCTTTGAGGAGGAGGGTCCGGTATTTGTGCTATGGAAAAATCCCGGAGGTGATTGCCACCGATCGTGAGCTAGGTCTTATAAGCGTCCTAAGGGTAGTATTTCCCGAGCTGAAACGCACATCCACCGCCCTCATCTGGTCCAACTGTACTCGTAATGCATGGACCCTCTCGATACTAACTTTCGGTGTCTTCGGGACAAAAAGTCTCGAAGACCAACGTGGATGCCCATGCAAATGAGGATCCTCTACAACTCCACATCCCAATGATGGAAAATGTGCGTAAATCCAAAACTAAATGAAGAAAAATAAATTAAGCTCCACTCATATAATCATGGTTTATATTTAAAAATTGAAATGAAACCGTACTTGCAACAGTGCAGTACAACCTCTCATCGTCTTCACATTCTTCCTACTAGCGTCCCCCAAAGATCTATATAAATATGCAAGAGTCTCGGTGCCCCAAGCATATGTGCCTGTCCTCATATGATCTCGTACTAGGTCGATAAGCCATGGCCGCATCCTATTGGTAGTCTTGTCGACTACTAAGGTCGACGAGATCAATAATAACAGGTACGCAAATGCAATAACGTCATGAGGAGGCTCTGGAAGGCCAAACATGGTTGTGGCTCTAAACTTAATATTCTCGCAAAAAAGCTTATTGTAGCTGTCAGTAGCAGCAAAAGCAGATAATCCCAAAGAATGTACAAGCCACTCATGCCTAGCAGTATCATCAGTAGGAGTCAATAACGCATCTCCATCAACTGCGAGACCCATAATAACATGCACACCGTGCAATGCTATGCTCATCTCCCCCAAGGCATATGAAAAGTGTTCATCTCGGGGTGCCACCTCTCACCAAACGCAGTAATCAAGCAGTGGTCGACCCCACCAAAGTGAAGGTCCTCCAACTCAGTAAGTCCGCTGCGTCTCACCAAACCATACTATGAATACTAATCATCCAAATCCCGATATCACCTACGTAATCTAGCTATCCCATCGAGTCTCCAAATAACCCTGACCACCCCAGGATCCTCCTAATTAAAAATTAACATTATCTTAGATCGATTAGAAGAAAATAAATATATATATATATATATGGTAGAAAATAAAATTATACCATTTGATCCCATATCACGCTCGCTCTATGGTCAATGTAACATGTCAATAACACCTCTGGTGGATGCTCCTCCTCCTCATGATCATTCTGTTGATCATGTGGTGCCTGCTCCGCACCAACAGGTGCCTGCTCTTGCTCCTCATAATACTCATAATAATACTCCTACTCCCTTTGTACAGGTATCTGCTCATACTCACCACCTAGAATGTCGTCTAGGTGTGGATCACCATCAGCGGAACCCTCCGTAACATAACCCGAGACAAGTGATGATGGTGCCCCAACATCTGCCTCAGTGGGCTCCTCCTTAACAGTTGCATCAACGGACCCTTCAACAGATGAGGAGGCAAGTCTATCCCGTCGAGCTTTAGCAGCTCGACGGGCAGATGTTGTGACAACTCTACTAGCTCGCTAGCTTCTTCTTATCTTTGATGTTTTACATCGCAATCTGAATTTTGTTTTCAGATAAAATTTGCCATTTTTAATTTTACATATTATATAATTATAGATTTTTTTTAAAATTATCTCGCCGGGATCCACAATTAAAGCTTAAAAATCAACGAAATATAATTTCAATTCCAATTCTTCCTAAACTAATTGAAGATCCAATTCCAATTCTTCCTAAACTAACTGAATCTTCCTAAACTAACGATTTTTCAAGCTTAAAAATCAACGAAATCTAAAAAATGTTGAAAACTTACTTGAAACCGTTCTCTGAGTGTTCTTTCAACACTAGTGGGAGAATCCGAATCCGCCATGTATGATGATACGGGATAAGAAGAAACCGGAGACGAAATCGACAGGAGGAAGAAAATCGCCGGCGGAAATCGGGAGAGAGAAAAGGCGGAAGCGCATTCCGCTGGGGCATAAGCGCATTCCGCTGGGGCAGAAGCGCATTTCGCTAGGGCGGATGCATATTCTGAATGCGCCCCAGTTTAGCCTTGGCACAGTCGGAATGGTCATCCGCCTTGTCCCGTTAGCGGTTTTTGTCCGCTCGGTTAACATCACTCTTTTTTTCTTTGTAGCAAACACTTTTTTCAATTTTTTTAAAAATATTTTATTCATTATTTTTGTTCTGTTAGTTCAAATTATGAGTCCATTGGAGAGTTCTTATTTTTACAACTTATGGGCTTTCAAACTTATAAAACTTGTGGGGGGAGGGGGGGGAAGGAAATGGGTGTTTGAGAACACAAACTTACGAAGTTTATGATAGCTTATTGTATTTTATATTATTTTTTTTATAAGCTATATGATCTACAAAAATTAATATTAAATAAAAAATAAACTTTTTAAGTAATTTTATACATATATCATCTACCACAAACTTCCTTATCCCAAACTTCTATCAAACTTATAAAAAGAAACCCGTTGAATCAATTACTAATTTCAACTACCAATAAGTTTCAACTTTAACTTTAATAAGCTCAAAGTTTTCAAACGGACTATATTATACTAATAGTTCATAAATTTCTACGATTTGTTTCATAAGTTCAAAATAGTGTATGAACTAATAATATAAAATATTTGAAATATATATCACTTTTTTGAACTAATAATTCTATAGTTAAAGTGTACAAACAAAATTGTTTTTCATAAATCAATCAAGAAAGAATAAAAATTTTAAACTAGTAGTATAAAAATTTTGAACTAGTAACAATAAAAAATTAAACTTTTTATAACATTAGTTCAAAGTTTGAATATCATTAGTTCAAACATTGAATTAAGTTAGTTCATACATGTGTTTTATTAGTTCAAACATATATAAGTAAAAAAAGGTGTATAAAAACGTAACTAATAAATAAAACAAAATAAAACATGAACTAATTATAGTAAATATTTGAATTGATAGTATATAAAAATTGAACGAATTGAACTAAAAATAGTAACTATTATAATAGTTTTTTCATAACATTTTTATGAACCATTAATACTAACAACTTTAACTAATAGCGGAAAAAATTGAATGAATTGTAAAAATAGTTTAAAAGGGAAAAAAAATTCAACCTTAGCTCACAATTTATGAAAAACTAAGAAAAAATATGAGAATTTATTTATTCAATCTCGATTGCTACGATAACTTAATCAATACAATTCTCTTTTACAAATTAGCGAGTTATGAGTAGGGGTGTGTTTGGATAGGGATTATGGAGGTTATTTTAGATTAAATTTGGGAGATTAATTTGTGGAGGTATTTGGTTGGAGATGGATATTATAGGGGAGATTATAAAAGATGTTAAAGGAGATTAAAAATGGGAAAAAAAAACCCCTCCATAATCCCTGTAATCTCCATCTCCAACCAAACGAATTGTGATGTTGAAGAGGAGAAGGAAGGTTGAAGGAAAAAACTTCCATGATCCCTTCATCAATCACGATTCCACTCATGCCCCTGTTGGAAAACCAAAACACGACACATACATGAAAAGTCAGACGAGATTCTTTCTTCTCACCACTAGGGTTGTGCATCCTCCCGGTCCGAAATTTTCAAAAACCCGGACCGGGGCCTAGACCGGGGTCTATTCTGGTCCGTGTTTTTCTGGTCTATTTTAGTCCGGACCAGATTCGGACCAGTATAGAATAAAATATTTAAAAAACTGCAAAAATTTTTAATATAATTTAAAAATATATATTTTTTGAAATATGTACACTATTTTTTAATATATAAGATAAATTTATATTAAAAAAAAAGAGATCGGGACGGGGTTTTTTTGGTCCAACCCGGTCTTTTACTCTAGTCAGACCCGTTCTTTTAATATATAAAAGTATATTTATCCTAGTCCGACCCGATCTTTTTCGGTCTGGAGTGGGACCATAATTTCCAAACACCATGGATGGGGGACCGGACCGGTTTTTCGGTCCGGGTCAGTTTTGCACAGCCTACTCACCACCATGAGTTCTCCAACGAACCAGGACAATAGAGGAGGGCGGCGGGGAAATTGGTTCCGACGAGGCCACCGGCGTCGAGAAGAACGAATTGTGAGGTTGAAGACGAGAAGGAAGGTTGAAGATGGATCAATTTGTCGAAGGTATACGCAGAAGGCCGGGTAGGAACAACTGGACTCAGAACCACGTAAGGACATCAAAAGAGCTTGAAAAAAAAAGTTAAAATATGGGTAAATTTGTAAAACTTTATCAATTAAATCCATTAAAAAGCTTCTACCAAACAACCTAATGTAAATTATTTTAAATTAAATAATTTCTAATAAACCCCATATAAAATTTAATCCTTTTTAGTTTCCATCTAGATTAATATTCAAAATAACCTCCATCTCCGACCAAACAAATAATCGGTACGAGTATCTGGAACGGTTCCCTATTTTCAATTCTTTTTTTGATCAACATTTTCTTACGGACACGTCATACGCCATTAATGGGTACACAGAACTAAACTTTTTATTGTAAAAGAAGACAATAAATGTGAGAATAATTTGGTGAAATCTTATGCAAAAGTACGAATAAAATAAATTTTTGACGTAATTATGTGATAAAATATGAGTATCTCCTAAAATTGAATATTAGTATGTTTTTACAGTTCCAATGAAAGGGACAAATGAAAAACAGAGCAGAGCATTCGTAAATACATCAATTAGAGAAGATCCTCTGTTTTCCTTCCCACCTCATACCGACTGTTTCTTTTGTCATTCTGGTGAAATTGAATTTCATAAAATCTTAAATTATTATATATATTATTATAAAACTAAAAGCTACAATCATTAAAAATATCATATTATCATCATTTAAATTTTATCGAGGATATAAATTAATGATTAAAGATTTATTGTTATAATAAAATTACTACTGTTATATATTTATAAAATTTTTGGAATAGAATTATCTTTTAGTAAAATTTATAACTAAAATGTGATAAATATGTCCGATATTAAATATAATTTTCACTCATCTATAATTATTCAATTATGGTTTTGAGCCGATGTAAATTCTCTATGTGGTCTAAATTTCTATAAATTTTGTTTCCAAACTAATAAAACGAGGATATTTTTACAAAGTATTAAAAAATAAAATAGTCAATAAAATGAAATATTGAACTTTTTATTTACCAATATAAAAGAAGATAATAAAGTTATCTTACAATCATCTTTTTATAAGCTGTCCTTTTCTCTTTTATTTTTTCTATTTTATATTTTTGATATAAAATTTCTTGTATCAGCCTTTTTCTTTTTTAAAATTAAAAGTGCAAAACATCCTTTTCTGCATCCAAAATTGTTTTATATAAACCGCCCTTTTGGGCCTTCTGGCTTTTACCCTTCTTCCTGTCTGTGAACCTCAGTCTGCTTACATTCATTTCAAGCAAAACCCACTTTCTTACTCATCTGAAGTTGCTTGTGCTGAGGAAATTTGCAAAGGGGACATATTTTGAAGCTTTTGTTTATGGTTGAAGTTAGTCACAGTTTGTGATTGTGTTTGACTCATCTCATATCTGGGCTTCAAAAGAGATTTGTCTGGAAGAAAATGTGTAGCCTTGAGAAAGAGACTGAGATTAAGAAGGTGTTGAGGAGCTTATGCTTCAGCTATGGATGGTCTTTTGGGGTTTTCTGGAAGTTTGATCAGAGGAATTCCATGTAAGTTTCGTTCAACCTTGAACTTGTTTGTTTGTTTTCTTCTAATTATTTTTTTAAATTTGTTTTTGTTTTTTTTATGTGAAATTTTTTTGAAAAATAGGGTTCTTGATTCCCTTTGGTTGAATTCTTCCTTGGCGTTTTATGTCTAGTTTGGTTTGTGTTTTGTTTAATAATCATTCCTGTTATATGGGTAATGACCCAATGGGGACAAAATAAACTCTATTTTATACAGTAATTATCTTCTTTACTATTGTCATTTTTTTTTTTCATTGAAAATTCATTTCTCTAATAGTAGAAGTGTTCAAATTATAAGAAATATTAGGCTCAAGAAATAACCTTTTTCCACATATTGTGTTCTTTTACTTTTACTGATCCTTAAAATTCTCATACAGGTTGCTAGCTTTGGAGGATGCCTACTCTATGGAATATGCTAAGAGTTTGACTGATGATATGCTTTTGCAAGTTCATATGCTTGGAGAAGGGTATGCTGATTTTTACTTCTTTTTTGCCTGGTTAAGATTTAACTAGCTTGAAATCCCATAAATTAACCTTACTTATGTGTTACCTTGTTTAGGGTCATTGGCCAAGCTGCATTTGACGGCGAACATAGATGGGTATTCTCGGATTATTCGAACCGAAAACACAATTTTACTGCCCATGCTCAAATCCAGCAGGTATGTGAGACTTTGATATTGGCTGATATTTTTGCCTTTTTCTGGGTTCATGTTTTAGCTAAGACAAAATCCATATATGTGCTTTGTACTTGGCAGGACAATTCGAAATTTTTGTGTGAATTTGCCTCTGGAATCAAGGTACATGTTATATATTTCTCTCATTTCACATGTTTCAATTGAATGGAAAACATGATATTTTCAGTTTGCATACAATTCTTAATATTTATGCAATTTGGATTTTGCAGACAATTGTGGTCATACCAGTGGAGTCCTGTGGAGTGTTGCAATTTGGATCTATCCATGAGGTATAACTCTAAGAAACACTTTTACAAACAGTTTATAACTACAAAGCTGTATTTATAAATAGTAGACCAAACTAGCTTAGGTTGATGTTTTTGTTAACATTTGGGTGGTTTCTTTTCTATGTAGATGTTAGAGTCTCCCGGATTTGTGGATCAAGCACGGCAAGTCTTTCGTCAACTGAGTCTCATTGATGGGTTAGTCCCATCAGGCAATTCAAGTTCTTCCTTGATCACTGACAGCATTTATCAAAATGCTGAGTTTGCTCATCAGTTCTTACAAGCAAGTGAATTTGGACACAATATTTCATCTTTCACTGATCCAATCTCAACAACCAGTAACTCAATTCCTAGTAGCTCTTGTGTTGATAACCAAGATTATTCTTCCGGGTTTGATCCGTTGTCCTTTCTTGGAGGATCTGTTGATAATCAGTGGCTTCATTCTTTGTTCCATGACCATGAGCTCAGTTCAACTGAATTTAACCAAACATTACCTCAAGAACATCATATGGATGATAATGTTCTTCAGTGGACTCTCAGTGATGATCTCTTGCAAAGTTTGTTAGCAGAATTGCCTTCTCAAACATATTCGGATTTACCTTCTTCAAATGCTGAACCAAATTTAGAGAGTGTTAAAGCTGAACCAAATTTGCAAGACAATATATTTCCTCCCAAGAAGGGCTTGTTTTCTGAACTGGGTCTTGATCAGCTCTTAAGAAACAAATCCGATTCTAGCATTGAAGATCCAATCCGTTCGCCTAAGAAAAGGCGAACAGATTCACACTTATGGACTGACAAATGCTTCATTGCTGATGCCAATAGTTGTATCACAGATCAAACTAAGAAGTTTCCAGAAGCTTCTAAAGTTACTAAGAAACGAGCTAGGCCGGGAGAGAGCTCCAAACCAAGGCCTAAAGATCGTCAAATGATCCAAGATCGTATCAAGGAGTTAAGAGAGATTATACCAAATGGTTCAAAGGTATCCAACAATACAACAGTCAATTTTTTCCTCTTTTGATGTTTATTTATTGTTTTATTCACTAATCTAGTCAATCTTGTTTATGTTTAACAGTGTAGCATAGATTCCTTACTGGATAGAACCATCAAGCATATGCTATTCATGCAAGGTGCTACAAAGTACGTCGACAAACTCAAACGAGTTGATGAAGCAAAGGTAAATCACCATATCCTCAAGATGTTAATCTATGAAGTTTATAAAGATTTATATTAACATAATTTCTCAATTTTACTGGCCAGGCTCAGAGAGACATGTTAAAAAATAGCGGGAATAATGGTTCGACTGCATGGGCAATTGAGGTTGGAAGTCAGAATCCAATTGTAGTTGAGGATCTTGGGAATTCAGGTCAAATGCTCATAGAGGTAATGAAACACAGATTCTTCAAAAATAATGATTCTTTAGTTTTTTGTTATCTTACCATGTTGTTTGTAATTTTTTTTCTTAGATGATTTGTGAGGAGCGAGGATTCTTTCTCGAGATAGCTGATGTGATCCGAGGTTTTGGCTTGACAATCCTCAAGGGAGTAGTTGAAGCTCGAGATGACAAAGTATGGGCACATTTCATTGTTGAGGTAAAATATCAAATATCAGTTTATCTAAATAGAGTTTCAAGAGCATTGAAATTCATGGTTTTAATGATACATTACAACTTGTCGTACAGGCAAACCGACATGTAACAAGAATGGAAGTGTTAATGTCACTTCTTCAACTCTTGAAAGAATCATGCACCATTGGATCAAAATCAGCAGATAGAGGAAACAAAGTTTTTGGTTACAAAACTTCATCAATGTTGAACAATTATCATCATCAGCCTATGATGTCACTTCCCGTCGGCCTAGCTGATATGCTTAGATGAGATACGAGCAAACTCGTTAACGGTTTTTTATAACTTAGTGAAGCTAATGTATGGATTGGATTTTCTTGTAGCTTTTTATTTTGAACATATAGTTTGTCAATATTCTATAAGGTAATATAGCAGTTGCTGACATCCATTTTTTGCACTTTTGCTGTTCTAAGGAGCTTGTTATGTGTTCCTATGATCTAATGCAATTGATCTTCCAAGGAGAGTGATGAATTATAGGGCATGGGTTATTTCTTATGATTTCTATGTGTCTTGAAGTGGAAGACTTATTATATGTACATTCTTTTTGGGGGCAACTTCAACTTGCAAGATGAAGCATTATGGTGTTGTTTGACTTGTTTCCCTGCTATGAATGGCTATGTATGATTGTTTTTATGGCCAATTGAGAATGGACCAGCCATTGAATCATATCCTATTCTTTTCATATAGACATGTAAAAGTAGAATTTTACTTAAAGTTGGATAAAATGCAGAACGTTCATCGGTTTAGAATCGGACCAGACATACCCGATATTAAGAGTGTCAATGGGGCGGGGGCACTGTTACGGGATGAAGATGGAGAAAAATAAACGGGAATGAAAACAACAATGAGTCTAAACGTCATTCCCCGCATTGGGGAGGACGAGATTATAAGTTTCCATCTCGGTCCCGTTGGGGATTATTATAAGAATCCTCCTATGAGTATATTAAATGGGTATATTAATAATAACTAGCTTAGTACCCGTGCCTTGCACAGGAATGACACAAAACATATCATAAGAATATTCATATATAGACAACAATACATCACATATATTTCTTTTAAAAATAAAGATAAACCGTTTGCTTTTAATTATATACAGCCTCCTATTTTCTTATATTTTAAACAAAAACTTATTATTAAACTAATTAAAAAAATGGTAAAATTTAAAAACTTTCTAAAAGAAAATTGTATTGGATTATTCTATTATAAAATTGTCCTAAATAATATATTTGAATAATAATATAATATCTTTATTGGTTATAATAGTTTTGTTCAATAATACTATATATTGTAATAATTGGCTTTCTTAATTTTATAAGAAAATATATTTATAGGAAATAAAATAAATTGATTATTAAAATAAATAAATAAATAAATAGATGAATAAAAATGTTACTTAATAAATATCAAATTATTCTATCTATATTCAAAAATTTCAATTACTTGAAATATAAAAAGTAAATGATCAATCATATATTTTGGTTTAAAAATAACTTGAATTAAAAAAAATCTATATAATTTAATCTTCTAACACACAAATAGTATAATATTTGTTAAATATAGAAAGTTACTTTTGTTTATGTCATAATCTTTTTATTTATATATTTCATATATCATGTCATTCTCTTAACTAAAAAACTACATAAAATAAAAATGAAAATAATTGACTAAATATAAAAAGAATATATGCAAAATCCGATGTGACTTAATGTGGTGGTGACATGTGGCAAAATCCTAGGTGTCTTAATGTGGTGATGACATGTGGCAAAATCCTAGGTGTCTTAATACGGTGATAACACGTGACAAAATCTACTTATACTTTAGTATTATATAGTAGATTTATATTTTATAATATAATTAAAATTATTAATATTTTTTATGATTGTATTGTTAATATTTTTGCGTTATGTTAAATATATATTTATGCAAATGAGTTACTACATTTTAACTTATATGATGGAAGATTTAACTAGAAAACTACGGGAAAAAAACCTAATGGTAATATAAATGAGAAAATTTAGACCCAAGGAGAATGGGTACAACCTTTAACCCTTGAATGGACACGGTACAAGGAACATTATGTTAAAAAGGAGATGGAGATGCGTATGTCATTTCCTAATCTCCTATCCGGATGAAAAACAACTTTGGTCCGATCTTCGGTCCAATTTTTAAAACATGTTCAATATTGAACATAACAAAAATACACGATCCAATTTTATCTTCAAAATACACGATTCAATTTTATCTTCAAAGTACACGGTTCAATTTCTAAAATAGGTCCGGTGGTATAAGGCCCGGGACCAAACCGGTTATTCATAAGGGCCCAATTCGAAATTAAGAAGAAAAAGAACGGACTTAAAAAACAATTTCAGGTCCAATCAAATTGAATGTTTCGTAGGGCTGTGTAGAAATGACCCGGACCGGATTACTACGGTCCGGTCTAGAACCGGTTCGGACCGGTAATTAAATTATTATTTTTAAAAAATAATTTATGCTGACTGTGCAAGTGTGTAACTGTGCAAGTAAGGGTTTAATGCTTTACGCAATTACGCTTCAGCCTTTGAACTTCGAAGAACAACAGCCGACCCTCCGACAACCCCTAGGCGACGGTGAAGACCGACTCGGCGACTCTCAGTCTCTCGAACCTTCCGGCGTCCTTCCGGCTTTCCTGCCCTAGTAACTGGTAAGCATCGCCCTCCTATCTCAGTCTTCCGAACCTCTCGCCGATCTGTCTTTACTTGTTAATGATGTTGACCAGGTTTCTGTCCTCTCGGCCCTAGTAACCGGTCCAAGGTTTTTTTTTTTATCACTCTTTGAATACTTCGGTCTATCCCACCCGGTCTGGGGGATCCGGGAGCGAAGTGCACCCTAGCTTAAGCTGGTGGTTTCTAGATGATCCTTACCATTGCTGCATGAGTCAATTTGAAGTGAAAATCTTCTCATGGTCTGAACCTTTCAAGTCATTGCAACAATCGCTGTCTCAACTGGAGAGCAGCGCCACAATTTCAACTTCCGGTATCAAAAAAATTGAAATCTGTGTTAAGCTCTCGAACAGTTTCTAGGGTTTCAAATCAGATTGCTGAAACTATCTATCGTATCTGAGCATCCTAGTCTAAAATCGATAACTTGGGAACCCATGGCGGACAAGGAAATCATCACCGCCGAGAAGGCTTCATCATCTGGCTCACAATTTGGTCCTGCTTCTCGCTCAATCTGCCTCGTGTGAGTTCCTCCGCTCCTAGGCTAGATTATATAACCTTATATGAAGTTTGTGAATTTTCTTTTTCTACTATTTGTTAATTTGTTTGTTGTTTTTATTTACTTCAATAGTTGCCAGAAACAATTTTCGCAGTACACATGTCCACGATGCAGTATCAGGTATTGCTCTCTCCATTGTTACAAGGTGGGTTCTACGATTACTCTTGACAACTTTCAGTTGGATGCTTTTAAGAGTGGAATTTGCGTTCTTTTGCTTGGTTTTTCTGGGAAATTTGAGATGCGTACACTTTCGATAATCTGATGTGCTGTTTTGTTTGCTTTATTGTTGTAGTCACATAGTCTTCGATGTACTGAATCATTTATGAGGGACAATGTGATGGGAGAGCTGGGCCAGGTACACCCAGACGATGAAAGTAAGAACAAGATGTTGGACATACTGAAGAGATTTCAGTCTGAAGAGGAGCAGAATGAAGATTGTAGCATGGATGATGATGGTAATGATTTCAGTCTAATGTATATTTGACATGTTTTTCTTTCCTTGCTGAGTTTTTTCATTAAGAGTTAAAGTTTGTTGTTTAAAACCACCCATGTTACTGGTCTCGTTTTTCTTTCCATTTATATAGTTGTTACTAGGGTGTGTGACTGTGACATGTGTCAGGATTTAGAATTGGTTTAAGGTTCTAAACGCTTTGAAAATTTTGTTGTATTTAATAGAGGATGATATACTCAAGATGTTTAACTTTGGCACCTTTGGAAGTGAGTGGATGTCCTGTTTTGAAAAACTTGAACTAGAAAATTACAGATATAAATCTGAGAACATCCCTTTTTAGGGCATGTCAAACTGTTAAAGCGAGCGGGAGTGAGTGTGGGAGTTGTGGTATAGGTAGCAGGTAAATCTAGCTTATATCTAAAGATTCTAAACATTAGTGATGTATACTTGCCATACATTCTTAAAACGTCAAAAGACTAAACTGTATCTCTAACGCTTGTTTTTTGGCATCGTTACACACATCATCCCAAGATGTCTGAATGTTGCAGTGTATTGATGATGTCTACTAGCTTTGATCTTCACACTTTTGTGGTAAATGTGTTATTATGATTTTTTTTACTCAAGATGTCTTCCTTTTATTACACTGTTGCAAATGACATGTTCTTTTTAATATTTTTTCTCTTATGTTTCTGACTTGTGTGGTTATTGATGTATTCCCATCCCATTACCTGCCTCTTATGTTTTTTGTCTGTAACATCATCTTGTATGTTATTAGACTAATTGATGACTAATAAACACTAAGGATTCCATTCTCTTTTTTATTGCAGAACCTGGTTTGTCTGAGGAAACAATTCAGAGGGTTCTCTCGGGTAACGTTATCTTCTCATTCTATTATTGGGCAACATATATCTTCTTGACATGATAGTTTTCATACTTACCGAATTATGATACTTAAACTGCAGGTGGCATGATAGACTATGATGACTTATTAGCCGAAGAGAAAAAGCTCTTTAAACGAGCTATGGCATCCGGTGAGCTAAGCAAGATGATTGAACCATGGGATCCTTGGTGGTTAAAGCCCTCGGCCCGGACTATCTCCCTAAGCCATGACGGGACCCAACTCATTCAACCAATGGAAAACTTGCAAGAAGATTCTCAATGTAACATTAAAAGTGAGGTCCCACCTGGACCGGAAACCCCTCTACCGCCACTTAAACAGTTAATCTCCACAGAGCCGTCTCCACTTTTAGCTATTCATCTTGTTGACATACTCTACAGTTATTGCTTTACTCTTCGCCTCTACAATGGTGATTGGCAATCAGACACTACAGGATCAGCTTCTGTTGTGTTGAGTATTTCCTCCGTGTTGGGGCAAGGTTCGAATCCTGAAACTATTCTAGAAGCAGTCTCTTATTGCTTGCAGGAGACTTGTTCACCCGAGTTCAAACACATGGGAGGCTTGCGATTCGGGTTCAGCCTTCTTGATGACGTGTCATCTCTTATTTCCTTGGGAGGAGGTCCACTAGTCTGTGCTCTTTGTGACCTGAGGCGGATGATCCAGGCTGCCGAGAAGGAGCTAAAATCTGGGGGAAAATCAAAGCAAAATGCGAAAAGGGTGGAAATGAAAAGCAGGCTGAAATTAGCTGAGAGGAAGGTATATTTCATGATGTGTTGGGTCCATGAGCAGATGGAAGAGGTTTGGTCCTCATTGGCTTCTTTGGTGAAGGCTGAGAAGGGCTCGGCTTTAGAGTATCAGGGTGCTGAAGGGAGTAGACCTTTGAAGACAAAGGAGAATGAAAAGAAGAGGCAGGCTTTGATTGAGGAGATTCAGTAAAATAGTTCATCTCAGCTTTCTCTGTAACTTAACTCCTTGATCTCCCTTAAAGTTTCTTTGAGGCTCTTACAATTGTACTTTTTTAGTGTGGATTTTGGATGTAAATTGTGACATAAGAAGCATTTTTACTAAGCTTATTTTGTTTAATTCTGCAATGAAGTACCCCAATGACAGTTTTTCTTTTTCTTAAAGATGAAGTTCTTAGGTATCCTGCACTCAACTTAAGATCTGCAATGAACTACTAGGATATCAAGTTAATGTTTTGTAGTTAACCTTTGTTTGGCAATCTAGAAACAAAATAGCCCATCACAGAAAAAAAAAACTGTCACCCCCAATTGAAGGTGCATCCTTGATTATTGAAAATTGTAAGGAGAGAATTGAAGCTGAAGATGATCACAATAGAGAATTTGTTTGGATGTAGAACACTTGCCTTACACACTAGTGTTATTGGTTGATGATGCATTTACTCAAAATGGTGTTTGTTTAGATACATTCACTTATAATGTAGTTTTAACAAATACCAATTGTAAAAATACTGTACTACATAACTGTGTCAAGACATGATGCCCAAACAGTTTTACACTAATTTTGCTTTATTTATCTTTAAAGCCATATACTACATTACTGTGTCAAGACATGATGGCCAAACATACCCTAACTTTGTGCTTTTGTTGTTAGATTTGAAAATCATCTCTTCTGTTTCTCTGTTGGTATATTTAGTCTTTACCCATTTTAGATAAGTATAGCAAAATAAAATAATGAGATATTGGCCAAACTTGGCATCTATGAATAAACATGGGCAAAATCAGCCTCAGGCAAAATTAGGGACAAACTTTGACTAAAAGTCAAACCCCTTCTAGCCAAGGATTCGGGCTACAAATGGTGTCCGTAGCTACTCGGAATCCGGACCCAGACGGGCTGACACAGAGTTGCCTGGGTTGAATCTGGACCAGGACGAGCTGACTCGGATTTCCCAGGTCTGTCCGCGCATTATAGTTAAGTTAGCTTATTAACATGTTCTATATAGTTAGAAAAACTGTTGATACAATATAATAATATATAGTACTTTCTACATATACATGAGATTCTGCTAAACATTAGCAGCCAATCAGCCATGATCTCTTGTCAAGAACAACGATCAACAAATATATACACAATGGTATAAGCATTCATTACAATATCAACATTTACACAAAGGGATGATACTTGCAAACAATTAACATGGGATTTGCATGAGAAACAACGTGAAGAAAACAAACACAAGCTTAAACCCAATATGCTGACAAGAAGCATAAGACCATGCATACTTAAGAGCTACTAGTTATCCTTGACAATTTTCACTTTTTCAAGTACAAATTTCCCTTCCTTGTATTTCTGCGATTCCTCATAAGCTCGTACGTATGTCCAACCAAGCACCTCATGGCAATCATTGCAGTAAATGTCAGCAACCGTGTGGAGACCTGTCATCAGATGCCTATCTTCCTTTGATCCAACATCCACGTTCATGGCATGGGAAAACAGAAATGCTCTACCATTTTTTCCCTACTCAAAGATTTCAACATATGTTCAGCATCTACAGCTAATAATCTTAACATGTACAGCAAATGAATCTACAACAAGCATAATCCAATCTGCAACAAACATAATGTTGAATTCACAGTACAGAACAAGCACACTGAGCTAAAAATACAATAAACTGAAAGTCTGAGATAAGCTGGTCCCTAATAATGGCAAAATTACAGGGTGCTGCTCTATTATCCATGACAGGGTTCAGAAAAGCTTAATCAACAATCAGCTAAAGAAGAAACCAGTCTTATACTGTATTCTCTAATCTTACCCACCCACAAAACTTCAGTTTCAGCGGTCTTGAATTTAGCTTAATCAACGAAAATGAAGATTTACATTAATCAATAATTTTAATTCCAATTTCCCATGAGAGTAAGATCTTTTTTTATTTATTGCTATTGGAGTTGAATTGCTTGGATAATTTGATATGATTTGTCTATTAGCTAAACTCAGCATTATTTGTTGTAGATTGGATTATGCTTGTTTTAGATTCGACTACTATCTCAGAACAAGTAGCTGAAAAGCTGTAACACCTCTAACGAGGATGATTAGAAACTTTCACAGACTCGATTCAAAATGGCAAAAACCGAATATGGCAAAGAAATGGTTTGATCTTCCAAGGCATCCACAAAAACAGTGTTAAGAGTACCTTGATTCTACTTTCTTGTTAGACAACAAAAACTAGATAAAATGTTTGATCATTCATATAAGTATTTAAACACCCACAAATTGGATTGCAAGAAGACAATATTGAAAACCGAGCCAGTTGTAAATTCTCACAAGGCCTCCAATTGATTGAGATTAATTACAACATAATGCGAATTGGAGAATCACCATTAAGAGAAATAATTGAACAACTAGTTAACCTGGAAAGCCTTAGAAATGATATCATCATGAAGCGCAACATTGTTTCTGCAATTAGAGCAACTGTACATCCGAGGTCCATCAAATTCCGCCATCAAGAATATAAACACAAAAGAATCCCTAAAATTAAGATCATGGATCAGGTTAAAAAAAAAGGAGCTTGTAAGTGGTATCATACCGATCACTAGAATATGTAAATCAGGAGACGAAACAAAAAGTGGATTAGAAACTTACTTCAATTAGAACAATCAAAAAGCCCTAAATCGTCCTTGAGGATCAGCTTGAACCAATTGCTGGTATAACATAAAATTCTCAAATTAGTTCTGAAAAAAATGTGTCATACAAGTCAATTGAAGCTTATCCTTCCGATTACACCAGCCAGAATTGAAAAAGAAAACTCAAATCGAAAAAGAAGAAAAATCAAGGCTTTACGAGTGAAATAGTTGTCGGTGTGAAAATGAAAATATTGAGTAAGCTTGTGAACAGACCTGGGATTTTCTCCATGGGAAAGTTTGATTGTATAACTTAGAGTTGAGAGGGAAGGAGTGCGTGAAAATCACTGAGATTCTTCTTCTAATGGTGGTTGGGATTTTGTGTTTAGAACAGGGGATCAATTAAAAAAGATATGAAATGTGAGAAAAATGCAAGTCTTTCACTCTTTTGGTTCAAGTTTCCAAATGTAATCATTTGAATGAAACTTAAGTCATATGCTTGTTTTAAATGAGATTAAAGATAAAATTCTATAAATAAAAATAAAGTATTAATAGTAGTAACTAGTAAGAGTGTTACAAATTATGAACTAAAAACTCCAAACCTCTTAAGGATATACGTCTATAACATATGAGTAAATTAATTAATTAATTAATTAACGTGTATAAATAATAATTAATTAAGAAATATAATTAAAAGGTCAACAAATTTAAAACTATCATTTTTCTATTTTACAATAACGTTCAAACACAAAACAATTATCGTAACACAAAACTATTTTTTATATAAAAAATATGCAGAAATTATTATTATGTTTGGTGTAAATAATGTTAATTATATTTTTTTATAATATAAATCATGAGCATTATGATTATGTACTTGGTAAAATAAAATAAAATTTTTATCATAAATTATATTATGTATAAAATATGAATCTTAATTTTGTAATTTATAAGTTAGTACACATCGAAATCATAAGTTGTTAATTGTTATGATTAAGCGTTGAACTACGATAGGTCATCGTGTTCTGCACCACTAACTTTTAAAATATCTCGGTGAAATACGTAAAGTTAACTGATATTATATTATCATAGCCAAACCTCGGCTTACTTATCAAAGCGTTGTTAAATTATTGTACTTAAATCTTAATGCTTGTAACGTTTGAACAGGCCGAGAGACACGATGTATTAAATCATAAAATCATTTAAAATTTGACAAGTGATAACCTTATTACAATCTTATGGTAGCTGTTGAAAATCAGTTGTTCTTGAATATCCATCCGACGGAAAAGTATATTTATAATCCAATGCAATGTTCAACATCAAATAACTGAATTCCACCTAGTTGATCTACGATCAAACAACGTTTGAACTCAATCTTCAATTTATCAGGTAGTTGTTGAAAATCATCCATTCTTGCAACTTGAAGCTTGTCCACATAATCACAACATTCTCTACTAACATCTTGAAAATCAAATTAATAATACGTAGCATGAGATGCAAATGATTCAATTCTTCTTGCAATCATTATCTTTTTAGATATTCTTTATGCAATTGCATGCATGTGAAGATGTATTTTCAACGGTAACCGTCAGAACTTTACTTGACATTATATAATAACTTAAACAATTATAAAGTGTCATATATACCAACCGCTTCTCTCTTATGAAGGAAAATAAGACAATAATTTAGGATCCTTTTTACAATTTTCATAATAAATGGACACTAATATATATATATATATATATATATATATATCGGTCGTCAAAAATACACTTTGAGATGATTTTATCTTCTCTCATTATTATATAATTAGTTTAATAAAGTCTCGGTTATTGTGGTTCATGAAGACATTGAAATAAAGTATAAACGACATAAAATGTTTCTCGTAGGTCATCTTTCTCTACGGCTTTAAAATGCATCTCTTCTCTAACTAACATTTTTACCACTTTTACCCTAATACATTTTCATCAAATGATCAACTTGTACTTCTTAACCTATCATCAATATTTTTGACATTAAGGAGAGTTCGATTACTTTATTTGTCAAATTATTCTCACACCGATAATAAATTATAACGTACAAGTTCCATACCATTCTTTTCGAGTCACAAACATAAATATGGTAATTGCATATAGTATTGACGAATTTATTATCGTTAAATACTCCATATAGTCAATCCACTATTCTCTTTTTTTCTTTTTCCCCCAACCAATTTGCATCGATCTCTTCGTGTGACAATCCATCATCTCGTGATTGTCCAAATAACGGCTCATCCTATGTCATCATCGCACAATATTTCCCACAAGCCATCATCACCCAAGAAAAAAAATGGTTGAAACTAGGATACAGCCTATATTGACATTTTTTATGAATATTGTAATAGTCTATATTACATAGGGTGGGCATGGGACGGGATTAGGTCATTCAGTCCCGTCCCGGCAAATGAGACGGTATTGGGACGGGTCTTGGGTATTTTAGACCGAATTCCACCGGATCCTATCCCGGTTGGAATCGGGACGGGACGAGATGGGTCTAATCCCGTTTACACATTAGTTTATTAAAAGTTTTTAAAATTTATGCTTTATTCACAAAATATTCGTATATATCGTACTTAAAACGCAAAAATATTAAAGTTTTCAAATATTTCATGATAATATATTAGAGTTAAACTAAAGTTTTCAAATATATATAATAAAACACATCTAAATGAAGTTGGTATATTTATCAATTTTAACGGTTTGACCAACATTGTTTATTTTTTAAAATATAAGAACATAACTATGTAATAACTATATAAGTATTTTGCTAATCTTTAGTGATCCTACGGAACATGACGGGTCTAGCGGGATGGAGAAGTTAAGGCCCATATCCCGTCCCGCATAGTTTTTGGCGGGACGGGATTTATATTTTTGAATGAAATCCCGTCGAGATCAGGACGGAATCGAAATGGGCCGGAGACGGAATCGAGATTGGCGGGATTTGTGCTCACCCTAATATTACATAATCAACGGTGTACACTAGTATTTTCTTTTTAAATTTTTATAAGAACGGTGTACACTATTAGTTAGCTGGTATTTGACTACTTATTTTATATGGTTTTCTTCAATTCATGATTTTGCTTCAAATTTCTATATTTGATAAAGTATAAAGAGAATGAAAGATGTGGAGGGATCCAACATCTTTAAAAAAACTATATTAAAAAAATAATAATAATACAAACTAAAGTTAGATGACATAGTTTTTTATTACAGAGTTTTGATAATAAAAAAAAATTAAATAACACATAAAAGTCTGTTAGGGTAGGATAATAGTAAGATATATACATAGATTTTAGGATAGTTTTACTAAAGTGTATAAATATTTTAAATAATAAAATATATAAATGAATGGGAGGATATATTAAAACAAAAATAGAAGCTAATAAAAAAATGATGATTATGTAAGTATGTACTTTTTTTTACATAATGTGTACTATCCCCTTTATTTTAATAATTAATTAGTGAATATATAATTAGATCCTATTCTAATAATTATAGGAAAAAAAACAATATAAAATATTAGTTTATATAAATTAGACAAATATTTTAATATTGTTGTTCAATATGTCAATACTCAACCATAATACCCATTAGCTTAATAACTAAGTTCAATACCGAATATTTTAATACTCAAGTATGAGACTCAATATATTAATATTCAACGTAATAACATAATACTCAATATGTTGATACTCAAGCCTCGTACTTGATGTGTTATCCAATTTTACTTACAAGTTATAATTACCCAATTATCTCTTTTCTTTTTCATATATAATTAGCTAAGATCACAATTTTTTCTTTTTCGATAATTTTCTAAAATACCCCAACTATCTATTTCCTACTTTTTATGACTATCTTTTTCTTTTCGCTCTTTATGAGAGATAATCAACTAATATCCCGATTATCTTTGTACTTCTCAAAGGATAAAAATAGCATTTTTTCCCTCTAATAATTAAAAATTAAAAGTGCAATCTATATAATGAATACATAATTAACTTATTAAAAGAACTAGCAAAAATAACTTATATAAATTTTTTTAAATAAATAAAAAATACTCCTAAATAATTTAGGGTTAAATGAGAGAGTGAACCTTTTTTGTAAAGAAGAGCACTAGAAGGGCTCATTCTATTTAAGGGACAAACTAGGTCCCTTTTATTTATCTATAAAGATAAAATAAAAGGGCAAATTGGTAATTTCAAAGTAAACTCAATCAAAAAAAAAACCCTAAACCCAACAAAACCCTGAACCGAACCGGAACCCAAGCCGACCCTGAACCGATCCGGATCCGAAACCCGAACCGGAACCCTGAATCGGAACCCGAACCGCAACCGGTTGCCGAACCTAGATAAATCCTATTTATAGGGTTTTATTTTAACTTCTCTCTACAATTCCCTTTATACTCTTGATTTTAAAGTTAAAAATAAATGTGAAATGACTAAGGGGTAGGGGCCTAGTTGGTATCAACAATACAAAAAATGTCTTATTAACTCATTATTCTCAATAATTTATTAGAAGTTTGATTTTTAAATGATTTTCTCAATAACAAACATCTCAATTTTTTAAAAACTATAATTTTGAGTTTTGACATAACATGGTCCGATAAAAACGAAAATCACAACCTAATTTTACTGTAAATTACAAAAAAATATCACACCTTAATACTTATTATGTATTATGTTTCACATATCAACCATTTTTTTTTTGTCTAATTAGCATGCTTTATAATATGATTCAACATTCATTCATAAAACACACAAAATCGTTAAAATTGAAATTTAAAATCCTAATATCATAAGCAAAAAATTAAAGATTGAGTAGATTCGATAGAAGAGATTGAGATGAGAAAATAAAAAATTGTTTTAATCGTAATTTATAAATATAATAAATCAGGGTGCCACTTTTTCTTCTATATTTTAATAATTTTGAAAAGCCCAAAAACAACGGGCCTATGTGCAAGAATTTCGATTTGACGGTCCACAAAACTTTGGGCCTATGTGCGAAAATTTCGATTTGACGGCCCACAAAAGCCTACTACTTAAAAAAAACCTAGATGACTGTATGTACGCCATTCTTCGATCCTAGTTTTTTTTACAGGCAGTCGCTTTGGCTTTTTCTACTACTCTAATACGGTGGTATACTCGCTAATCCGAATTCTCTACCCCTCAATCGATTTGGTTTTCAATGTATTCATGAAATTTGCTAAATTAACTTTCAATTTGGGAATAACATTGATTCGTTTGTTGTTGTGACTCTTAGAAGTAGTTGGCGATCAAAGCAACAATGGCGGCTTATGCGTTGAAACCGGCGAAGCAGGGGCTCGAGGACTCCCAAGAGCAGATTCACAAAATCAGAATCACTCTCTCCTCTAAGAATGTCAAGAATCTCGAGAAAGGTTTCTCCTTTCTCTACTTGCCTCTCGCTGTTGCTACGATTCTGTTGCGTAATTGGAATTACAGGAGTTTATCGTCTGTTAATGATCTTCTATGCATATTGAATCATGATATGTTTGGTTTGGTTTGGTCCCTCTTGTAAGGGAATATGGGGAATGATTGATTTCGAGCCGCACGATAATCGCAGTACTCTATCTTATGCAACTATGACAATATTGAAGTAGATTAATTCAAGCATGTCCACATGTTTTCAGTCTCTTGTTTTTCCGTTTTGTATCCTTAGTCAAAGATATTAGTAAAGTTTTTTAAATGTTTCATCATACAAAACTTTTCGAAGTGGTCTACTGATCTGCATACTATGCCTACTGTGGCGGGATTGAATTTTGATATTTGGGGCAATTTGTGGAACTGCAGTTTGTGGTGATTTGATTCGAGGGGCAAAAGAAAAGACCCTGAGGGTTAAGGGGCCAGTTAGGATTCCAACCAAGGTTCTCCGCATTACAACCAGGAAAGCTCCCTGTGGTGAAGGTACATTCTCTGCCTTTCAATGCATAATAAATATATATGAACAGCAGTGGTATGTATGCTCTATGTTTACTAGTAAGAAATTGGTGACAGTTGAGTTGTTATTTTCATCTAAATCGTCTTCTTGCTGAATCCTTGTGAATCTCCTGATTTTGCAACACGGTGGACCTGGTTCTGTTGGTTTTTACTGATGTTGTTAGGGTTTAGACTTTATGACAATAATTTGTGATTTATTTGAATGTGAAATGTGGATCCCACATCGCCTTATGTACTATGAATGCACATAACGAGTCTGTACTTTCACATACTCAAATCTTTAACTATGTGCGGATTGAAGACCATGTTATTTATGATGAGACCATGTGTGTATATGTATTAAAATTTGAATTGTTGTACAGGAACCAACACCTGGGATCGATTTGAGCTCCGTATTCACAAGAGAGTTATTGATCTATTTTCGTCCCCGGATGTGGTGAAGCAGATCACCTCCATCACCATTGAGCCTGGTGTTGAGGTTGAGGTAACAATAGCTGAATGATCAGCTCCATCCCCATTGATCCTGATTATGAGCTTGAGGTCACAATAGAGACTGCCATACTTTCTATTCAACAATTTTAGGGTTTTTATTATTATGGTTACCTGTGGAACAAGGTTAGATGAAGGTTGTTTGAGATTATTTTGATGAAGTTGCAATTTATTTATACTTTTTGGTGAAAAAATTAATTTTATTTTTAATATTAAAATGTTAGTCAAATTTATTTATTATCCACTAAAAAGTAGGTCAATCGTGATTTGGGCCTGCTTTCTGGAAAAGCCCAATATGGCCCATTTTACATTTAACTTGCTTCTCGAATATATCTTGCCGACAAGCCAAAAACTTCACTTGTTATACATAAATGAATTAGACTATGATCTACCGACAAATTTTGTTTTGTCAATCTTGACAAGTATTTTCTTCAGCAATGCGCACTTGTGTATTGATAAATTGTGTTATGCCTCCTTAATTGCTACACGAGCCTAATTTTAATATAACTTTAAGATGCTAATAATCATTTCGTTGTAACTTGAACGAGTTAAAGTAGAGGGTTTTTTTTCGTTCAAAAAGCGAACAAACTCAAGTTTTATTTAGAAAGTGAACAAACTCAAGTTTAATTTACTCTTTTTTGAGTCCGATTATATTGCAAGTGTCCGTTTGGTTGGAGTAGTGGAATGAAAACGGAATGAAATCGGTTAAGGGAAAGAAATGAAAATGAAAATGATTGGATTACTTTCATGTGTAAAAAGATCTAAACAAACACAATTTTTGATTGATTCGAAATCGTTACAAAATGTTGATCAATATTGTCCTGCTATCTGCTTAACAAGAG
Organism: Fagopyrum tataricum; assembly: GCA_002319775.1. Lineage (NCBI taxonomy): Eukaryota > Viridiplantae > Streptophyta > Magnoliopsida > Caryophyllales > Polygonaceae > Fagopyrum > Fagopyrum tataricum. Next base: position 38,016,921 of record CM008281.1, on the reverse strand, counting down.
TACAAAGTCATATGGTGGGGATCATGGTATGTTAGTAATGTTACCATTTGAACAAACTCTACATTTTAGGATTTGAGGTCACAATATTTTAAATTGATTCACAACCCACCGCCCATGTTATACGCAACTGGCCCACGTGACCTTGTGCCTTGTATTATTATTATTCCTATTATCGATTTTCTCTCTCCCTATTTTGCCCTTCACTACTCGCATCAATTTCCTGCACGCCCTTGCTCGTCTAGATGTACCCAGTGATCCGAATCCTCATCAACCGCATCTGACCCATCCAATTCCGTGTATACGATTCAGTCATCACTCGAAAGTTAAATAGAGAGATAATCCGGTCTCAACACAAGACTAGAGCCGTTATTCGAGTTTAACGATTCAATCTTTTTATTTTTATAGCTTAAAATCAATTCGAGTCTTCAATTTTAAAAATGTATTCTACTCAACTTGTTTTATTCGTAACTCTAATAATATAACAAATATACTGAAGATTGTTATTCAAACTAAATGAGTTGAGCTTAAATCGAGTTTAACTTTTTTCCAGCCGAGACCTTTTTTCCAGCCGAGACATACAACACCCCTACTATACATTGTATATACAAGACTTACAAGTTACAACTCAAATTCTCAAAAGGAAAGAAGGGCATTTGAGTAAATGACCAATAGATCCATTCCCTTCATCTTATGAACCAGTTAATTATAGGCTGTCACCCATAGCATCCCCATAGCCCACTTAGATTTCAAAACTCCTCCTATATTTGATCTCATTCAAAAAGAGAAGAAAAAATAGTGTAAGTGGAGAATTGCAGAAGAGAAATGGCCAATCCAAGAACACTTATACTATACACTTTCCAATTTCTAGTACTTCTGCAAGCCAAAGTCCTTTGCTTTCAATACAAAGTTGGAGATTTGAGTGGTTGGGGAATCCCATCTTCATCAAACCCTAATGTCTACACCAAATGGGCAAATAACCACATTTTCAGAATCGGAGATTCACTCTGTAAGCTCATATCTTCTTCTTCATCTAGCCAATTATCACTATCGATCTAATAATCTAGTTTCTTTTTTGCAGTTTTCTTATACCCACCAAGCCAAGATTCAGTAATCCAAGTAACAGCAGATTCATACAAAAGCTGCAACTTGAAAGATCCAATCTTGTACATGAACAATGGGAATTCTTTGTTCAACATAACATCTGAAGGTGATTTATACTTCATTAGTGGAGAGCCTGGACATTGTTTGAAGGGTCAGAAGCTTTCCATTGGAAATGGTTCTTCTAATGCTTATTCTCCTTCAAGCTCATTGCCTGATACTGCAGCTGGGCCTTCTTATGCTAATGCATTCGGATCAATTCCAGCTGCTTCTTCGGCTTCTTCGATTATGATTGGTTTCTCGATTTCTTTGGTGTTTATGATCTGGGTTTTGCTTTTTTGACGAGGTTTGATGGTGCTTGATTTTTGAAGTTTATGTATTTGGCGTCATTTTGTTGATGAGAAAGGTGCATTTGGGAATTGGGAAGATATAGTATACTAGGAATGGAGGAATATGTATTCATGATTGTTATTTTTTTATTTATTTGTGAAATTGGTTGAATTTATTTTGCCTATAATAGCCCATTGTCTTTTCCCTGTTGAGGATCGTAAGGGAAATACATATTTATGCTACTCTTAATATCACTAGTTATTTTTGAAAAGGAAAAGAAAATGTTAGATTTTGTTGATAAATCAAGTAACGAGTAAAGAGGAGTTTCTCATCGGTAAACCAAGTTGTCAATTTTAATACTCGTTTTTTATAATACTTAATATTGAGGGTCAATTCAATTTATGGACGGAGATGATCCATAATTACAAAGGAGATATCACAAATTTCCTATTAGAAGAAACATATCATATTTTCTAGTTTTTGTTTCTGCAGTAAGAATTTATATCTGACGATGGAGGTTAATTTCCGCGTAAAAGTTTTGTTTTAATAGGTTATCATATATTTTAACCTTTTTTATTTTAAACTAAAGAACTTGTGGATGCTCTAGTGATTTTGGCAATGTACATTGCTCAAATAATAGATCAACGGAAATTCTGGTAACAGAAACATTTAAAAAAATTCCCTTCAAAGAGTAAAGAGATCCAAAATGCCGGTAAATTGAGATGGAAAAAATCCGGTGATTGGACTAAACGGTAAAAACAAGCAAAGCGAACAACAATTTAGAAAGAAGAAATAATTAAACCGCCGTAAAAGGCAAAGAAACCCGCAACACCGGGTATGAATACGGGTGAGTAAAGACTCACAACCACAAAAAATAAATGGTGGGCTTACAGACAACCTCATTACAAATATTAAAGTCATAAAAAGAAAATCTAGGTTTATGATTTTTTTTTAAAATAAATCGTTTATGATAATTTTTCTCTTGTAAATTGCTGCAAAGGGTATAGAGGATGCATAGCATCAAATCCTTTTCCCTTCATTTCAAACACAAGATTAAGATATGCTTTTCAAAATTAAGAAAAACACAAAGAAACAATGATTTTTGACAAGAGAGAGCCATATTTTGCGACAGAAGATCTCAATCGGATGTCGAATACAGTTCAGAATATGTTTAAGCTAGCGCTCAAAAATAGAAATGAACTAAAACACAACTATTATGCCAATAGGCAAAGATAATACATTATAAACCAAAGTATTCTTTTCAGTACACATAAAGGGGGAAAATGGAAAAAGGAAAGAAAAACAATAGATTACACAAAAGAGGTACATCTAAGAATAGAATTGTACCTATAAGCAGATCTTTCATGATCAATATGCTGCACTTTTACCTTCATCATTTCATCTCTTTTTTTAACTGAAGTTTATAATATAATGAGCATCAGCAACTTGGTAACCGGCATCTTGATTGTTTTTCTATATCTTCTGTGCAAAATGCATAATTGCTCGACTCTGATAACGGGTACTTGCTTTACAGTCTACATAAATCAACTTAGCTCTTGAATGTTGAGTGAAAACTGATAAAACTGCATCAGGTACAATTTTGTGTCCGTTCAAGCATTTAACGGCTCAGTTTCAAATTCTTTCTCCTTTGCTGATGTCCACTCTTGTGACTCTGCACAAAAATAGAAGAACATTGGCACTTTGCTGTTTGATTGTATTTCAACTGAAGTTTTGAAGCGAGGTTACTTACTTGGCTTTTGGTTTTCAGCAATGAGCATTAGTCTCCTTTGTAGGATTGATGCCATGAATAGGAAGATTGAGCACATGCCAAACATGATGGTGATTGGGAATGCATTAACCTGAATAAACACAAGGCAGAACTTGTTTTAAGTTGTAGAAGTAGATAAGATCATGATGGGTTTTTTAATCTTAAGAAAGTAGTTGCTTACATTGTACAGCACAATGCACACAAATATATTGAGAGGAATACGGAAAAAGTTCATGATTGTGCTTCGCGCTTCTTCAGGTATGTACTGAGATCTCATCTTCATGATAGATGGCCAGAATATTCCTACACAAGCCTCAAATGTGCAGAAGCCAAGAAGTTGAAGACATCCGGAGAACGAGATGCTCCCACCTTTCACATTTGATGGAGCTTCCAATAACTGTTTCATTCATAATTTCATAGTCAAGTTCAGAAGTGCAAAAAGGGGAAAAAGAAATATAAAAAATATATTTACAGTAAAAACAGAAAAAGAAAAGGTTAACATACACTGGTTAAGATGGGAAGTGTCAAAGAGGCAGAAGATACTATAAAAACAATTTGCATGTAGCCCTCAACTTTGATGTTAGAGCGTGCCATCAACCGTGATGCAATAGAGCTTCCCAACATTGAAGCCAACATGAAAGTAGCAAAAATGAATCCATGGGGAATCTCCTCATCATTCGGACTCAAAGCAGGAGTCCATAGAAACACAAATGTGTACATCGAGCCTTCAAATAGTGACTGTATGGCTCCAAGTAAAGCAATTTTCTCATCTGAAACATGATCTTTAATTAAGCTCTGGTGCTCAATACAATTATAGAGAAAAGGAGTATGCAGAACAAGGAAACAAAACCAGGAAAATAGTACAATAGCTAATCAAATGGTAAAAGAAGGAAAATTGCATTGCCAAATAATAAAATATGTTACATACTCCCTCTGTTTCCCAATATTTGTCATTTGAACTATAAAATTTTGTTTCATAATATTTGACATTATAAGTCTTATTAATACTCAAACTTTCTATAAATATAATTCTAACTACCTTTTCATTTATTGTTTGTATTTTCAAAGCAATATTTCATCTTTTCCCATACAATTTTCTACATTCTACCGTCGTTTTTATACACTTTTTAAAAATTATTAAGCATCATTAAATATTATAATTTCTACTTTTAGATTTCTTAATATGTGTTTTTTACCCTAATGACATCTATTGAGAAACGGAGGGAGTATATAAAAAGAAACAAACTTATGCAATGAAACTGCATGATTGTTATATTTACACCTCACAATATGCCATACGGTTTGAAGAATGAATAGTTGACAATTTGACGTGATTCAGAAACGGACAAGCTAGCTAACACGCAAGAGTAACAATACATTAGCCACATAGAATGCCCAATCCTTTCTTTCCTTGTCCTAAAAATTTAAATAAGAACAAATCTCTTAAGTCTTAACTACAGAGTGTATCTAAGATAATATGCTCTTTCTTATTAGGAAGACAGCAACAATAAGATAATTCTGCTCCAATTACAAAGTAAAGTGCAAAGAGCTAGCCATGCTGCTAAAAGGGAAGAGTCCACCAGGAACTTCAATTGAGTATGTAATGGAAATCAAGAAGATCTAGCAGTTAAGTATGTGGAAGATCAGCAGTTAAGATTGATTTTAAAAGCTTATATAAGATCAAAAGTAATATTACAAGGTAGTTATCACTCCTATCAGAAATCCAGGAAAACATTTTAAGTAATGACGAAATATACCAGAGGCAATAGCAACAGCTGCACCCCTAAACTGCGAAAGTAAGTCCTTGTTATCTGAAGAATCTCCATAATTTTCAGTCCATGAAGACAATATGACTGCCATTCCAATGGCAAGGAAACAAGCAGCAGCGTCAAATGGTGAGACTGGGCCAAGTCCAAGATTATCAACCAGAAAATTTCCGAATAAGCCAGACAAAATAGCGACAAGACCGTTCCCTACGAATATGGCCTTTGAAAATGTAAAAGACAGCCATTGCTGTTCAAAACCCCTCTGCACAAAACATAAATCGTACGAAGTCTTAGAGACAATCAATAAAGAACCCTCTTCATGTCACATGAATGTCTATTTTATATGGCAAGATATTTTTATTATACTTTCAAAAGCACATTATAATATGTACCAAATCATTATTCGTGTCATATGAATGTCTCACCTTGTTATGCTCAGCCACAAGCCATGACTCAAATGCCGAAAACAAAAGGGAAGTTGCAATTCCTCCCAGTATACGCCCAACCATCAAAATTTTGTACTGAGGTGAATGCTTTGTAATGCAGCTCAGTATATACGTAATACAGTACGTCACACATGCCCTCTTTCGACCCCTGCACCAAACAAACCGACATATAAGAACCAAATTTTCCGTCAAATAACCGGATCCAGAAAACATTAACAACAATGCAATAAACTCGTACTTCTTATCAGCAAGGGACCCAACAATTGTCCCAAACAACATGGATGATCCAAATCCAGCAATAAAGAGCTTCCCAATTTCTCCTTTACCAAAACCATATGTACTGTATAGATAGTAAACATATGGACCCTGTAGCCAATCACCAGCTGTTGCAACGGAAATTTGTAAGTTTTTATATTTAACTAGAAACATACAAAAAATTTCAGATCATAAGCAAGCCCATCAAAGAAGCATTTTAACAAACACATAGCGGTCAAGAACATTTTTTAACAGTAAGGCATTAGATCCAAACGAAAACGAAACCAATTGCAAGACCCGAATAATCAAATCGATTAATATATACACAAAACCGTATAATGAATATGAACAGGAAGCATAAAGTCCAGATCTGGGAGAAATTTTACCCATCATGAGAGAGTAAACAAGAATATAATTGTTCTTGAAGGAATTGAAAGCAGGGGAAGTGGTGATACGATCTTTAATGTTTTTGCTGAACTCCAAAGCGGCAACCACTGCCCCTAGAGCGCCGAACACCAGCCAGTAAAACGCCTCCATTGTATCCCAACAACACAAAAACTCGAAATTAAATCTGTTTTTGAAATGGGTTTTGATCAAAGAGAACGATAAAGAGATCTGATTTGGGAATTCGATGGAGCTTGCTAGCAGTGATTAAGTAAGCAGAGGCTAGAGGGTTAGCGAGGAAAAAAGAGACATGGAGAGTGACCTTCCCCACAGTTTACAGTTACTAGCAAGCGCCCATTACACGTTATTACAGCTCAATCATTAATAAATAATATTTTTTCAAATAACTATCAATTTAATATTTAATTATAATGTAAATCCTCATAATAAATAGTATAAAAATGTAATTATACAATTTATACATTTAATATTCTCCTTACATATTTACATAAATAAAGTACTAAAATAACGGTCTTTTATAAATACATTGAATAAGAAAATGACTGAAATAACTATAAATTTAAATTACTGAAACGGCCCCACGTTTTTGGAAAGAATGTTATAATAAAGTTATAAATATGGAGGGTACCGTGTCGGCAAGGCAAATAAGGTGTACTAAGATCCAACTTAAATCGAACATTATTTAATGTACAATTTCAGATCTTCATTTCCTTCCGTTCACATATTAGTTTTAAACTACCTTAGTTATCGTGTCATGCACGAATTTGGTTTAAACTAATCTATTATACTTATTATTCAAGTTATTGCGATAATAAGGAAAAAAACTTAATTATAAATATATAAAAAAAAACATATTAAGTTACAAGAGTGAAATGAGCAATATGTCCATCTTTATATAATAATATTAAATATTTATAAACAAAAATACAATAAAAAATATTTTTTTAAAAATAAATATCATAAGTGGTAAATATGGTATAGTTATGAGCATATGTCGGCAATATATATGATTCTCCGTAATTTCATCTTCCGTAGAAAATTTTTATTCTAATATTTTTTATGATATAGTATTTCTAAATATATAATATTCCAAATCTCAAATTACGAATAGTACATATTAATATCTTTATTAATATGCATAATATTTTTGATAAATTAAAATAATGAGGTGGCATAACCACAAGATGATATGTGGAAAAATGTGGGTGACGAATTTAATGTGGCGATGACATGCAACGATATTCACTTTTGTTTTAGTATTATATAGTAAAGTGAAATGAGCAATATGTTCATCTTTATATATAATAATATTAAGTGTTTATAAACAAAGTTATGATAAAAATATCTTTTTAAATATATATATATATATATATATATATATATATATATATATATATGATAATCCGTAATTTTCATCTTGTGTAGAAAAAATTTTTGTCTAATATTTTTTATAATATAGTCTTTCTAAATATATAATATTTTAAATCTCAAATTAGGATATAGTACATATTAATATCTTTATTAATATGCATACTATTTTTTGAGAAATTAAAATAATAACATATGGCGAATTTAATGTGGCGATGACATGTAATGATATTCACTTCTATTCTAGTATTATATAGTAGATTTTCATTTTTCTTTTCTTTTAACACATCTTGTGATTTGGGTTAAATGAACCTATAGCTATAGTACCACAAGCTTGTAAACAATACAATACACGACAGATGATACCCGTTCACGATTGTAGCTTAGTTCAATTTTTAGCCTTGGTAAGATATTTATGGTCCTTTTCATCGTCTAAGATTCTACATCGATTATACTACCAGATTTCACATGTGATTGTACATCATACGAGTTCAAATGAGACTATATTTTAAATGAACTTTAAAAAATGTTAGTATTCAACGAGTTCAAACGAGTATAAATTTTTAATGAACTTAAAAAAAATGTTAGTATTCAACTCGTTTACTAGTTCAAAGCGAACCTAAATTTTAAACTAGCTTTAAATAATATTCGTATTCGGCTTGTTTACTTGTTTAAGCCGAACCTAAATTTTAAATGGACTTTATAAAATGTTCGTATTCGGCTCATTTAAAAAGTGAACGATCTCAAACCGAACCGCTACTTAAGTGTTAGTGTTATTTTAGTCAAACGAGCCGAATATTTACTCGATTTATAGACGAGCCTGAATCTTAAACGTGTTTTAAAATGCGATCCTATTCGACTCATATAATCGACGAGCCTGAATCTTAAACGTGTTTTAAAATGCGATCCTATTCGACTCATATAATTGACGAGCCTGAATCTTAAACGTGTTTTAAAATGCGATCCTATTCGACTCATATAGAAAGTAGATGCATTATAACCGAACTTTTTACGAGTTGAGTAACTTGTCTCATTTAAACAACCTTATGGGTAGATTATTAGATCTTAATTTTATCACACATTACATTATTTTATTAGATTATTAGATCTTAATTTTATCACACATTACATTTTTTTTTTTTTGAGGAGATATTACATTATCTTTATTACATACTCACTTTTTTAGTTCTTTCCCATCCCAATCCTAAATTTGTTAACGTCTTCAACAGCAGCATTCCTAAACAAGGCAATATCAACAGCCCCACAAATCATATTATACCCACGCTTAACCATCTCATTGGGCCCGTCATTGGGCATAGCAAACCCAGCCAAATAAGGCCCATTGGGCCTTCGGCCCAAAACAGCTTTCTCCACATCCCGGACCTTCTTCACAGCATTCTCATTCTCTGGGTCCTTGATAAACCCCAAATTAGCCCCCAAATCAGTGGGCCCAATCATAACGCAATCAAGCCCATCAACCGCCGCAATCTCATGACTCATCTCAGCCGCCTCTTTAGATTCCACCTGGCACATGATCAGAAGCTCATCTTCGACCTTATCGAGGTAGCTTTCATCGAGTCCGTACTTGGAGCCACGAACAATCGGGTGGGCCACGCCGCGGATACCTCTTGGAGGGTATTTGGAGTACGAGATGGCTTGTTGGGCCTGTTCAGGGGAATGGATCATAGGGAACATGAGGCCCATTGGGCCTAAGTCTAGAGCTTTTTTGGCCCAGACGGGAGAGAGTTCCGGGAGGCGTAGGATAGCGGGGGTGTTGGAGGAGGAGAGAGCGTGGAGACAAGCGAGAGATTCGGAGATTCCACCGAAGCCATGCTCTACGTCGATGACGACGAAGTCATAGCCGGCGTAACCGGATATTTCGGCTAGCGTCGGGGAGAAGCTGTCGAGGAATATTCCGTACAGGGCTTCTCCGGCTCGGAGCCGGGATTTTAGGGTGGGGCGTGTGGTGGTGGACGGCATTGGTTCGCGTTTGGTGGTGGGTTTGAGGAGATTTGTTGGGTTTTTAAGGGCGATGGTTGAAGTGTGCATGCAGTCCAGGTGGTATATTTAGATAGAGGTGTGACGTGTAAATTGTTGGTGGATACGATTATAGGTGGGTGAAGCACTGAAGTTCGTAAAAATTCTATAGTAATTGGGTAACTGAAAAAAAAAAAATATTTGTAAATTAATCCGACGGATTATAATAATGGCCAAGATTGTTCTTTTTTTTTTCCTTCTACAACTTAACCTAACCCGATTATATGGTGCCGTACTTAATGGTGGGGACCGTGGGTTAGTTCGAAAGATCCAATCATCTCGAAAAAATAAAAATAAAAATAAATAAAAACTCCCTAAAATCTCTCAAGCGTCACGATATTGCCATATTTTGGGCTAAAGAAATGAGAACTAGTACATTTTAAGTTTAATGAACCTAATACTAGTTATAGTAAAATGTTGAAGAAGGCAAGTGGAAATTTTTTACGAACCTACTACCAAGGGACAAAACTTATTGCTATGTATAGAGTCTAGTGAAGCTGACACAGGGTGTGACCACCTCTGGAACTTAAAGTTGGTTCAAGTCTCAACATCATTAATCAAGTTAATTATTGTCCTATGTTATTATGACTTATGATATTAATACGATAGTAATGTAACGTAACGCATATTATTTTTGAGTACGATTTTCTCTGTTATGTGTCATCCATCGTATTCTCATTCTTCCGTTAGAAGGCTCGATTACATATGGGTAGTGTTACACACTTGGCATTGGAATTACTAAACGGATAATTGAGCGTGCATTTGAGACTGGTATCGGAATTACTGAACAGTTATAACATGACATCGGAATTACTAAATGAATAACAAGAATTACTAAATGAATAACAAACACAATTAAAACTGACATCGGAATTACTAAACATATAACGGACCATGACTGCACATCACTTATGCACTAGTGAATCGGACGCCTTGTATTTAACGATTCGGATTACAGTTTGACTTCTATTTAATAATGGTTTCCAATGTTTGCTCAGGATTTTCACGAGTTTACAGCAATGTTGGTCCAATACTACATTACTTAAGAGGGTATTCAAACACTCCTAAGATACAGAGCTAAAGAGGCAAGCTTCAAGCGCCTTCATCTTGAAAAAATAACAAGAACTTGCCTAACAACAAAAATTTTGGAACAAATTTTTGCTCCAACTCAAAAACTCAAATGGCCAAAACTAAGCTCTCAGTATCCAATGAATTTGGCTATGGTAACTTGTGTTAACTCTCTGTTGCTAAGCTTAGAATTTCAAAGCAGCTTTTGCCATTGCAAGAGCGCCATCATAGGTTTGATTCCCACAGATGAAACCACTCATGTGAACAAAGACACAACCAGGTATCCCGGATTCCTTTGACAGCTCGTCATCTCTCAAGCCTCTCCAGGGCTCAGGGAGTGCCTTCCTGCTCTCAAAACGATCTGGGGCTACTGCCACGGCTTGCACTCTCCACGCCTTGCTCCTGTCGTCCTGTACCGCGTGTAGTAATGAATAACATGTTTGCTCAAGGAATTGCCATTTTCATAAACTGATACAGTATTCTTAAGCTTCTGTAGAAAAGAGGAAACTGGTACCTGATAGAGAACATATTTGATAGGTCGATCAATCTTCATCTCCTCCTCAAGCTCAAAAAGATGAAGTTTCCACTGCAAAAAATCAGGTAAAAAATAAGATTAGGGGCTTAGGGCATATCACAGAGCACCGTCTGAGAATTTTTCGAGCAGGATACTCGTAATGATTTCTAGGGGGCTCCACAGTTGAGTGATCATTGTTTTGGGTTAAAAATCATTAACCATACCGTTACTCCTCAACTGACCTTATCCTTAAACACCCCAAACTTCAATAGAGCTCCATAGGCAGCACGCTCAAATTTATATTAATTAGAGAAAACTGGAGGTGCTATCAAGTATCACCCATTCTTAACGTAGAAAATAAGAACTGTTTTCCAACTTGATGAATAGTATTATTTCAAAACCTTCATGAGGTAATCATATTACTCTTGAAGGATTTGAAGGAAGATACAAAAAAATTTCCATTATAATCTCTATATTCTAACTAGTACCAAGATCAGGCTTAGATAAAAAACAAAGCAAGGCAAGAACAAGTAGTAGTTTATTTACCGGGCAAAACCTGTCCATAACAACAATTTCTCCGCTGGGGTCAACCTCATTTCTTGCTGAAACACACTCCATAACTATAGATCGAGCTGGCAACCATGACTTCACATGAAATCTAACACACTGGAAATGGAGGAAAAAGGATTTTAGACTTCTTGGCATCGTACATAAATCAGCTAAGCTAGAAGAGACTCGGGAATATCATAAGGAGCTCACCTCCAAGAATTCACCACCCGCCAGGTTCATGGCCTTTTCAAAGGCGGCATTCTCCTTCTCAGCTGACTGGTCCGGATCAGTCCAATCCAAATTCAATTTTCCAACTCTTGAGGATAAGTGTGTATTGTTGACATATCTAGGAGGTTTATCAGTGTCATAGTGATTAATTCCATTATCAACAGCATCAATTGCCTGCAACCATTCAAGCACTTAACCTTACAACCAAGAATCAAAATTACACCAAACAATCAGAAGCATTATCAAAGAAAGGCAAAACCACACACAGCACAAGTTTCACTCAGCTTCCTTGATAAGGCACACAGATAGAAGAAAATTAGGGTGCGTTTGGCAGACAACAATTCAAGATATGTGATTTTAGGAGATTATTTTGTCTCCTCAAGAGAGAGAAAAAACCTATCAAACACTTAATCCTAAGATCCTAATAAACCTTAAAGGAAACTTAAGATCCAGCCTACTACTTACCAAGGAAACAGGAAACCTATCAAACGTTTTATCCCAAGCTCCTAAAAAAACTATCGAATTAAACCTCAGTAATCATGTAATCAATCATTTGGAAACTTCCAGTTCTACAACTTACAAAGGAAATTAAACATCATGAATACTCTACGTTTGACCTACTTGTTAAGTGGAAACTGAAATACACAAAAATAAAGCAAAACAGAACAAATGCAATACCTCCATGAAGTTTTTGTAGACAGCTAGAAATAATCTGAAGACGTCTGGATGCTCTTGATTAGCACGGAGCTCCTTAGCAATAATCTCGGTTCCAAAATGCTAAAGATCCACCGAAACAAAAATGAGTAGCCACTAGCCAGCAACCAAATTAATCAGCAATTGACGAAAAGCAGTATACCTTACCTTATAGATAAGACCAGCACTGCTAAGCTTAGTAGAGAAGCCATGGCCAAAAACCTCTTCAAAACCCTTCTGGTGGTGATCGTAACGGTCTCTAATCGGATCGTACACTCCTCCCACATCCAGCACCGCATCAAGCGTTTCCAGAACCTTTTTCAAAAACAATCGCATAAACTCTAAAACCTTCGCTTCATCTCCAATTTTCTCATTTTCAACGAAATAAAAAAGCTAAGAGTAAGAATGCGGACCTTAGAGTCGCGAGTGCGAACGATGTCGGCGCCGGAGAACTTGTCGGTAAGGCGAATCATGAAGGAACCGAGGGCTTCATCGCAGTGGAAGCTGCCGTTGTGAGTGCCTACCCGCTTGACGACGGCGGCGGCGGCATCTGAGCCGTTGGAGAAGGAGCACACCTTGAGTTTCTTGGCGGCTGAGGGAGACTCCATAAGTGAGAGAGGGATGGAGAAACGGAGAAAGGTGTTTCGAAGGTGGTTCAGATTAAGCCCCTTCGCCACTCCAAACATAGCGCAATGTAACTCGTACTGCTATTGTTGAAGTCTTTGAGCTTTGACTAGGCGACTCGAGGGCAGCTGCATACTACAAACGGTGTCGTTTTGTTTGGCAAGCTTAGACATGTGCAGCGGAGATCCAAGTCCGTCCGTCCGTCTAGGTGTCAGGGGTCGGATTTGGGACGGGCATCTTATTCATCTTCATCTCCCTTTTAGTATAATGTATTCATCCCATATCAGTTCGGACCGGTTCGGTATTGAAAATTGTCCTCATCCCATTGAATATTCATCCTCATCGGAAATTTCCGTTCCATTTAATTTTTTCAATTTAAACTTTTTTTATGGAAAAACATTAACTCGAATAATAAATGTGAAATTAAGCCATAAAATACAAAATTCTTACTTTATTTAACAGTATAAATAAAAAAACATAAGAAAAAGAAGAAGAAGAGAACCCCATTTTTTTAAATATACAAATTTGCTAAAATAAAGGTATACCGTAAATATATATATAGATCGTAATACAAACTAGTGTAAACTAAAATAATTATATCTTACTAACATTTAGATTACGATATAATATAAAGTGATATATTATTATATCATTTTTAATTTTACGGTTTAGGATTTAGGTTGCACCACTAAAGTGATATATTATTATAAAGTGATATATTATTATAGGTTATCATTAGCATGCACATAATTTACGCATATAATATACATTTTAACGGAAATGTTATACTCATATTTTTCAAAATATATTTTGTGTGAGTAGGAACGAGTATGATACTTTTAAGTACAAATGTGTATATAGTTTACTAACGTTTAGTTCATGATCACAAGATAAAATTCATTTTATATAATATTAATAAACACTTTTAATTGAAATGTTGACGTGACTTAGTTCTTTAATGCATTACTTTATCCAATTTGCCAAAGTATAGATATATTGTATTTATATTAAGTTTCGTCTGTGTTAAGTGGGATCGAGACTCACTGTACAAACTAGTGTAAACTAAAATAATCATATCTTACTGGCATTAAGATTACGATATCAAGATAAAGTGATATATTATTTTATCATTTTAATTTCACGGTTTATGATTTAAGTTGCACATCAAAACACGTATTTGAGAAAGTAGGACACATAAAAAAAAAACATGTAGTATGTCGTGCATTTGATCATTGTGATTTGACATTTAGGACGTAATTAAAATTTTTGCAAGGTTGTTATCTTCATATGATCGAAAATCAAATTAATATATGTTAGCATTAGCTAAAATAACACATATAATTATCATATAATATTTAAACTTAAAAAACATTTTATTTATGTAAGTAGGAACGAGCATGATACTAAAGTACAAAAGTGTATATGGTTTGAAATTTTAGTAAGAATCGGCAATTTTTGAATTAAACTTGAAATTAAAATGAAAGTATAATATAAATACAATTTGTTTATATATGTATCTCCAACGAGGATCCCATCGGGTTCCCTATCGGTTCCCTAACAGGGATCCCCGTCGGATTCCCCAACGGGAATCCCCATCGAGTTCCCCGGCGGGTTCGGATACGGATCGAGGAGCGGGGCAAATACTCCTATCTTCATCCCCGTCCCCAAGCAGAGAATCAAAAATTTTCCCATCCCCGTCCCCATTTAAAATCCCTATCCCATCCCATGACGGGTAATACCCGTGAATTTCGGGGAATCTCCATCCCATTTACACCCTTAGGTCCGTCTCAATTATTCGAAGTTCCGTTCAACTTTAACAATTAGGCTAAAAAAGGTTGGACAATCTAATTTCTTTTAGTTTAATAATATATTTAATAGTATTTTTTTAGAAGCTTAAACAAATCACATTTGAAAAAGAAAATTGTGTCACCTGTCTTCAAATGTTGTGTTTATGAGGATCGGATTTGCTATTCAAACAAGATTGATGGCATAACTTGTGGAGCTTTGTCTACCAACTAAACTACCAACAAAACAAAGAGTAAAAAATGGAGGTTAATCATGCCCTCATTGCATTATTTCGCTCAGACTATACTAGGACGCCAATCTACTTGCGTCATAGGGCCCAAACTATACTAGGACGCTAATCTACTTGCGTCTTAGGTCTCAAAACCTACCCTAGGAAGTGGAGGTAGGCACAAATCCCACCAATCCTATCTCATCCCGATTCCTGCGGGATTTCATTCAAAATTAGAAATCTCGTCCCGAATCCATCCCGCCAAAAACTATCCGGGACAGGATATGGGCCTTAACTTCTTCATCCCGCTAGGCCAGTCCCATCCCGTGCATAATAAAGTTTTTAATGTAAAATAATAAATATAAATAAAATCCCTAAGTATTATATATATATATATATATATATATATATATATATATAGTATTATATAGATATGCTTATATATTAAAAAAACAAACCATGTTGGTCAATGCGTCAAAATTGACAAATGGTCAAACCGTCAAATTCATTTAGATGTGTTTTATTATGAATATTTGTTTGAAACTTTAATGTAAACTGTAATATGTTATTATGGATATTTGAAAATTTTAATTTATTTGCGTTTTAAGTACGACATCACGGATATATTTATGGATAAAACGTAAAATTTAACACAGTAAATAAATTAATGGACAAGCAGGATTGAGCCCGTCCCGTCTCATCCCGATTCCAACCGAGATAGGACTGGTGGGATTCAATCTAAAATACTCAAGGTCCGTCCCGATCCCATCCCATATAAAATAGCTTGTACGGGATTTGGATGACCTTAATCCCGTCTCATGTTCACCCCTACTAGAACGCTAATCAACCTGTGTCCTAGGGTACAAAATAAGAAACCCTCCAACTTTCTATTTAAGCTTGTTGTTTTTTACCGTGCAAAGTTTAAAGTTGTTGAACCACACCTCCGGTTTGAGCTCGTGCTCGAGGGAGAGTGAATTGGTCAGTATATTTGGTTTATACCTCTAGTTGTGTTTTAGGGCGACGGTAGGTTAGCTGTTGCTGCCAAAAATAGAATAAGTTTGACTATTCAACTTTGCATTTACATTTGTCGAAACTATTCTGGTTACAAATTGCAAATTATCAAAAAATGTTCAAAAAGGGCAAAATACATACCAAAGCAGAAGTAACATTCTAATGAGTTGTACTGAACTGTCAATCGCCTACCCCTAGAACAACAAACCAATTCAGTTCCCTTCATTTATTTTAATTTTTTAACCTTAAAAGTACGATGCTTAGCTTCGTTTTTATTCATCATTATTCTTAAGATATGTAAATAGTACAATCCAACACCATCCTATTCTTCTCTTTACACCCTCCTGCCCAAAAAAGTGTTTGATGAATGAAATATTGGTACAGAATGAAACTGCGCAAGAAGAATGAATGGAACTTGTTGGATGACAACTGGTGCAGAAGAAAGAAAACTTGTTTCACAGGAAGCAACCGCTTTTTCCGGTCCTAGCTCAAGAAAAAAGGCCAGGAAGCTCTTGTTGCTTTCATATATACTTGATGGATGTATTGTTTCCTATGACCTAAAACCAAGAACAAGCCGATTAGTTAGCTTTATGAAGAAGGAGATGAATTCATTTGATATGGTGCTCGTGCAAGAATTTTTACAGGAGAATTTTTTACATTATTTTGTTTGTGTACAGAGATACTGGTGCTCGTGCAAGAATCTCTGCCCTATCACCATCTCCTTCCTGTCCGGATATAGCAGCTATCTGTTGCTGCAGCTATAGGAAGAATTCATTTGATATGAGTTCATAATGTCTTAGCATGTTTTTTTGTTTTTACCAAATAAGAGTCATACCTAAAAATATTGA
Source organism: Fagopyrum tataricum (assembly GCA_002319775.1). Lineage (NCBI taxonomy): Eukaryota > Viridiplantae > Streptophyta > Magnoliopsida > Caryophyllales > Polygonaceae > Fagopyrum > Fagopyrum tataricum. Next base: position 37,999,899 of record CM008281.1, on the reverse strand, counting down.
AGTATATTGTAAGAGACTAACCTGCTGATGTTTATTCCTTTCAGCATTCAGCTCTTCTGTCAAGCTGTCCACTCTGTAACAATAATCAATATGAGAAAAATAATTGACACAAAATCTACAGATACGAGAAAATGCATTTGTGTGATTGCTAGATGCCAAGAACCTACCTAGTTTGAAGGTTTGATATCAGAGCAATTAAACGCTTATTTTCTGAAGACTCTGCCTCAATCTGTCAAAAGCATATTACTGGTTATCTGATGCGGAAAAAAATTACCTATTATGCTATCGGAAATAAAAGAATTCAATACATAAGGCTATTAGAGTATAACAGTACATGAGTTATATAGCCAACATGAAATGGCAAATTAAAAGAAAATTGAGCAGCGAATTCCTATCTCTAAGTAAAATATGCTGGCTTACATCAGAAAAAGAAAGCGCATAATGTTGGCTTAACTTTCAGAAAAAAATGAAAAAAACGTGCTCCGTTTTGCTTGAAAAAGATACAAATAAAAGTGTATTTAGGTAGCAGCACATCAATACGAAGTATAATAGAGTTGAATGACATTATTTCTCAGAGACAACAAGATATCCAAAGAGACATTTCCAAAAATATACAGAAAAAACAAGAATAAAAGAAAAATACTTTCCCAAAGGATGCACCAGCTGATATTTCCAAAGTTGATAATGCTACATATTGCCCTCGGGAAGTGGTTAAGCAAGATATAGAAATTCTTATAATTAGTAACACGGTTTTCAGTGATATATATGGAAGTCTCCATTTAGTGAAGGTAATGAAAATATGTACTTTCCACTTTTGGTACACTGAATTAATGCCCTTAGGGCAATGGTTCTCAATTTCCTTTCCAAAACATAGTAGACAACAACAGAACTTACATTTCCGTTCTCTGAATTGCGAGGTAATGGAACCGGTGGTAGTTTTGCACTGTGAGGAGCTATAAAGGAGTAAATTATGATGTTAAGGGATATCAGTACAGGACAAGTGAAAAAAGACTCCAGACTGTCCAAACACTCACCGTCACATGCCTCGGTCAATTGCAAGTTGTTCAATAGGTTTAAGATGAGATCCTGAACAATTTGCAAAGAATCAGGGCCAGAAAAGATTTACGTTCTTTTCTAAACAGAGGGCTCCCTAATCATGACATCCTGAAGAAAGACTGAGAAATCTACCTGCTGAATGGAAGTCTGCTGAAAGAGATTTTGAATATGAGGCCAAAAAGGTGATGCAAGCAAATTGCCATTGCTCAGATCCTTGGGAAGATGATCCACGGGCTGAAAAAGTTTTTACATCCATCTTCAGAGTTAGCATATATAGTTTAATTAGACCAAGAGAATGGACCTTAAAAGGAAAAGGTCTTAGTCAAAAGTGGCATTAATAAACTAAAACCCAAATAATCATACCATCAGTTTTGCATCACTAATCCAATCTCCAACACTAGCTGACTTTCTAAGAGATGACCCCTGTAAACCAACAGTTATGCAATGTCAGAGAAGCAAATATGATTGACAAAGTCACTCAAAATATAGCAGACAAATTTACCGGAGAACGCCTTGGAATGGCACAAGATGGAATATCCTAAAATATAGTCGTACATTTATGTCAGTCGGCATAGATTTGAGATACAGAAATTCCATCAGAAAAGGTTCTTACTTTAACAATATCAATGCTTGCTGATGTAACTGAGAACCGGCCTTTAATTTGCACCAAACTAGCTTTTGCTTTATCGTCAAGTGGATCCCTTAACCCTGATCAGAAGATTTTTAAAAAAAAAAAACGGTAGAAAAAATAGTGATATGAAAAAAAATTAGACTTAAATCTCTCACCTGCTGAAGATCTTATTGGAGCTGACAAACTATTTGCTGATGCTCGGTTGGGTAACATGAGCAGACCACTAAAGCTTGGTGCTTTACGCATGTCGCGAGTACCTTTTCCAGCTGTTGGTAGGCTTCCATTTCCAGACCTGAACAAGAACTATTTAGCATATTACCTTGACCCTAATGGTGCAGCTCTTTTGTTTCTTTGAAACAAATGAAGCAGCAATTGTTTAGCAGCCAAAATTTATTTCATGCAACCATCAATAATCAATATACTTAATGAACCACTTGAGTATAAGAAGCATTACACAACTCAAAAAGAGAAAGTGAACAATGAAAAGAAAAAGATGAGGAGCACACAACATATGAAGTGAAGCTTTGCCATGAAAACTTGTTGTCAGCACCAGTCCCCCTTTCCTTTACTATATGAGTTAATCATTATATTCTTTTTCAAATTTTTTACTAGCACATAGTAGTACTGTCTACTAATATAATGACTAAACCTTTCCAACAAAACCCAAAATCTTCCTCTTTGTCTCATTTTCTTATGTATTATAGTTGCAAATTGCAAGGATAACCCAAGGCACAATGATCTTGCAGCATTTCAAAGAAGGGTATTTCATATTCAGCAAGTTATCACTAACAAGATATGTAAAGTAAGCACCTTTCCAAGCTAGAAGTTTTTTCTGATGATGATGCGCCAAGCACAATTCCTGGCATGAGAGGACCACTTTGACTTTGTCGCCCTTTTGTAGGTTGAGATCTATTCCCCATCTGTCCAGCCTCTTTCTCTGAGTTAATGGATCCTAACTCAATACCAGATCCATACTTCATCTTAAGATTGTTTCCCTGACTCCCAGGGTCACATAATTCACTTTCTACACTTTTCCCGTTGCTGTCAAACAACTTAGTTTGCTTGAGGCTGTTATTGTCCAATTGTCCACTGGTAAGAGCATATTCAATTGTGAAAACTGTTATAGTCAAACCAAGATAACCCTATCCAATAGTTACTGGAAAAGGGGGAAAAGGAAACTCCTCACATCATCACTTCTAAACGAGAAATTTTTTATTTTCCGTTTTTTTTATCTTTACCTTGCATGAACAAAATCTTGTTGCAAAATGAAGCTCATATAGATGGTTACCTTGAAACATTTTCATTGGTTGAAAGGGATTTATCAGAGCACGATCCATGATAAGATGCATCCTGTCAATAAAATTGAGAATTAATCAAGTTAAGACCAAGACAAGAGGCAAAATGTAAATAAATAAATAAAAAAGAAAAGAAAGAAAAGTGATCAAATAGCTATAATAAAGTCCATCTCCGTGGAACCTTGTTACTGTGGACAGATTTTACACTCTCATCTCCTTCCCTTATCTCTGATATTTCGTCATCATCTTGTATCTAGAAAAAGCAAAGGTAAGATATGAGAAAGTAGAATAAAAGGATGTTGAAGGCTGCTGTCCAAAGATAAGCTTGATCATTTCAGAAACAAGAAGATGTAAGGATTATAATTTAAAACTTAGCTTACGGTATCAGGGCAGAAGGATTGTCTTACCACTGATGCTTGCGTTTTCAAATCTTCAATATCAAAGTTCCAGGCACTAACCCCTCTTTTGTACTCACTCTGAGATGAACAGACATATAAGCAAAGGGATCATATACATCCATGACAAAGAACTTGACAGCAGTGCCAAACTATAAATGATAATTCATCGCATCAAGTGAAACAAATAGAGACAAGTTTTCAAAACTAAAAGAAAAAAGAACATGCTCCACCATCCACCAAAGCACTGACATCATTAGCCTAAAACTCTAAAAGACCTCAATCAGTTAGGTTAAGAATTCAGAGCATATTTATACAACGACATTTAAATGTTTCTGGTCTTTGTATCATGCCAGAAGCAATTATTTAGGCAGTACATATAATGAAAAAGGAAAATGACAACTGCATTACTTTACCTTGCCTTATAGTCTTATAGATGTAGTTGGTTTACTTCTTTATTTAGTAGCAAGACACTAAGATACCCTTTGAGCCAAGCACATTCAAATATGACTCATTGGATGGAAAAAGAACCACAACCTAACTATACAGATACAAACACACCTGAGATAATGCCTCTTCTTCCGCTGTAGGCATTTTCTTGAGAGCTAGTGACGCAGCATCTTTTATCTGCATAAATTAGGAGTCTTATCATTAAGAAGCTCATCACTGGATGACAAAACAAGAAGAGACTGAGGGGATACAAATCTTTTATTTCAATTTTCACAATAACCTGGATGGCTTTCACACGATCCCATAATGGTGGCAAGTCTGCAAACAGCTTCTTAACAGAAAGTTCTGAAGGCTTTGCATGTTTGAAGAAAGAATGCTTAAGTAACTTCTCAACTGTAGGACGCTTTTTTGGATCTTTTACCAAGCACATTGCAACCATTTCTTTGAACGACTGATCACAGCTTCAAATACTCAATTAGAATTTTATTTATTTTTAAAAGAAAAGTGCTACTTGAAGAAGGACAAATAAAGATTAATTGTATGAATTCCATACCAACTGCCAGGTGATCTACTCTTTCTGATAAGAAACTGAACATAATCTAATATATACAGTAGCACCATCAATTACATTAGAGTCAATTAACCATTGACAATATTAACAGAAATGTTGAAGATGTTCCATGGTCTATTCTTTATATTTTGGATGTTGTCATTTGAATGTCAATTCTTTTTGCATCAAGTGTAATATCTTCTTAGAGCTATAGAAAAGCCTTATAAAGTACAATATAGAGATCACGCAGTTGAGAAACCAACCCCACCAGCACAAATATCTCATGTAATTTCATTATCAAAGGTATACAGACTATAATCTTAATTTAGAACTTAGAAGAGCCCTTTACCGGAGCGCAAAAGCAGTTGTGAGTCTAATCTAAATCTAAAATAAATTTTGCATGAAAATAAATAGTACAACTTATAATCTTAATTATTGCAAGTAAAAAATCAGGTGTATATACATGTACCTTTGAAAATTTCTTGTCACGGTCATAATCCAATCCTGGAGGAGCATATTGGATGGTCATCATAAGAACCTGAAACAGGAAAGAGCAAATAGTAAGAAGAACCATACAAACATTTTCCATAAACTTCTCAAGCACTGAATAGTCATCATTTTACCTTCATTGGAGGATATTTTGAGAATGGTGCATGGCCATGTGCCAACTCCAGTGCAGTTATTCCAAAAGACCAAATGTCAGCCCTAGATGAAAGAACAGAAAGTTGGTATCCAAGCAAATTAAAAACCCATATAATAGGACGCCTATTAGTCAAGAATATCAAAAAAATTTACTCCAAAGATAAGTTACAATACATAAACACCTCATATGATGGGTGAGTTTCATCCCTTCCTCAACCCACAAGTGGGATGCCCGTTCCCCGGCGCATACATTGAGGGTGCCAAAAAAATTGCAGCCTTTTATACAATTATAAACTTGCCCAAATAAGTTAGCATGTTTTTCTTCACCAAGGATATGACTTTGTTCTTTCTTTGAAGTTATCAGACAAATAATAATATCTTCATGTGATTGATACTTTGATAGGGTAGTTCCTAAAAAGTGCAGACATAGATGGAATACAAGAGATAGTGAAAGGAAAAACCTCTCTTAATAAACTCGTAATCATACTTCTCAATGAAATTTGCATTAAGTGTAACTGTTTTATACTACGCAAAATGTTATACAAATACTGTCTCATAACAAATAAACCATCAGCTTTATGTTCACTGAAAAGGCTTCCTTTTTCAATTAGCAGTTGGTCTCTAATAGTATTTAACCATAAAGGATCTTTAGCTCCTTCCACCGAAGCAAAGCATTCCGCAAATACAAGTATTTGATGGACCTGAGTTGGGAGTAGGACATTCAAGATCTAGTAGAAGACTAGAGGTAAAGTATCAACTCACTTGAAGTCATATCCACTGTCTGGTTGCAATACCTCTGGTGCCATCCTGAAAGTTACACATTATAATTTTACATCTGTACTTGATCATCCTAACTTCCAGAAACTGATGGGCGGAATAATATTAGAAACACAATATAATGCCGATTCAAAATCAATTTTACCAGCAGGGTGTGCCAACAAAAGTTTTTCTTGACCTCTGTCTGTCACCTTTGTCAAACATACAAGCTGTTACGCCAAAATCAGCAAGCTTTATAATTCCTTTACTGTCAAGCAGTATGTTACCTGCCTGCATCAAGTTAAGGTTTTATACCTTTCACACAAAACCTTTGCAGAAACATCAACCAGAACCACATACCCAGGTTAGCTAACCTGCAAAGTCTAGATGAAGTTACCTTGACATCACGATGAATGTGTCCATCTTTATGGAGGTATTGCAAGGCTTTAAGAGTTTCTTTCAGGATTGTACAAATGGCGGCCTCTTCAAATCCATCAGGGTGTGCTATTTTCATCAGATGAAGACATGAACCCTCCGCCATGAACGGCATAACCACCCAGAGATCATGTTCCACGACAAAGGAGCAATATGCCCTTACAACATTCGGATGATCTATCAAACTCATTGTTTGTGCCTCCCTCCTTACGTCATCCTGCAAGAGAAATGAATGCTTTAACTTTTCAGTGATAAGGGCATACTCTATGTAAACAAAAGAACAAGGTATATCTTCGTGTGCTTACCGATGTAACCTACAGCAATTAATTTTTACAAATCAGTGAATCGCAAAGACTTAATTATGCGTACGGAAAAAACTCCGAATGCAAAACACAACAAGTTTTGCCCAAAGTTTATTTCTAGGATCAAGTAATACTAAACACAGTTCATCTGTATATTCAACCTTATATGAGCTGTCTAGGTATTATTAGCTTTACAATACTATCAAGTGGCAGCTATATGGAAATAAAATTTGAACCACATGTCACTTATGTCATAAAAGTGACACGAACACCAAATATAAAATGTCAAACTTCATATTTACTTAATGAAAATATTCCAAATTCTTTCTATTATAAACGATGGTATAATATACAATAACTTTGCAATATCAAAAATTCTTATTCCTAAAGAACTGTTCTATAAAAAATTCACAGCCTCTCAAATTACAGTCCTCAACAGTCAACATCATAACCTGGGCTAGGGTATATCTGTAAAATAGGAGGTTCTGCCCTAAAACCACCAATTGCCGATAAGAGGAGTAATCACAGACCTTATATATACTAATCTCGCAATCTTCCAATTTTAGATGTGAACAATACCTTTTGTAGGAACAATACCTTCTATATTGTATCTTCTTTTTATCTAGTTGTGTCATGTGTGATCTATACAATGTCAAAACCCATGGTCCCATATGCATCCAACAATGGCATTGCCGTATTGGATTTCATATTCCCTTTAAGCTTAAGGCAGCCATTCACTCTTTATCAATTTTTGTATCCCTTGAACTCACTAAAATCTGCAAGTTGGATATGCAACCATCAACCCAAATCATTAATGCAGGATGCTATCTGTACTACAAATTTCCTCTTGACAACAATGGCACTGGCCAAAGCAGAAATGCAGCATGGAAACACATCCAAAATAAACTTACATTCTCCATATCCACTTCAATCAAGCTATAAACCATACCACAAATGCCTAAACCAGTAACCTAGTTAGACACCATAGATGGTAAATCCAACTAAGTCAGTAGAGCGCATATCTTAACTCCACAGCTCCAATGTCACAACTTGAAGTTACTCGCTACTTTGTTAGTGATCGAATACGCAATTTGAAAAAGAATAATAAACAAACGAAACTAACCAGATTGCAATTAAAGCGATCGAGATCCAAGCATTTGACGGCGACAACTTCGTTGAAAGGTAGATAAATCGCTCTGTACACAGTGGCGCTAGCTCCATTGCCGACCTCTTCTAGACGCCTGTAATCGGCCGGATTCGCCGAGTAACACCTCTGTCCAGTCCCGCTCCTCACCATGGACAGCAAACAGCTTTGGCTGATCAATTCAGACCAGATATGCAGTCCGACTGAAGTACTGACAACAATCAATCAATCAATCAATCGTGATCCAGTTTACAAAGACCACGCTTGTGCTGCTGCTCTGTCTTCACTCTTCTGCTTCTTCCACCGAAGATCTTCTGTTGCTAAAATTTCTTCGATTTCGTTTTTTTATATTCGTTTTTTTTACTCTCTTAGCAATCTGCGTTTTGAAGCTTAAATAGTAGGGAAGGGAGGCTGACGTGTTCCGCCATTGCGTTGACTAGCCACCTAGTAGATCGAGGGCTGGGAATGATGACGTAGTGACGTGGCTGCTTACTTGTCGTTGATTTAAACGCAACGTGACGGTGAACGGATTCAGTCACGGTGTTCATTGTATGAACGAACAAAGACGACATTCTACGATGTAGGGTGGCCCAGTTGTATGGGCCCGGGTTCCGGCTCAATCTCTGTCAACGGCTATTGGATAAGCCCAACTCGGTTCTATCTAAAAATTATTGGTTCGAGCTATTTCACTTTCGACAGAGTCGTGAGTTTATATAAACAATTTTTAAGTTCTTTAAAATCCAAACTCGAATCAAATTTGTTTATAAACGAGTTGAATATGAGCATGTTAAAGCTCATGTTATTCAGTTAAAAACAACCCTAAAAATAATTGGATAGGTCACTTTTCATTAGGGTTCTAACACGAGTTAAGCTACTCGTCTTAAAAAGATCTGATTCAAGCTCGTTCACTTTCAAACAGATCCAATAAGGTCATATTTTTTACAATAAGTCAAATTTTAAACAAAATTTTTAATTTTTACATTCTATCCCACGACCACGAGATATGGCTATGTATAAAAGAAGATTAATGTAGCATTGGTGCACTGCATCACACTCTTGCCCAATTAATATCGTTTTATCTTATGTTGAAATTATATTTTGTATTTAATATATGTTTGATGTGTTTGTGTTTTCGCTTTATGTCAAGATCAAATAAGGAGTATGACATGGCCAATTGGCCCAATTGCTCTCCATAAAAGTGAAGTCATTGCAATAATTTCTATTGACATTTGTTATTGATAGTTTTGTTAGATATTTATTGCATAAATTTAAAGTATTTGACGTGACATATCTTATTACTCCCAGTATTATTTACTAACTCGTTTTCACCAAAATAAATAAATAAATAAATAAATATATTTCATTTATAAAATTTAAAAAGATAAAATTTAATTAGTATTTACGTCGATCAACTTTTTTTTACTAAAACCCTAACTCTCTAAGCATTTCTAGTGGGTAAATCATAGCTTCATCTATTAAAGACTAATAGGATTTTATTTATAAAAGTCGTTACTGCATTAATAATTTGTTGGCAGCTGCTTTGGAAAAAAATTATCCCAAACTTTTTTTATATTGAAATTTTTGAAGTTGAAAATTTTGTTTTGTTTTTAGCAATCTATACGTATATAAAAGTAGTTTACGGATTGTTGATGTGAGCTCTAAAATTTCAGTTTCTAAGCCAAATAACGATATACTACTAAATTGTCACTCATTTAAAATTATTTATTTTAAAAAAATTAGTTGCGATTTATTTTACTGAAATTATAGAAAAAAGAGTTAACTTCGTTGACGCTTTTAAATAATCATATTTTTAACATTCTTATATCTATGAAAAAAAATCAATCAATAATTATCTAAATCTTTTCCGTTACAGGATTGAACCAAGTATATTACTTAATCGTTATTGTCACTTTCCGCCCCCTCCAAAGCTTTCCTCATTTTGTTGCTTCTTCCCTAAACTTTTCTTGAGAAAGTTTCGACTAGATGTTCACAAAGGACTTGACAATGGATTTATGGTGTAATTTTCATCTCCAAATTGACAGTCCTGATAGAATACTAAAAGAAGCCTTCATTGGAAGGATTTTGGAAGGATTTGCATCTCTGAATGTCAATTTTTATTCAATTATACAATCGTTCTCGGATCTTACTTTCCGGCGGCAATCTTCTCCCAACATTCATCAGCAGAAGGATTCGTGCTAAGGTCGGCTTCCTAACCAAATCTATGGTTCATGATTCTATCGGTATGTTACACTAATTTCAATTTCATTTTACTACTTTTGCTTAAATTTATGGCGAATATAGATGAGTAATGTGAGTTTTTTATTCAAATTGTTTTTGTCATTTATCCAAATGTCTACGATGCTTAATATGTATTGTTATGCCACACAAATTTTGAATCGAACAACGTAATGTTGTCTTTTATCCATGTATGCCCATGGACACACATTATTAGTAACAAGATTTTATATTTTAATAAATGAGTGTTTTTTATATTAAAATACATTAATTACATCATATATATTTTCAAGATTTGCAAATGAATGTTTCTTATAATAAAAATATTAATTACACCGTATGTATTTTCAAGATTTACAAATATCTTTTGAGGGGAATACAAATTTAATAAAAATTGATGATAGCCGTTGCCTCATAACTGATTAGTAAAATTAATTATTTTTAATATTTATTTTCAATTTATTTTTTCTACTTTTTAGATTTTACATAAAGAATAAAATTATTAATAACTTAACTGTAAGAGTCGTAGTTTTTCGGGCCAAGACCGGACCTTGGCCGAGATTAATTTTGGCCGAGGTTGGTCTTGCCGCCCCCGCGGTGAGTGGCGCCGCCTCTGCGGCTGCTTGGACCGCCCCCGCGGTTTCCGGCGGCTGCAGCCGTCTTCTTTGACTCTGTTGACCCGTGCTTTACCCTTTACTTTGCTCCTTCTTACCTTTGGCTGATCAAAGGTTTCTTCATCTTCTTCTCCAGCTTCTCTCCACGCATCCTTGCTTCCCTTTGCTCCCCTTTTGATCTTGTTCTAGCTTGGAAGAGTTTGTGAGAGTTGGAAGTGTGTAGTGCTTGTGTAAGCTGTGGCTTTGGATATGTTGGGCTTGGAAGCCAGCCTTGGTGGCAGTTGAGCTCTCCTGTAGCCTTAGACCACAAGTGTGGTAAGGTTTCTTCTCCTCTCTTCTTTCTTTCTTGCCTTCCTTCATAGCTTATGATTAGATGATTGCCCAGACACGTTTTGATGCTGGTATGTGTATGTATGTGTTTGGGATTGGCTTTGGATGAGAGAAGACGGGAATTGATCACGTGAAGGACCGAGGAGAAACGCAGAATCACGCTCTGCGCAGTCGCCGCCCCGCGGCCGTGAGTCACCGCCCCGCGGCGACATTGTCCAGGCGCCAGCGGCATGCCAGCGGCCGCCCACGTTCCGTGTCACCACCCCCGCGGCCACATCCCACCGCGCCCGCGGCCACCTGCTTTCGCCCCTGCGTCCCTTGTGACCCGCAGGTGCGTTTTGTCCCGGATCTACCTAAGGCTAGGTAGATCCTTTTCCTTCCTAGTATGAGTGTTAGTAGCATGCTAGGTGCGAGTTGAGGTTAGAATGAGTAGAGTACGGAACTGTTATGCCGGTTACGGCCTTGAGGATTACGAGTTGGAATATGATCCGTATGGATCCCTTGGGTCTAGGTGTGACCCCTTGTATGGATATGTATATGATGTATGCGTTATACCTTGTTTAGGTTGAGTTGATCTCCAGAGCGGAGCCGAGTATTCTGAGTCTGTGACTCCCGAGGTTGAGGTAAGTCCATAGGACTTACTTAGCTGCCCTCCATATATTGGATGTGTGCCTGAGTGGTGGATGTTATGCTTTATAGCCCGTATGATATATTGTATTACCGACCTATGGTCTATTGACTGCCCATTGTAGGGCCGTGACAACTTGTCCTTTCATCCCGCTGGGAGTCTGCAGGTTCTCTACGGGCAGGCCAATATGGCTCAGTGGGCCGGACACCTGTCCACTCCCATAGGGTACACGGGAGGTGGTACCGGATCCTCACTCCAGCTGGCACTATTCCCGAGAGGCGAGGGTTATATTCCTCGTGTCACATACGTTCATATTGAGTTATTATTTATACGTTGTATGCGCCGGACTATTATTATAAGATAATAAAATGGGTAAATGTGTGACAGCATGTTTATATGTTTAAGTTCTGACGTGTGCATGTGCTCTAGCATCTTCCTTTGTATGTGTTTGGTTAGCTAACGGTGTAATGCCGTGTTGTAGACTTTGTAGGTTAGGACACTGCAGAGTGATCCAGACGGGGCGATCTGCTGAGGGCTCCGTACACTGGGGTTATACTCGTGGATGGGTATTTTGGATATGTATATATATGTGATATGTTTTGTTGTACTCAGCAGTTGTATAAACCTTTTGACATGTTTATATATCAGTTTTATGTTTTGGTTTTAATCTGTTTGTGCCTTGTTGTAAGATCGGTGAAATTGTTGTCAGGCTAGGGTCAGGACCCATTGTGAGATCCTAGCCCGGTAGCACCTCGAGTCCTGCGGATTCGGGGTGTTACACTAACAATCATTAATCCTGCTTGCCTATTATTAGTATATCAAACAAAGTCCTAAGTCATAAACACGTGTTCGTTACTTGCCTATTAGACGTTTCTCTAGAGTGGTTTAGATGCGATATTTACTTTGGGACAACGGATGAGTAAAGTCAGTGGGGCAACTAAAATAATTACAAACTCTAAATTTGAATGAATTTGGGTCATTTCTCAGTTTTGATTAACATGTTTTTCTTAAAAATATATTTAAACATAACTATAACACTAATGTTTAGGTATTTTATTCATATATTTGTTTTTTTTTTTGAATTAAAAACTTTATTATGTATGGGACGAGATGAGTCTAGTAAGATAAAGAAGTGAAGGTCTTTATCTTATCCCGAAGAGTTTTTGATGAGACGAGTTAAGGATGAGATTTTTAATTTTGGATAAAATTCCGTCGGAATCAGAACGGGACCATGAATGATGAAATATGTGTCCACCTAGCTTAATCCTACATGTATGTAGGAATATTTTAAACATCTTAGTCAATTTTACAACTATTTAAATATGTCTATTACAACACCTGTAAATAACTTACATTTATCATTATATATATATATATATAAACATTATTTAATAGCTAATATTCGACTCATGTTACGTTTATATTCATAAAATAATACTTATGTATATATATCTTACAAGTATTCGTACACAGCACGGGTCCGAAATTAGTTGCTTCAAAAATTGTTAGGATGTTGTATTATTGTTGTAGGTTTTGATTTTAAGGAAGAATTTTTTATATATGAAAATTGTTACGAAGACATCTATTTGCTACTTGCATTAATAATTATTTGGTAGTTGCTTTGAAAAATACTACCAACCTTTTTATAGTGAAAGTTGATAAGTGATTTATTTTGGTTTTGATAGTTGTTTTGAAAAAATTGTTTGATTTTGACTCATGTTCGATCAATCTACAACTTAGAAATTTAATACCATTTTTAGGCCCTAGTAGATAAAATCTCAACATCTATTTTATACATGTGATGCGTTTAGTTTATCCAGTTTATAAATTTTACGGAATTTATTTGAATTAAAATATGAAAAGTTATAAAATATTATGAGATTTACGGAATTTATTTGGATCAAAATATGAAAAGTTATAATAATTTGAACCTCGTTATGAGAATCGTTAAAAAAATTATGAAATTTATATAACCCTCGGTACAAATGTCGAACGGGCTTATGCGAATTTGTGATGGTTGTTTTGTGCCATTATAATTTATAAGTAACTTGGTAAGTAAAACAAATTATTATTCAATAAATCTAAGTGTTATGAGATCTTTTGTGATCAGACAAGATATTGATTTAGATTAGAATATACTGCAGCCAAACAAAACCTTACACCTACAGACCTACTCGCCAAGTTTTACCGTTTTACCACGAGCAACCAAGCAAACACGGCAAGTCGGAAATGGTCAATCTAATCCCAGTATCGTCCAATCAAATGACGCCACATTTCCAATTTCTTACCTGTCTCTGATATCAGCTGACCTGGCAAAATACGTATTTCCAAAAATATCCCCTAATCCCACTCTAATCCCCAGAAATACCTTCCCTGCTTTCTCTTTCTCTGACCTTACATGTCCAAACAAAAACCAATACTCTGTCTCCCTTCTCCAACCGCCGAAAGAGGAATCCCGAGACAAAAGCGATCATAATCACTCATAATTTGTAACCCTAATCCATCATTTCATCGTTGTTTGTGATTGGTAAATCTCATTCTCTCCTTCAATCGAGAAAAAAAAAAAAAGTAGACGAAAAATGCCTGGATTGGTTTCAGCCAAGACGCCGCCGCCTAGGGTTTCCGTCGGCAACTCGACACCTAACTCCGATGCCGGCTCCGTCTCAGTAGCATCGCAGATCCGAAACAGTACCACTCCCGACAATCCTCCGAGAGTCTATTCGCCTGTTGTGAAGCGAACGCCGTCTCCATCTCCCTCCACTTCCCGAGCCAAGCCGTCGCCGGATCGGAGCTCCGGGAAGAAAAAGCAAACGCCTTCAACACCGGAGAGCTCTTCCGTCAGGCCTCCGTCGCCGATTCCGTTCAGTATCGACGATTCGGCACTTGATAATCCAGATCTAGGACCGTTTCTTCTGAAACTCGCTAGGGATAGTATTGCTAGTGGTGATGGACCGAACAAGGCGCTGGAGTACGCGATCAGAGCGTCTAAGTCGTTCGAGCGATGTGCTATTGATGGCGAGCCGAACCTTGATCTAGCGATGAGCCTTCACGTTGTTGGCGCGATCTACTGCAGCTTGGGGAGATTTGAAGATGCGGTTCCTGTTTTGGAGAGGGCGATTAAGGTGCCGGAGGTCTCGAGAGGAGCAGATCACGCGTTGGCTGCGTTCTCAGGGTATATGCAGCTGGGGGATACGCATTCGATGCTTGGACAGCTTGATCGGTCGATTGAGTGTTATAAGGAAGGGTTGCAGATTCAGATTCAGGCTTTGGGGGAGACAGACCCCAGAGTTGCTGAGACTTGCAGGTGAATATATTGAATCATCAAATTGTTTCACCGTTCTTATAAAGTTATTTTTACCTATTCCCTTAGATTTGAAGTTTGTTGACGAGTGGGACAGGAACTATGTTTGGGTTGATATGTGTGCTGAATTTCAGGTTTTAGTTGATTGCTACTAAAAATGGAAATCTTCATCTGGCAATGCTGGTTGTTAGACTGATAGGTGGTGCCCGGTCTCCATTGAAAACCTTAATAACTAGATAGACATTAATACAAGGGAAAAAGGAAACATGGAACTGGTTGTGTTACTCGGTGCTAATTATTTAGATACCATTTTAAGGGATCTTTTTGTTCGCTTCTGAAGATGGTCCCTTTGGAAACTAGTTCAACTGTATTACAGTTTCCAAGATATTCTACCTTTTTTTGTCTTGGAATGAATCAGAATGGCTCTCTGGTTCAGTGCCTGAGAGTCTATAAAAGAAATTGCAAATTTCAGAATACTATGATTTACTGTAAAGGCGAGTATCATCCAAAATTTTCTACCTTGTTTGTCTTGGAATGTCGAAAATGAATGACATCTGTGGTTTGTCTCTCCTTTATTTGTTGTTACATACTTCCATTGGATTTTCTATGTATTACAATTTCCAAGATTCCAAATTGCATAGTTCAAGCTTGTTGCTGTTGATATTGTCAGGTACTTAGCAGAGGCCCAAGTCCAAGCAATGCAATTTGATGAAGCAGAGAAGCTATCCAAGCAAACACTAGAAATCCATCGCATGCACAGCACTCCAGCCTCTTTGGAAGAAGCTGCTGACCGCCGTCTGATGGCTCTAATATGTGAGGCAAAAGGCGACTATGAATCAGCTCTTGAACATCTTGTACTTGCCAGCATGGCAATGATTGCCAATGGACAAGACAACGAGGTTGCTTCTATTGATGTTAGCATAGGCAACATATACCAGTCTCTATGCCGGTTTGATGAAGCGGTATTCTCCTATCAAAAGGCACTCACTGTGTTTAAGTCCGCAAAAGGTGAAAATCACCCTTCAGTTGCATCTGTTTACATTCGCCTTGCTGACCTCTACTTTAAAACTGGAAAGCTACGTGAGTCAAAATCTTACTGCGAGAATGCACTGAGGATATACAACAAGCCTGTCCCAGGAACTACGCAAGAAGAGATTGCTGGTGGATTGTCAGAAATTGCTGCTATATATGAGTCTGTAAATGAACCTGATGAGGCAATGAAGCTTTTGCAAAGAGCATTGAAGTTGTTGGAGGATAAACCAGGACAGCAAAATACAATTGCAGGTATGGAGGCACGAATGGGTGTTATGCATTACATGCTCGGGAGGTATGGTGAAGCTTTGAGCTCATTTGAGGCTGCTGTGGCTAAACTCAGGGCTAGTGGAGAAAGGAAGTCGGCTTTCTTTGGAGTATTGTTGAATCAAATGGGTTTGGCATGTGTTCAGCTGTTTAAGATAGACGAGGCTGCTGAGTTGTTTGAAGAAGCTAGGGCAATCTTGGAGCAAGAGTGTGGCCCTTGCCATCAAGATACTCTTGGAGTTTACAGTAATCTTGCAGCCACATATGATGCATTGGGAAGGTATGACTTTATTTTATAAGACTATTCAATACTCTCTTTAATCTTATATGCTAGTATAATGTATTGGATGCATGGTGCAAGTTCTATAATACCACATGCTTTATGGATACGTTTTAGTGAAAGTGTTGTTTGGATGTCTTCCATTATACTGTAGTACTGACAAGCATCACATGGGTAGTTTATACATGTCTTCCAATTGCCTTAACAAAAAGGACTTTATTCCTCACATCTAGTTCTTGGTTTTACTTCAACTGGTTATTGTTGAATTGTTGGTGTCACAATATCTCCAAATGGAAATGCCTTCTTTGATGACTAGGGTTAATTGTTCAATCAACCAAAACCAAACAAAAGCACCTAGTCCTTTCCTTTTAGTGGAAGAGACCCATTAACCATTGACAGAATACACAATAAAGTGATCAACCATTGGAGAAACAATTCGATATAGATTTCTTGAATAGCTTATGATTGTGTTGTTTCCATCTGTGTATAATTATAAAAATCGTGGGTTCAATGCTGATGATTAGAAAGTGTAACTAGAAACTGTGCCATATTAAGCTGAAACTTATGATTTACTACACATTGGTCATAACAGGGTTGAAGATTCAATAGAGATATTGGAGTATGTCCTCAAACTGAGGGAAGAGAAGCTCGGTACAGCAAACCCAGACTTTGATGATGAAAGGAGCAGGCTGACTGAACTCTTGAAAGAAGCAGGTAGGAGCAGGAACCGAAACGCCAAGTCCCTTGAAAACCTAATTGATCCCAACTCAAAGAGGACCAAGAAGGAGAGTACAAAGAGGTGGGGTGGCTTGGGTTTTAGGATTTGAGGTTGGACAAAATTTACAGTCTCGTCCACCGTGATGCTTCCTTCCTCTGTAACATATAGATGATTTGTGTATAGGTCCAGATTTGTACTTGTTGGGTATGGCCTTTTCCCCCATTTCATTTACCCCTACTTTTTCTGTTGTTTTAAATTTGATTTACCTAATTGGATTGGCTGTCAAGCAAAATGAATATTTGTCTATCATGATTGAGGTTGTTCATGAAAGGAAAGAATGCTGCTAAGCTTGAATCTCACACCTTTGTCTTGTTCTCGTTAAATCTCAAGTAGTTTTATGCACAGATTCTCTCAATCTCAACACATATTGTTCTTTTATTTAAAGTAAGGAGATTCGATTAGCAAAAGTCGGTGCAGATCGAAAAACCCGGGGATAGAACCTTAAAGAGTATAATTGTTCTTTGGAATTCATACTATTAGACATTTAGACAAGCTCTTGACAAATCCAATCAATCTGGACCACCTTGTTCCATTTTTTTGCTTTATAGTAGGAATATGATCTTTGGCTTTTGCTTTCCTCCCATATTTGCACTTGAAATTACAGATGCTCTATCAAGACTTGCAAGCTAAGTAGGCAAACATGGTAGCTCTGTGACATGAGGTTTCAGATTCGACACCCATTTTTTGTATGGAGCAAGAGAACCTTAGGATGCTTAGGGTTGGGTTCGGTGGGCAGCAAAAGATTTTGGTCCCAAATCTTACACTGATATGTCTACCAATTGAACTATCACATTTACAGATCAACTGAATATAATGTACATAGTAAGCATCATTCCACTAGCACGAGCATTTTCTATAATGCACAAGAAAGAATAGATCCTACTGCATAACAAAGAGAAAATTCATAGAATTTTGGAGAAAAATGAAGTACAAAGGAACAACAAAATACTGTTCTTTTTGTGTGCCTAAAACATCCAAAATTATATACAGGAAAGTGGGTTGGGTAAGCACTCATAAGCTCAAATCTACAATTTGTCACTGCCCAGCAAACCTGATAATGCTACAAGAATTGTCATCAAACTGAACCTTAAGCTAAGCAACACAAAATGATCTGTACAGTTTCTTCTCTTTTTGTTACTCACCTGTGCTCTCACAAGAACTGCCAGGGTTGCCGAGAATGTCGTGGATTGACAGCCTGATTATATTGTTCCCTGACGATCTTGCAATGTCTAAGCATTCTTGAAGGTCTGAGTCACACAGTATTAAAACCCATTCATGGTCATCGTCTAGATACTTAATCTCAAATGTACCCACTTCCAACTTCAGACGCTTTGCGACTTCCTCCTGCAGATCGACAATGTTGGAGCTAAACGAGAATTTAAACCGTATGATGTCTTCCCTAAACGCGGCCTTAATGGTCACAGTTCTCATCTCTGGTCGTGCACCAAATATAGGCATCATAGGGTTCATAGCACTTGTATGAAGCTCGGAGGGAGGAAGATTTGTCAAACCCAGTTCCATGTTGGAATCTGGGATCGAAGAACACAGGTTTCTTAGATCTTTTGAGCTACCTGCGTCTTCTAGAAGCATTCCGCCAAATGGTTCTTGAGGGTGAGCCATGGGTAGTGAGGTACCTGGGAGAGGGTATGCAGATGGAAAGTTCATTTCTGAATTGGGTTGAAACAACAAGCCCATTCCCATTGAATTGCCTGCTTGTTCATGAAACGAAGGGAAGAAATGACTATTTTCAGTATTTTGTGGGGCGCTTTCATTGGCCGGGCTACCGTGACATGATCCATGTGAAGTTGACGAGCCATTGCTAGCTTCTCTAGACCCACTTCCTGCTCTGGACACTTCAAAGCCTCTCAAGAAGCCGTTTCGCTTCTCGTGACTAGATGTTCGGTCCTTACTGTCCTTTGTTTCGGTTTCTTCCTCCCCGTGGCTCCCTGGTGTCAGGGAGGCTGGCATTTCAAGTCTCAGATCAGGAAGCTCGGGTTTATAGCCGGGTGAAAGTTGTTGATTGGTTCCATTCAGACCTGTAGGCCAATTAATGGAACCAACAGCAACAGGGACAGAGTTTGGACTGATTGAAGTCAAACTGAATGCGCCTTCAGGACCTTGCACAGACTCTATCACGTTCTTCAGCTTTGTAAGGGAGCGGTTCACCTTGTTAATCTTGCGAGATGGCCATCGAGATATGCCATGTTGCCTGCATATTCTCTTCATTGTTGTTGGACATACTGCAGAAGAGCACATATGCAAAACATTTAAACCCCTCTTTGTAGATGAGCAAATGAAAATGCTAAAAAACTAATCTAGCCTGTTTTTGCTTGTTAATTCTTGCAAACAGATTTCACTGCATCCCTTATAAACAATTTTAAATGTAGACATCAAGCTAATATGTCTTAAGCAATCAGTGCATAAAAGAAGAGCATACCACCAAGGCTTTTTGCAGCATCCTTTAGGCTCCCAGTAAAATATTGTTGAAGAACTTCCAAGCTTATTTGCTTTTCAGCTTTTCCACGTTTTCGTTCTGAGGGCTTTTTGCTCTCTTTACCTCCCGAAGGAGAAACACGAGTGGAAGTTCCCACAGCTCCATTAATATTCTTCCTATCATCAACAACATCCTTTTCTCGAGTTACCTTTTGACAAGAAGTTTCTAGTGGACCTTTCGGGTCTGCAGTCGATGATTCTGGCACAGGGTGTGGTTTGCTTGGATAAGACACGTGACCATGTTCAACTTCTTCGTCGGGACTCTCATCCATAGATACGTCTACAATTTCCATAAGTTTCCTTTCCTCTGCAAGTGTCCTTCCGGAAGCAACCATCAAGCTCTGGAAATGCTCATCCATTGTTGCTAAAATGGAGTCTAACATGTTGTGCTGCTCAGAACTGTCTGTTAAGGTAGCGGGCAGGAAGAATTCCAGCACATAATCATCTTCTTCACTGTACTTGCTCCTCAGGCAAATAGCAAAAGAGCTGGCTAAACCGAACAGTTTAGCATAATGCACCAAAGGGTACTCCTTTTTGCTGAATCTCCTAATGTTTTCACAGAAACATAAGCCATGGGACGAGAAAGCCCGCCCGGCAACTCCCTGTGCTCTTTGGAGATGGTGCTCGGCACATGCCTCACGAAAACCCAAAATATGAGCATCTACAACATAGAATGCTACATCAGTGGTTGACATGCATACTTGTCCCATACAGCTTCCATCAAAGCTAGAGCAACTCTTTTTCAATCCACCGCCATTGGCGAGAACACTTCGGTGCCTGCACGGAATCCAAGTCTGAGCCAGGGGTAATTTATATGTTTCACATACCTCTGTGAACACTTCTAAGATTTCAGAAAGCGCATTTTGGCGACCTTCATTACAGATCTGAAATAGTAGTATTGAGGATTTGATGCATTAGCAGAAGAACAACCGGATCCTTTATAAATTATAAGTTATTCATCAATGAAGTGATTTACCTGGATATTTGGTTGAATTAATATATCTGAGCTTTTCAGATTCACAGCCTGGACAAGAATGACAATTGGTGAGATGAGACAAAAGTATAAAAAATCAGACGAACAATCACTTGAAACACACAGAAAAACAAGAAAACCTAACTTCGCTGATTACAAAGCTATGCTATATTGAGCAGCAAACTACACAACTACCTCAATTTTCACACAGTTGAAATTTAGGACATACTAACAGAGAATATCAAACAATGAATCTTGCGGTCCAGCACATAACTATTCTCTAGGCAGAGAACATAAGTTAACAGACAGCAGGCTATAAGAATTTCATGAACCAATAGAAGATCAAATGGCTCATCAACTTCCAATGTTTAGACTAACAAAGTGAAAATAAAATAAAATTATGGCAATGCAAAGGAACCATATGCATAATATTCACATTGCACACAAATGTCACAAATTGTATTGGGTTATGTCTTACTATAGGTTCATTCAAATTGATCATACAAATCAAATAAATGACCGTTAGAAACTACTAGGGTCGAGAACCCACTCACAGCTTTCCGAAAGTCATAAGCCAACTTTTGACAAGTTGAATTGCTCCAAAAATGAACTGAACTGAACAAACAAAAACCAAAAAAGACAGTAAAGAACAAACCTCAAGCGCCTTGCACACTTTATCAACCTCGGAAGCATAGTTAATCTTCCTTGAAGTCATTATAAGCTCAAGCACACCAACACAAGATTGTCCACTAGGTTCGAACACAGGCAGTGCCAGGGTTCCATGAACATTGTAATCTTTCGCGTGCTTAACTCTCGGATATTCCTTGCTCGAGTAAAACTGCACATCCGGTGTCCACTCCGGCAACTTTTGCCTAAAAACACGGCCAGGAAGCCCATCAGGCTCTTCATCCACAGAAAAGCTATACATCTGTGACACGGTCCTATACTGATGAAGCCCATTACTATGAGGACTAAGCACAAACGGTTGCCCTGATGTCGTGAGCACGTATCGATTCCCACTCTTTACGGGAGCCCAAACTTGAGCTAAAATCTGATGTTGCTCAGTTGACTCCTTAAAGTACCTAAGGGCTTGTGTCATCCTCTCCTTGATAACGAACACATCTGGCAATTCAAATGAATTCAACCCTAATACAGGGGCTGGAATCCTAGTCTTAGTATCCTCATCGCCATTTTCCTTGTTGTTTTCACCTCCTGCTTCCGGGTTACCTAAAAATTAGGCAAACGTACTTCGATCAAAAAGTAATCAAACTGACCAGATACACAAAGTAATTATTGCTCTATCATGATTAAGATGCAACGATGTGATGAAGATTCCCAATTTTAAAAGCTCATTAGCTTTTCATGTTCCCAGAACCTTAGCTCATTGGCCAATTAGATTTGACTGTTACTAGCCGAAGATAGAAATTTGACCATTATGAAAAGGGGAACAAAAGAACACTTCGATTACAACTAAAAATAGGAATTTGAAGAAGAAAACAAAAGATTGCAAATAAATCTACAACCTCACTAATCAAGTACCGTAAATGACTCAAAATCAGGTTATCAAAAGTCGGATTTTCAGCATCGAAGCACATCAACCAAAAATGGCGAATGGGAGGAGAGAAACCGAAAAAAGAGGATTTGGTCAAGCAGAAAGGACAAATTGGATTCACTTTTAAGCCAAAAAAGTTATCATTTCCCTAGATGCAAACAGTAAAATCAAAATCCAAACCACCATCTAAACTCCACTTGAGCTAAGCCCAAAAAACAGCAAAATCAAACTCTACAAATCAAAGGAGCTGAGATCGGTCAACTGAGGGGAAAAAAAGAGATAATGATGATGTCGTTGTAGTAAGATAATGATGATGAAATTGACGATGGAGACGGATCATACAGGCCAAGAATTTGGAATCAGGCGAGAAGCGTCGAAGTCCGGAACCGGCGGACCTATCTTCGGCCAAATCAGCAAACGCCCAAAGAGAAGAGAAAGTTTGATCGGAGATCAGAAAAGGAGAAACAGGAACCATTGGATCGAACTGCCATGCTGCATCGAAGTCGGCGAAATCAAGGTCCATAATGGAATTCGGGTCGGGTTGAGAGGAGGTGAAAGGCGGAAAGTCTTTGGATCTTGGTTCAGGTTTGGGAGTAGCCCGATTTTCGTCGTCGGCGTCGGACATAATCATTCCCCGATGGAGTCTTCTTCTGTGTTTGGCTGAGAATGAGAAGCAGGAAAGAGGAAATGACAAAAGTGGGGAAGTGGAAAATGGAATTGCATTTTAATTTATCTTATTTATTAAAATTTTATTTTTTGGGGGAGGGGAATGCGTATTTTAGTGTGGACATGAAAGTGTGCGCGGATTCCCCCTCCAACGAAACGGCACCCAACCACCCATAAGAAACAGCGCGCAAGTTGTAGTAAATAAATATTTTATAAAAATTAACTATTTATGCATTTATAAATTACATGAGTTAAATTTATTCTTCGAATAAACTAAAGACAACTCCCCATATGTAAAAATAATATTGGAAGAAAGAATATGTATTGAAATTGAGAAATGGTGTTTACAAAGCGAATCGAAAAACAAGATATAAAATCATGGTTTTTAAACGTACCGGCTAAAAATACTATTTGTCACTATAACTACACACTTCGCATGCGAAGTTGAGATCTTACTCAACCATGTGCGTAGTTCATTTATTTTCATTTTTTTTTATGAACTCCAACTACACACTTGCATAGCTGGAAAATCACTCAATTACGCACGCAAAGTGCGTAATTATGGTAACAAATATTTTCGCCGGTACGTCTAACAACCCCTATAAAATAAGGAACAAAGGAACATTTATAATTTTATTTTTGAAATAAAATTATTTGAATAATTATTTATGACTTCATTAAATTTTTACTGATTTTCAAATTTTAGTTTTAAAATAAAGTTTTTATATCGGAATGATAAATTCAAAGATGATTTATAGAAATGTTTAACTTTCGTAAGAAGTTTTATGTGCGTTTTAATCTTATATAGAAACAACTTTTTTTTAATTACTTTTTAGAAAATCAAGCATAAATTACGGTACCAAATAAATATTTTATTAAAATTTTCAATGTATCATAATATTTTTTTATATATTTTTGTACGTATAGTATTAGTTGGTCACAAATTTATAAATAATTTAGTTATAAGTATTAAATATATAATTATATTAGTTATCCAATTTGTTTTTTCGGCATATCTCATTTAAAATCTATCCCGAGCATATATTATACCACACATTAATGTGAACATTATTATACATAACGTGTGTTTTACATTTATATGGAACCTGTTATTTTAAAACACTATTTTATTAAAATATATTTTCTGTAATATATACATAATATAGATTTATAATAATAATACTTAATAATGGTTTACATATGTAATTATTGTTAGCATTAATACTTTTATGATAGCCTTTCAAAAAAAAAACTTTTATGATTAAATATAAGTTTAATTAAAAATAATTTAAAAAATTCCCGTGTAGAGCCCACGTGATCCACTAGTTTGGTATTTGTAGTAACCGAAAATCTTTTTCTATTTTGATAATAATATATTTTATATTAATAAGATGACTTGCCATGGATATATACCTAATGAAGCTGGTGTGGCACGTTGATTGTTTAGTAATTTTAATAACAATTTTTTTAATAACATAATCAATGACAAATTGGTAAATATAGTGTGACAAATCTATAAATAACTCGAAAAAAATCTTATGTATCGTGTCTTTGCATCCTTATGATGCAAAACGTAAGTAAAATGTGTATGATTTTAAGATTCTCAAACAAATAACAATTTAGAATGATCTAATTTTGTGAAAATTTTCCCTTACGGTTATTTTGATTTGATGCTTAACAAATCTCACTATAACTATTTAGTTTTATTTGTAAAGATGTTATATGATAAACGTAAAATATTATAAATTTTCTTAAAATAAATTTTGAAAAAAAAGGAGACATATCAATCATAAGGATGAGAAAAGTGATACATTTTGATATGCCCATAGGCTATAAAGTGGATATGAATAAAAAAAATATTTTTTTATTGAGGAGGGTGGAACCTAAGAAAAAGGAGTTATGATATTGATCTTTATAAAGTAAATCTATTATTGTCTTCTAAAAACAAACCGAATATATCATACCCTTTTCATAAAATTTAGATGATATATTTTTCTGTTGATTTTTTTAGTTTAGTTCACATATTATATATTTTTTTTACTATTTCCAAATTAAATTTTAAGAAATGTAAATTAATATAGTATATTTTTATTATAATATTTTATTTTAAAGTTTTATACTATTAATTTATATAATGTGTTCTATTAGTTGTATTATTGTATATTCATTTAATATTTTCAATTAATTCTCATGAATCATTAAAAAAATATTAAAAATTTAATCCAATAGCCTCACACCAATAAAATTTATCAAAATAAAGAGAATATTCTCCATTTGTAATGTGATCGAACAAAAATAATAAAATTACATATAAAGTTTTATTTTGAATTTTTTGGGTGCAAAAATAGAAGGTTGTAGATGACCAATCAGATGAGTTTGTCCATATCCACTCCAACAAAATTCCTCATCGCAATAACCAGGTCCATGCCCTATCCCAAAATTATAATATTAAAAAATTCTTTCTATGTATTAAATAAGTTAAATATAATATTTTTATTATTATATATTGATCCGATTTAGTTTACTTGTTATAATTGAATTCCTTCTGTTTACAGTATAGAGGAGATCGAGATGTGCACACATGCATCGTCGCTCTATTGTACGAATTGATCCATACTTATAACACTTTTAAAATAACAAATAATAGTAGTATTAAATTGATATAAAAGTTAAGCATCTATATAGCGAGGGTGATAAAATAACTTATATGAAGGGACTTTTTATTTTTTAGCATTAAAAGGTTTTGTTGTATTAATTTTAAGAGAGGATTGGCGAGGAAATGAAAGTTAGTGTTAAAAGAAAATAAATACTCAATGATTTTTTACAAGAGACAATTATTAGTATAAATTATTATTGGAGAGTCCTAGTTAGTAAATTTATCCTAGTTTAATAGTAATAATTTGCATTGCATAAAAATTATATTATTTTTTATATAATTTTTTGGCATATATTTTCAATATAAGTAGAAATGATATGAGTATTATTATCGTATAAGCAAAATAATTACTACGTCAAATTCTTGATATTTTGTTCAATGATTGATAAAATGTCATTTTGAAGTTTAAGCCATTTATTGTACTTGTGGAATAATTAAATTTACATGGTATACTAAAAATAAATATGCTACTAAAAATAAATATACTAGAAGACAGTTTCATAATATAGAAGTAAACTTAAAAATAGATATTTTTGATAGTAATATTATATATTATCATATCTTTGAATTATATATATTTAAGAGCAGATCTTGGAATGAATATTAAATAAAGCTGAGTTCATGGCATGGCTTTGCAATTTCCCAGCTAAAACTATACCAGTTCGTCGACCACTAATCCATAATCAATATATTATAAATGAATTATTGCAACTACTATTATGTCCACCATATATATAATATTCATTAATAGTAGCAGTTTAAGGTGTAATATTACTTATATTTTAACTTATAAGTATAGGATTCATGATATATAAAACTATTATGTTCTCACTAGTCGCTGCCGTGTATAAAATGAATATTCAGGTTCGATTACGGATCGGTTGGATAGGATTTAAACCGAATATTCAGGTACAGTTCGAGTACGATAATAGATCCGGTGGACCAAATTTACTTTAGATAATTTGGGTTATTTTTAGGGTAATATATGATATTCTTAAATTTTGGTTAGTCGGATCGGACCTTAATATTCGGTCAAGGTATGATTAGAGCACTTTTGCTTCATGTTCGGTCCAATTAAAAATATCAATGGCCCAAAAATGAACAATTCTAAACGAACAAAGAGTTACATAATTTTAAAGTACATTTATCCTAATCGAAATTACAGTACTAATGTGAGTTTATAATTATGCACGTTCCTATCACTATTGTGAAAAACATTCAACCGAAATTGTGCCTAGAAGCCACCGATTCCACTTTTCGATGTTGAAGATGTCAAAAATCCACCGAAATTGTGCCTAGAATGTCACCAACGACACATTTATAAAAACGAGTTCCTACGAGAATTACATCTTCGTGTACATTATGCCGTGGATATTTATTAAAGCTTAATAAACTATTTTTTTCCCTCCTCCTAATAACAAATATATCAACGTACATTAGGTGACACTTTTCCAATGTATATTTGATTATTTGACTAATATAAATTGTATAGTAAGAAAAATTACTAAAGCAATAAAGGTACAAAAGTGCCCGTGTATGACAAACTACGTCAAGCATTAACGGATATTATATCTATGGTGGCAAGTGCGTAGCTTACTCCAGCTCTTGATGCTTCGATTTGGACCAATTTTTATAATCCAAACAAACAACAAATAAAATGGTATGTATATCATATTTATATTTCACACAAAATAATTATCAATTTCATATATAAAGAGAGGCGTAAATTAGCTTCAGCTGCCCCAACTAATAGTTGCTGATATCATTAGCTATTTGAGATTAATTTCCTTCTAAAAAAAGCTAATTGGGGTTAATTACACAAGATCACCCAACCAATGATAGAATGATAGAAGTGTATTTAATAATGCATTCTTATATAAATGACTTCGGATACACTTTTAAAATTTTTAAAATTTTCGATGATAAAAGTCTAGATTAATTCATTTTGAGTGAAAACATTATGGAAAACTAGAAAGGGAATGACTTTTTTTTTTGTTCGTTTAGTTCCTTTATATGGGTGTGGTGGTGGCAGAAAGGTAAGTAGACGTTTCTCTTGTTTGATTGGTTATTTGGAAATACAACACTTTTTTTTTGTGATTGAGCGCAAAAATGAAATTCAGGGCATCTTTGAGTATAACCTTGATGTTTTTGTGGCGTTTGTGAAGGTTTTAACCGTCCTCGATATGTGGTTGTGTGGCCGGTGTATGAGTCTTCATGCTTTGAGTCGTGAGTGTCGTCACACTGATGGTTCCGTTTTTGCTTTTGGTGACGATGGTGAATACATTGTGGGTATTTCGAGGCCGATGACAATTATCTCGGAGCTGATTGTTGCTGAGCAGATTGTAGTTGATGGTGGGGTTTTGGTGCTTGATGTTGGTCTGTTGGAGAGGATTATGCACGTTCCTATCACTATTGTGAAAAACATCCCTCATAGTTGTCGTTTAAGCTTTTCTCAAGCGTTGTTGGGTGCTCTTTTGAAGGTGGTCACTGAGCCAAGTTGTGTGGCTGCTTGGGTCAGGTTTTTTTACTCCTTTGTTGTACGTTGCAGGTGTTCAGGCCTATGAGAAAGCGAGAGAGAAGATCAAGAGGTAGGAAGTTTATTCAACATCAACGGATTTTGCAGGCCTTGTCTAACTAGGGGGGGGGGGGGAGTCGATGGTGTTTCCAAGCTTGTGCATGCATTGCTATTTGCTAGACAGTTCAGAGCATATACCTGTTGTTAGGGTTGATGGTGACTCAAAGAATGAAGAAGGTTGGGAGATGAACCCTAATATCAAGCAATGTTTTCGTAAGGTTTCAGATGGACATTTTACGGCTACTGTTAAAGTTTTGTGCTCCTTATAGTGATGAGACTTTGAAGGCATTGAAGGCTATACAACCCTTCAAACCTCCTCCTTATAAGCCTTGTACTACTTTTCATGAATCACCCCTCATTGACGATGTTGATTTGATCTTTACATTCATCAAGTCTTTTCCCAAAGGAACCTCTTGTGGTAGAGATGGTTTGAGAGCACAACACCTTTTAGATGCTTTGTGTGGTGAGAGTTCTACGGTTTCCACATGTCTTTTGAAAGTGCTTTCATCAGTGGTTAATTTGTGGTTGAGAGGTAAGTGTCCGCTGAGTTTGGTTGAGTTTGTTGCTTCGGTGCCTCTTACACCGCTGCTGAAGCCTGACAATGGGGTTCGTTCCATTGCGCGCAATATGTACTATATGGAGATGGCCGGTGTCCAAAGTAGTCATGAAGGTAGTGAATAAAGATATGAGGGAATATCTTGGAGATTTTCAGTTTGGATTCGGTATCTCATGTGGTGTGGAGGCTATTTTACATAATGTTAACAGGGTTTTGAGCGAGCGTCACTCTAACGGTTCTCTAGCTATGTTGACAGTGGATTTTTCTAATGCCTTCAACTTGGTTGATATAACTGTTTTGCTTAGGAAAGTAAGAAAAAGATGTCCTTCTATTTCTTTATGAGTTGATTCCCTGTATGGTCAGACTTCCCGTCTGTATGTTGGTGATGATTTTATTTGGTCGGCCACCGGTGTGCAACAAGGAGACCCTTTGGGGCCGCTTCTTTTTTCCCTTGTCTTGCACCCACTTCTTCATCGGATAAGAGACAATTGCAAGCCTCTTCTGCATGCTTGTATCTTGATGATGGTACTATTATTGTCCGGACAGAGGAGGTGGCTAGAACACTTGATATCATTAGAGATGTTGGCCCGAGTTTTGGCCTTGAGGTGAATGTTTGCAAGATTGAGCTCTTTTGACTTTCGTATGATGGATCGAAGCTTAGATAAGGTTTATTCCCTCATGGAATTGCTAGGCCGGTTTCTGGGTGTTAAGTTGTTGGGTGGGGGCTATGAGTAAAGATGATGTATTCAATAGAGAGCTAGTCATGAAAAGAGCTATTAAGGCGGTTGAGTTGATGCACCTTCTTCCGCAGTTGAGGGACCTGCAGAGTGAGCTTATTTTGCTTCGTTCTTGTATGGGTGTTGCTAAGATGTTGTTTAGCTCGAGGACTTGTCTACAAGAGCATAGGGAGGGTGCATATACTTATTTTGATTTGGGACTCCGTTAATCGGTCGAGGATATTGTGGTTTGTGGGATCCTTTTTTTGGCGATCTTCAGTGGCAACTTGCTTCTTTGCTGATTCGGTGTGGAAGCCTTGGGTTATACTAAGCTTTGAAGACTTCTTTTTTTGCTTTTGTGGCCTATAGAGCTCAGTCCTGGACCCTTTAAGACCACATTTCGCGGGACAATGGAGTTGTTCTTTTTGCGGGACAATGGAGTTGTTCAGTGGCAACTTGCTTCTTTTTTTGCTTTTGTGGCCTATATACTCAGTCCTAGTTTTGATATTTTTAGTTTTACTGTCAAGAGCACCGTCCCCCTAAATCTCAACATGTTTTGGCGGGTGCTCTTTTTGGTAAGTAGTACATGCGATGAAAGAAACTTTTGATTTGACCCATAGACAAAAAGCGTTTTTAAGTGTCTACATGGCAGATCGTAGTCAATATTTCCTTCTTGCCATACCTATTGATGGACTTGGACAGTGTATGTCTCCCGTTGAATATTGCACAATCCTCAAGTATCGCCTTATGATTCCTTTGTTCCCGTCTGATGCGTTTTTCATATGCCTAATTGTTGGAGCTAGGGCTTTGGATGATTTTGGGAGCATGTGGTTCATTATAAAGAACTACCCGACTTCAAATATAGGCAAAATCTGGTTCGTGATGTTTCATGTGACGTGTTTAAGAGAGAAAATATTTTGGCTAAGAAAGAGGCGCCTGTATCCTTCTTGATTGATCCGCGTGAAGGAAGGTCTACGTTGAGGCGGACAAATGTGTTAGTGTTTGGATGGGTGGGTGGAAAACATGCTTGTATTGATTTGACAAGAGTCTCTCATTTGGTTGGTTTTGGTAACGGGCCTTTTGTGGTGGGTAAGACGGCCCTCAACGCGGCTTTTACGAAGGTGGCTAAGCATGAAGGGGCTTGTATTGAAAACCAACATGTATTTAATCCGTTAGCATTTGATACGTTTGGTTTTTTTTTTGCGTCCGATGCCGTCGTGATTCTCAAGAGGATGCAACGGGTCTTGCATGGTAAGGTTTGTTACATAGGTCTTCAGATGTAGTGTTTATGAGAATCAGATTTGTTATTAAGAAAGAGTTGATGACACAACTTGTTGCCCACATAACTTCTACCTCGATGTAATTTATAATGAAATTATTCTACCTCGATGTAATTTATAATGAAATTATTCTACCTCGATGTAATTTATACAAAATTATTCTACTATTATGTACAAGTAAAATTACATTAAATATTTTCAACAAATATATTTTTATCCTATGTTTTACCTTCCAAAAATAAATAATCAAAAGTTTATCCATTTCACTATATAAGTTTCATTTAAATAGTTTAATTTCAGTGAGACTCGATACGATGAGAAGTCAAGAGATTTTTTTTTTTACCAATTTCATATTTATTTTTTTATATTAGTCATTTATCTTGTTTAAAAAATTTAGTGTTTATTTTTGTAATTATGAATAAGAATAATATTTTATTTGTAAAAAAATAAACTATTAGTTATTAAAAGTGAATTAGAAGTAAAAAACAATAAATTTCTTCGCCTCCTCTCCGCACTGAAAATAGCAAATCGCCATATATCCCACCACGTTTAAGAAAATAATATTTGGGATATACCACGTTTAAGGAAATAATATTTGAACTTCATTCAATTTTAGAAGTTTACAAGACACAAGAACAATGTTTCCAAAAAAAAAAAGACCCAAAAACAATGACTCAATGAGCAACTTGCAGCACACGGGAAGTTTCCAGTTTGGTACACTTGTTTAATAATTAATATTACATACATAATTTTTTTTAATTTCTATTTATAAATATAAATACATTAATTTACTTATATTTGAAATCGAAATTATTGACGTATTTCAATTGTAATATCAACCAAAGTGGAGTTGCTTCATGACTAGGAAAACTACGACAATCATTTTCTTTATTTTTAATTCATCATTTCCCTTTCTAGTGGCTCCTACATATTGAATTTTTTAAAAATAAATAAAATAAAATATGGATATCATTTTCTGATGGCACAAATACAGATCGTGAAGTTCTTAAAATATCATTTTCAAATCGAAATTATAAAGATTGACGGGTTAGCCTGGTCAGAACTAAGCAAAAAAAAAAAAAAAGAAAAGAAAAACAAATTTATCTTGATGGGCCTAGGCCCGTTTTTTTTAGCTGTAGTGATGGGCCTTAATATTGGGGTTTGACCCAATTGAGCAGAAGCAGATATTAGGTCCGAGTATATTCCGCGAAGAACGGTGTCGTTTAAAAGCAAAATAAAATAGTCACCACTCACCCGTTCGATTTGTTTCGAGTTCCGAAGATTACAAAGTTTGGAAAGGGGACTGAGTTTCCCGCCATCGAAGACGAGTTGGGAGATCGGAAGCTTCGGAAATCAGCAGTAATGGCCGACGATGTGAGAAGATGGACGGTCACCTATACGAAGCACCTCAAGCAGAAGCGAAAGGTATATCAAGATGGTTACATTCTACTTACGTCTAACAAGAAGGTAGTCGATTTCTATCTCGATCGAATTGCCTCGATTAGCTTATGCCTTGTTCGGTTCACAAATTTTTCAGTACTAATTTATTGCTGATAGTGAAAATTTTGGAACTCTATGCCTCCGATAAGCTTAAAGTTCTGAAGTGTCAAATATTTGTCAGTTTGAAGCTATATTAACTAGCTAAATAACGGAAGTATAATCGGATTCAGTCCAACAGTTGAAAGGAAACGCGACGTCAAAGCAGAAAAGTGTTTTTTCTTATTTTTTTCGTCACTGGAAAGTGAGCGGAGTAGACAGGGACGGAAAATCTGCTTTTAGGTTTTAGGTTCTGGTTTTGAAATTTAAATTTCTTTCTTAAGATCTACTTCAGTCTTTGCACAACGTTTATATGACGAGATAATATCAGTTTATCTGCTATTAATCTGGATAATCACTTTAGTATTGTCAATTTCTACTAGTGAATACTGAATAGTACTAACCAGTAATTGTTCCAATTCCGTATGGACCAGACTATGTGGCTAATAGCAATTGTTAGAAAAACTTGTTTTCAAGATAATCCAAAAGCGTGTCAGGTTGAATGAACAAACCAGCTAATGGCACGTAATCTGATCCACTGAGCAAAGATCTTCTTGAGCATTTTTAATGATAACTTGATTCAGGGGTTTGCTAGTGTGTTTTCTTATAACAGGATTCTCACTATGATCTTTACCCTATACTTCTTTGCCAGGCCACCTACCTTCTTTGTCTTAATATCATATTTTCCGAGTGATTGATTCTTGTTTAATGGATCAACTTGCTACATTTCCTAGAAATATAAACATGTTTTTCTGGTTGCATGAACAGGTCAAGCTTTATGATGATACTGATAAGCTGCTGGACGGAAAATTCTTGAAAGAGGACGAGAACCTCAGCTCCGGCGAGACATTAACTTTCGGCTCATATCTTGTTGATATTGGTGACTGTGAGAATGCTGAGTTGGCACAAGAGGAAAAATCAAAGCAAAGTTCAGGTAGTATTTCCTGTTTTCAACTTTAAGCTTTCTTGTTATAAATTAAGTTATTTACTTCACACACATCAGTTAACGCTTAGCCTTTTCTACTTGCAAAGATAAAAATTGTACTCCAGCAAGACAAAAAGTCTCAGCTATTAATGATAGCCCCTCACAAAGGATTTTTCGAGGTTTGTCTAATTGCATCCAGCCTTACCTTTGTTATAGCTTCAGAACAAATGACCCTATTTTAGTGGCATATCTGTCTCCTGACAGTCTGCAGTCTCAGTTGAATGTAATATAAGTAACAGATTGTGACTTTTTCTTACTTTGTAGAGTTCAAAAAGAATGAAAAGATCAAGACTGTTTTGCAGGAGAGATCCCCAAGCTCTATAAGCTCTATAGCAGGAGGTTAGCTATAGATTTATAACTGTGAGCTGTATGATTCATTACGTCTCAAATGTCTATAATATGGTTGACAAATGGTAGAAAGAGAAGAATATTTAGTTGTTGAGAAGGAAGAGCTAATTGAAGGTTTCAGCCGCAAATATCTGTATGTTGGCTCATAATAAAGAGTCAATATGTGACTGTATATTAGCTATAAGTAATTAGTTCTGCATATACATGCATAACTAGACTTGCGTGTAGACATACTGTATGCTCCTTTGCTATCAAAAGACAAACAAAAGAAAAGGCCAAAAAATCCTTAGTTTAGCAACTTATTTTTATATTTGAACTTTTCAACATAAAAATATGTCATTGAGTGAAAATTTTAAAAACATTTCTCTCTAATCCTGTTAGAATGCTTTAAGTCTTTATCTTGCAAATTGTAGAATGGCAAGCATTGTATACTACAAACTTGATCCAAAAGGCAAAGAAGTATCATGATGGTTTCATCAAACTGATCCTTTGTGGGTCCCAGGGGAAGCAGGTTGTCAAATTATTTTCTTCTGATTTGTATATTAGCAGAAACATGGCATCATTAGGAAATTCATGATTACATGGGTCTAATGTCAGGCTAAGCTGTATGACGCGAGCAACACTCTCTTAGAAAGCAAGTTCCTTAGAAAGGACGACTTAATCTGCTCTGGCGAGTCACTGAAGTTTGATGGGTTTCTCATCGATGTTGGAGATCCGGTGAACCATAAAAACATAGTAAATGTCAAAGTAGAAGGACAAAAGTGCAGCACTTCTGAGAAAGAAAGGGCAGTTGATAGTAATCGGTTTCGGCACAGATCTTTAAACAGTATGTCCTATTTCATGATCATCTTATAGATTTATATCTTTTTTGAAGATCTTAATATATACTTCGTCTCTGCTTTGTAATGATTATCAACTGGTACTACTGGTTTTCAACTGTAAGTCTTTATCACTGTTGGACTCCTTAGTTGTTCAACTGGCCTTCTTTTGCTGCAGATGGAGCTTCCAGCCTAAAAAATAGAAATTTTTCACAAAGTTTTGTGACAGCGCATAAATTGTTTAAAAAAGGTTAGTTATGATTTTCTCAGGCTGTAGAAGTCTTCTTGCTTCTTAATCTGAAAATTTACTTAATCTTGCCATGCATAAAGAAAAAATTAAGTTTCCTCAGTAGTTTATAATTTTGAATTTAGGCAGTAGGCTTACTGCCACGTTTCTATTAATATCGTCAGACTTCTGGATTAAACCCAGCAAAGTGATCAAACATTCTCTTTTGATGACCTCCCTCTAGCAAACCTGTTAATTTGACAAGACTAGAATATATAGGAAATACTTCACATGATGCTTGCTCTGGTAAAGGTATGGAAAAAGATGTGGAAAACGGGCAACACTCAAGTGGTGTTGATGCAGATAAGATCAGGTTGGCAGAAAGGGATGCTCCTAACATGTCCTTAAGTCATGGTAGGTTTTTTTTTGTTTTTTTTTTGTTTATAATATCTGCAATCAGTATCTGGCAAAGCTTTACACCTACACTAAACATTTGAAATACTTGATAGATGTATATATTCAAGGAATTCAATGCCTTTGACAGATAAACATTAGAATCACATAAACCAGCATTTCCTAATTTTGAAAGTTCGATTAATACGGGTGAACCATTAAAATTTGGTAAATAGTCGAAGGACAAAACTGCAATGCTTCCGTAAAACATAGGGCAGTTAGCAGAAACCATTTTCAGCACAGTTCTTCCAATAGTGTGAGTTTCTATAATTTCTCATAGAATTGTACTTTGTGAAAGATTTGAACATATATTTGTGACGTGTATCAGCTGGTAGTCTGGTTTGGTACTACTGGTTTTAATCATTAGCAGTGACTCACTTTTGAACTCCTTATTCAAGGGTTCAACTGACCTTCTCCTTGCTGTGCAGATGGAGTTTCCACTCTAAAGAATAGAAGCTTTCCACAAAGTTCTGTGCCATCACAGCAATTTCTTAAAAATGGTAGGTTATCATTTATCACAATCTCAAGCCGTTAAATCCTTCTTTCCTCTGTTTCTGGAATTTTATTTCTCTTGTTATGTGTAAAGAAGGTATTGAGTTTGTTCAGTAGGTATGGTAACTTTGTATTAATATGGCGGGACTTTTTTGAATTTAACACATCAAACAATCTTTGTTAACCTCCCTAGCTATCTTGTTAGTTTAACAAGACTGTAATTTTTAGGAAATCCTCCACATGCTGCTTCACAGAAAGATGTTGAACAGAAGCTGAACTCTCATGGCATTGATGATGCACATAGCGTCGTGTTGCAACAAAGTGGTGCTCCTACCACGTCTTTACGTGGCGGTAAGCCCCCCTCCCCTCCCCTCCTTTTTGTAAAGAAGTTGAGAGCATTCAAACATTTTGTTGTTATCAGCATAGATTTTTTGCTTGCAGCAAATCAAATTTTATCCTCTTTGAAGAAACCTACATCTCCAAGAAGGAATTTGGTCACTGAACAAGCACTGGAAGATCAATGCCCTTCACCTGACTTGGTCATTTTGGACGCTGATTCTGAAGAGATGTTTCAAGGACAAGACTCAGACCAACTTAGGAGACAATCCTTGAAGAAGCCTACATCTCCAATAGGAAATTTCATTACTGAACAGGCACCTGAGGAGAAAATTTTCCTTTCACCTGACTTACTCGTTTTGGATGCTGAGTACAATGAGATGTTTGAAGGAAGTTTACAACAAGACTCGGACCAACTTAGGAAACAAGGTACACAAGAAAGTGAAGATAAAGTGGCTCAATATGAAGGACTAACACAAACAAACTCCAATTCTATTCATATCTTCCATGAAATTAAAAAGGAGAAAGATTGTGACGATGACATCAGTGTTCAACGTAGAAGTTCTTTGGCAGAAGTCTTTTCAAGGTAAATTATTAGGTGGTGATATTGCTAAACCCTGTGCAGAAGATGATAGTTTGTTTTTTTGATGAAGTATATAAGATCAATTTTTACCACAGTAAGTCTACACTCTGACTAACAAAATATTGAGTCGATAAGCAGCGTAGTGAGGCCAACTTCATCGCGTCAAGGTCAGGATAATATAGCTGCAACGAACCCCACCTGTAGTACCCAGCCTGTGATCAGCTCAACCCTAGTTGATCTTGAAAAACCGGATCCAGAGGAGTTAATGTCTTCGAAAGGCAAGTTTGCAGAATTCAAGTATTTTGTAATAAC
This sequence comes from Fagopyrum tataricum, assembly GCA_002319775.1. NCBI lineage: Eukaryota > Viridiplantae > Streptophyta > Magnoliopsida > Caryophyllales > Polygonaceae > Fagopyrum > Fagopyrum tataricum. The sequence goes on along the minus strand of CM008281.1, from coordinate 37,963,222 downwards.
AACAGGAATGCAGTTCATACCGACATCTTTCAGAATTTAAAATTCCATTTAACTAAACTCTGCATGTATATCATATCCACAGGCAAGCATTTTCCTACAAACACTCAATCTGGAGACACCCACCAGGTATGTTCATTTATTTTGTTCCTTGGTTCTTTGTTTTCCTTCGATGCTGTCATATGAAGTCAATTGATTGTCATTCTTCAGGGCTCTTTTTATAGATAGATATAAACAAACGACTAGTTTAAAAACTAAAACTGCCATTTCGCTGAATAGCTGGGTGCTTATTGCAGCGTTGCAAAAAAAACTCCAAGGCGGACCTCAGACACGAGAAGCCAAAATCAGTTAGCCATGGTTTTGGAATTGGACATCCCGGGAAGATGAACTCTGGTAAAATCAGGAGCTCAACCAAAATGAATAACATCCCCAGTTTCGATCTAGGATTTTGAAATAACTAGCTCGTTTTGGTTCGCACAATAATATTTGATGAATATGTAATAATCAAGCATTTATTTCCTTTCAGTTTTCAAAAAGAACATGTTACAAATTTGCAATACAACTAACACTAGAAGTCACCCACATTGTGAGCATCATGAAAGACACTCTATTTGGATGTCTTGACAAATGAGAGCCTGTAACTCGATGACAGGTCAACAAAAGTATGAACCATTAGAGGAAACAAGTCTAGTCCCCTCTGAAACATCACCGAGGACTGTTCATGTCTATCAACATTTCCATTTGCACATTACTATAGCCCCCAGAATCTGCAATTGAACTCATCTCAGTGTTCGAAAGCAACGGATAAAGATCAGGTTCTAGGTGGCTTATCAAGCTCGTGCCCTTTTCATAGCCTCTTTCAGTCCATGGATGATTTGTGTGCTTCTTGAGCATGTCTAGCTCAATTGCAACTTCTTTCATGGTAGGCCTATCTTCACCACTCATATTAAGGCAGCTCTTTATCAGCTTGGCCATGGAAATCAACTGCTTCGAGTTCACTTCCTTGATTAACTCGTAATGAATGATTTCTGATACTCGGTCTTCCTTTACAGCCATCAAAAAGTAACTGGCCAAGCTCTTGTCTTGGATATTCTTGTCCATCAGGAGGGGCTTTTCTCGTGTTATTAGCTCAGCAAGAAGAACACCAAAACTGTAGACATCACTCTTTTCCGTCAGCTGACTGCTAAGGAGATACTCAGGGTCAAGATAGCCGAATGTACCTTGGACTAGAGTTGAAACTTGAGCTTGATCTAATGGAATCAATCTGGAGGCACCGAAATCAGATATCTTTGCAGTGTAAGAATCATCTATAAGTATATTTGCAGACTTGATATCCCTATGTATTATAGGTATTGATGCAGCAGAGTGAAGATATGCCAATGCATCAGCAGCCTCTGAGGCGATTCTCACGCAATTTGCCCAAGAAAGCCACGAGGTTCGTTTTTTGTTGTGAATGTGTTCGAAAAGAGTACCGTTAGAGACATACTCGTATACAAGTAGAGGAACCTCAGCCTCAAGGCAACATCCTAGAAGCTTCACGACATTCCGATGGTTAATCTGTGTCAAAATAACTACCTCGTTAATGAACTGTTCGGTTTGAGTCTTATCTGATACCTTGGATTTCTTAACGGCTACTACACGTTTGTCTGATAAGATCCCTTTGTAGACAGTACCATAACCTCCCTTGCCGAGGATGCGATCTTCACTGTAGTTGTTGGTAGCAGACATTAGCTCATCAACAGTGAATATTTTCGAGGACTGGTTGCCGCCTTGAGATGCAAGATGTTGCTTCAACAAGAAGCCTCCATTTTGTTGGAAGAATTTCTCTCTTATTTTTAGGGTCTTTCGGCTCCTGATGGTAAAATAAATCCAGCTTATGCAGATGAATGCGGTTAATAACGCAGAACTGATACCTGCAAAAAAGTTCAGTAGAACATATGCAAACTCTACATACAGAATCTCCAATACACGCACACAATTTTAAGATGAAATTTGAGCATTATAAATTGTAGTTCTTGATAAAGTATAAGTTGATTCGGATAAATGAAGAACAGCATGAAAGTATTACCTAAATTAAGTTTGAAGGCAAATTGTGAGCCATTAGAAGCACATCCACTTCCTCTTTTCAGACCATCACCATGGTGCCCTTTTGGGCATGTACATTTGTAATTTCCTATCAAATTTGTGCAATGGTTGGAACATGGATTGCTTGGGCCTGCACATTCATCAATGTCTGGAGAAAAAAAAAAGTTTCTATTAGCATTAGATGATCAAATCCAATACCTCAATATAAATATCGATTAACATGAAAAATGTCAATAAGCTTATATGAAATGTCGAAAAAAAACCCCACATGATGACATCAACGAGTGAAGAAGAACATTGGGTACCTGTACAACCTGGAGTGAGATAAGGATTTCCCTCAAATCCGGGGAGGCAGCTACAACGGTATCCTCCAGAACCGAGGTCTATTTCAGTGCAGCTAGTATTCTGCTTACAGGCATAGCTAGATAAGTTTTTCTGAGCTTGACTACATGTAGCCTCATTGCCGACATTCCATTCCAAGACAATCCGAACATTGTCCCTTGTTCTATTGTAGAATAACGGATCAGAAAAATCATCCAAACCGCGAAAAATGAAGCTCTGAACTTCAGCCATGAATGCATAGCCGCAAGTATCAAAGGACGAGATGTTGACATGTTTGTTCACGCTCATCAAAATTACTTGGAATTGCTTTAATCCCTTGGGAATGGAAATTTCACTACAACCAATACCAGAACATGTTCCTGGAAACACATCTTTTTTCCTTGAACACAAAGAAATGCAAGCGCTGGTGAAGCTGCGGCCTCGTGTGCCACTGATGAATGCTAGATCATCACACCCAACAACGAAAAACTTGTTTAAGGTATCTGAGAAGGTAAAAGGAGAAGTTGAAAGATCAATTGATATTTGATTTTGAAAATCTGTCACGTTTCCTTGAGGATCATAACAACTCTTTGCTACCCAGTTTTTGATTTTCATGTTAGCATCCGAGATTTCGACAATCTCGAGGTTGCTATTGCCTAAGAAAGGCTTTGGAGGATTAAAGGACGTGTCGCAGGTGATATTATACCAATAGCTTAGTGAACATTCAGTTCCAATCCCGAAGGGATAAGGAACTGTTAGATTCCCGCATTGGCGGTGGCAGCCGGGCTTGGTGAGGATGTTGGTTGGTGTTGCATTTGTGTTTGTGACTATACAAGTTACTGCAACTAAAAACCCGAAAAGATTCGGGACCAATGCAAGCATGGTTAACTGATAGAACTATATGAGTTGAGTAGAATGTAGAAGTTGTAAGAACTAAGAAATAGAGTTTTGTTCAAGATTTAATACAGAAAGCAAGCTTCTGTACGCTTGAGATGCAATGGGAACAAGTCAAAGTCAGCCTTGATGGAGTAATATGCAATTATTTTCTAATGAGTGGATACAAGAGTTGAAAAGGAGATTTAATTAGGGATAGTTGCCGACAAAATCGAGAGAGTTTCAGGAAAGATATTAAGCAGGTCATGCACAGGTCTACGAGATTGTGAATGAAGGCAATATTATACGTAGTGCATGCACAAGTGTGGTGTTAAATATTACGAATGAAGTCAAAATGAAGAGAAGACTTGGTATAGTCTTCTCTTCAATTTGCAGTGATTCATAGTTGCAACTTGCAACATTTTAAAAAAACTAGTGGCGTTATTGTGAAGAAGAATTTATCTCACCCCAATTGTAAACGAACATCTAAGATCGGTGGGTACTCTTTACTAATTGACTTGGTTGGTAATTAGACCTCATCAAAATCTGGATATGTGACAAAGTTTGGTCGGCCCGGAAATCCAGCTCGTCTACCCAGCCGATACTCTTTAATAAAGCTTATTAATATTATAGGCCTAGGCCGATGTGCAAGCTCAGTCACCGGTCAAGATCTGGAAGCCGAGCTCGGTCCAGATCTAGTCCGGATAAACGGGCTTGGCTTTTAGTCAAAGTCCACTGGATCCGGGTTTGAACAGATTTGTATGTATATCAAAAGATTTATCTGATAGGTTTTTGGTGCATGCCAACAAGGATGCTATAATCACATAGTTCTGAAGTGATGATTATGAGTCTAGGAATACCAACGTAACTAAGAATCTAAACCACACGGATATTGCAAAAAGTACACGCTCGTCTTCGTGAGATCATGAAAGACGCTCAACGACAACAGCGGATTCTTATGTACTCCTGATCATATTTGATGTATTTCTGTAGAATAGAACATGACTGCTTCACAGGAATACAGGATGTGACAAGACTAACCTCCTGGATGTACTCAATAAGTTCTTTCTGAGACTAGAACAGCAGCATCTGTTGAGCAACATTTATCCAAGGATAATCATATGCTTTTTCACAACACCCACCAATTTCATCTCTGCACTTCATAAAGAAGAAATTAAGTCTCATCAGTAGTTAATATTTTTGAAGTTAGGCAGTAGGCTTACTGCTACGTTTATATTAACTAGTAGTATAACCGCATGCGGACAAACAACATTATCCTCTTTTTTTGGGTAAGATTAAAGAAACTGAAAAATAGAATTCAGTTTCAAATAGATATGACAGATGCTGCATTCCTCAACATGCCTTATAAGTTGTTCTTTATATCTGTCTCTAATGGAATAAATGAACATTCTAAATGAATGGACTACTCATCTGATCAGCTCACTTCACATGTATAGCAGTTAATGTGTTTGCCCTCGCTGAACATTCTAAATGAAACGATGTCAGCAGACACTGTCAATTTAAAGCAACAATAGGAAATCCCGTACGAAATTATGATACGCTAAGCAGTGAAAGTGATACGGGTTTAGCCGTCAACACTCCGTGCTTCCTAGCTTCCATGCTCATGATCTCCATTCGGGCTAGGTCCTGAGATGCTCCTGCATCATAAAGGTTTTAGCCGTTCATGGGAAGCTGTCAATACCTTATACCTTAAGTAAATGATAAAAAGATTCACCTAGAGATTCTAATTCACTTAAAAACATAAGCACATATTGTATCGTACTATTGTCTAACCAAAACACAATATCTCCAACTTTAAAAATCATGTTTTTGTGTTTCATGAGGCTAAGTAATAGTGTAAGACAAAAGAATTAAATGATAACAAAGAGATAAATGAAAACCAAAACTACTCTTTGCACAATCACAAACTACAATACAATCTGAACTGCACGGGTAAAATTACTCTTTGCACAATCACAAACTACTATACAATCTGAAGCTGCAAAAACCTAAAATCATAACATAATTCAAGGAAAAGGAATATCATATTTCATTTGAATGTCAAGTATGTTGTATGTTTCCACTTCTTCAAAAGGTAAATTGTGAAAACAAAGGTACCAGTTTAATTGCAGAGACCACAACAACTTCTTTACTCTGCAAATAGTAATGAACTTACCTGTGGAAATTAGTCTAAGTTGATAGTAAAAAAACTCTATAGTCGATTTACAGTTTTACAAGGCAAATAGAAATGGAAGAAGCACCTTATTTTGTAGGAAGAAAACTCATTAGTAAATTGGTATTGGAAATAAAGAAAAGAGCTTGTGTTTTGACAAACTGATTCTCACGAAACCAGTAATTGCTGAAAATGTACAAAACAAGATAAAGGTAACCCCTGAACCCTCGCAGAAGGGAGTAAGAAGAGAAATATATATGACCATTTGTTTAAGCAACAATTAAAATTTTCTTATGACTCAATCCATGATAATTAATTGTGACCATCTTGTTGTCCCAGACGAGGCATGTCACAACAACTACGCAAGGAATTCGCAAAGGCTTCTTCTAGCTGAGGCATTTCCCATACCATGATATAGTTTTATAGCAGGACTATGAGAAATAACCGTGCAGTGAAAGAAAGGCATGAGATACAAGTTGAACAAGTCATCATCAATTTTAAATAATAACACTCAATAGGAGCAAGATAAACTTCATCTTGAATTTATAACTAAACCATTAACGTGAAGTGAAACCTCATTTTCAACATCTCATCTATGTAATCAAGCTAATTATCTTCATCAAATACACATCAAAATGAATACCATGTCACAATTAACCAACCTACCAAATTTATCCAATCCCAAACTAAAGTCGAAAGCATGTACATACCTGGTTAAAGGAGGAAGAGGCATACACGAGCAAATTTGAATGGTCACAAGGTAAAAGCTTGGCTGTAAAGAACACTTTTCATGGCACGGGAGCCACATAGTGCTTCATAGAAGATTGTCGGAAAGTGAGGGAAGGAGCATCTTGTTCTTCATCTTGACGAGAGTGTGGAGACAACAAGATGGTCAGAATTAGAAAACAAGATACACAAGAAAGTGAAGATATAGAAGTGGCTCAATTTGAAGGACTAACACAAACAAACTCCAATCCTTTTCATATCTTCCCTGAGATTAAAAAAAAGAAAGAAAGATTGTGACGATGATATCAGTGTTCAACACTTCAACGTAGAAGTCTTTTACAGTAGTCTATTCAAGGTAATTAACTAATTATTATGTCTGATACAACTAAACCCCGTACAGAAGGTAATTATTATTATTTTTTTTTGATGAAGTATATAAGATTAATTTTCACCAGTAAGTCTACACTCTTACTAACATAAGAAAAGTTGGTACGCAGCATTGAGAGGCAACTTCATCGCGTCAAGGTCTAGATAAAATAGCTGCAACGAACCCCAACTGTAGTACCAGCTCAACCCTAGTTGATCTTGAAAAACCACATCCAGAGGAGTTAATGTCCTCAAAAGGCAAGTTTAATTTACAGAATTCAATATTAAATATTCCATTTAGCTAAACTCACCATGTATATCATATTCCACAGGCAAGCATTTCCCTACAAACAACCACCAAGTAAATTCATCTATTTTGTTCCTATGTTCATTGTTTTCCTTCAATGCTGTCATATGAAGTCAAAAGACAAGTAGTTTAAAAACCAAAACTTCCATTTCATTGAATAGCCGGGTGTTTAGTGCAGAACCACAATACATACAATCTGGAGACAGTAAGCCATGGTCTTGGAATCCGAAATCAAGCATTTATATCTTTTTAGATTTCAAAATGATTGTGTTGCAACTAACACTAACAGTACCCACATTGTGAGCAAAGCATCATGAAAGACGCTTTATTAGGATGTCTTGACAAATGAGAGCCTGTAACTCAATGAAAGGCTCACAGAAGTATGAAACATTGGAGACAAGATCACCGAGGACTGTTCATGTCTATCAACATTTCCATTTGCACATTACTATAGCCCCCAGAATCTGCAACTGAACTCATCTCAGTCTTCGAAAGCAACGGATAAAGATCAGGTTCTAGGTGGCTTATCAAGCTCGTGCCCTGTCCATAGCTTCTTTCAGTCCATGGATGATTTGTGTGCTTCTTGAGCATGTCTAACTCAATTGCAACTTCTTTCATGGTAGGCCTATCTTCACCACTCATATTAAGGCAGTTCTTTATCAGCTTGGCCATGGAAATCAACTGCTTCGAGTTCACTTCCTTGATCAGCTCACCATGAATGATTTCCGATACTCGGTCTTCCTTTACTGCCATCAAAAAGTAACTGGCCAAGCTCTTGTCTTGGACATTCTTGTCCACAAGAAGGGGCTTTTCTCGTGTTATTAGCTCAGCAAGAAGAACACCAAAACTGTAGACATCACTCTTTTCCGTCAGCTGACTGCTAAGGAGATACTCAGGGTCAAGATAGCCGAATGTACCTTGGACTAGTGTTGAAACTTGAGTTTGATCTAATGGAATCAATCTCGAGGCACCAAAATCAGATATCTTAGCAGTGTAAGAATCATCTATTAGTATATTTGCAGACTTGATATCCCTATGTATTATAGGTATTGATGCAGCAGAGTGAAGATATGACAATGCATCAGCAGCCTCTGATGCGATTCTCACGCAATTTGCCCAAGAAAGCCATGACGTTCGTTTTTTGTTGTGAATGTGTTCGAAAAGACTACCGTTAGAGACATACTCATATACAAGTAGAGGAACTTCAGCCTCAAGGCAACATCCTAGGAGCTTCACTACATTCCGATGATTAACCTGTGTCAAAATAACTACCTCGTTAATGAACTGCTCGGTTTGAGTCTTATCGGATACCTTGGATTTCTTAACGGCTACTACACGTTTGTCTGATAAGATCCCTTTGTAGACAGTACCATAACCTCCCTTACCGAGGATGCGATCTTCACTGTAGTTGTTGGTAGCAGACATAAGCTCATCAACAGTGAATATTTTCTTGGACTGGTTGCCGCCTTGAGATGCAAGATGTTGCTTCAACAAGAAACCTCCATTTTGTTGGAAGAATTTCTCTCTTATTTTTAGGGTCTTTCGTCTCCTTATGGTAAAGTAAATCCAGTTTATACAGATGAATGCGGTTAATAACGCAGAACTGATACCTGCACAAAAAAAAAGTTCAGCAAACTCTACATACAGAATCTCGAAGACATGCACACAATTTTTAGATGAAATTTGAGCATTATAATTGTAGTTCTTTAAAATGTATAGGTTGATTCAGATAACTCAAGAACACCTTGAAAGTATTACCTAAAGTAAGTTTGAAGGCAAATTGTGAGCCATTAGAAGTACAACCACTTCCACTTTTGAGACCATCACCATGATGCCCTTTTGGGCACGTACATGTGTAATTTCCTTGCGAATTTGTGCAATGGTTGGAACATGGATTGCTTGGGCCTGCACACTCCTCAATATCTGTAGAAAAAAGTTTGTCGATTAGCATTGGATCTGGGCAAAGTCAGATATTGATGGTAGATCTTAGTTCAATTAATTACAACTCTTGTGTAATACTTTTTTTTTTAAAAAATTAATAATTTAATATGAACATTATTTTTTTCAAAAAAAGAAACTGTTGGACCAGAAGCCCGACCCGAAACCCAAATCAGCTGGATATGGGACACGGCTTTAGACCCTAATCCCGGGCTCAACCCTGGAAAACGGGCAATAAAATCTTAAAAGTGAGGCCTGAGTCCGGATTTGTCCAAGTCAAATTAGCATGAAACATGTCAACAAGCTTATATAAATTTGAAAAAAATGAAAATCCACATGATGATTATATAAAGGCCTTGTTATCACTATGAAATCATTTCTACACATTATTATTAGGGCTCGTTTGGTATCGCTAGGAATTATTCCCGGTAACGGAATGATTCCGAGTCAATCAAAAACTGTGTTTGTTTAGAGGTCTTTTTACACATGAAAGTAATCAAATTATTTCCATTTACATTACTTCCCCTTAACCGATTCCATTCCGTTTCCATTCCACCACTCCAACCAAACAGACACTAAATTAAGAATAAAGACATCAAGGAATGAAGAAGAATATTGAGTATACCTGTGCAACCTGGATTTAGATAAGGATTACCCTCAAATCCGGGGAGGCAACTACAACGGTATCCTCCTGAACCTAGGTCTACTTGAGTGCAGTTAGTATTCTGCTTACAGGCATAGGTAGTCAAGTTTTTCTGAGCTTGACTACATGTAGACTCGTTTCCGACATTCCAATCCAAGACAATCCGAACATTGTCCTTTGTTCTATTGCTAAATAACTGATCTGAAAAATCATCTAAACCGCGAAAAGTGAAGCTCTGAGTTTCAGCCATGAATGCATAGCCGCAAGTATCAAAGGACGAGATGTTGACATGCTTATGCAAGCTTCCCAAATTTACATCGAATTGCTTTAATCCCTTGGGAATTGAAGTTTCACAACAACCAATACCAGAACATGCTCCTTGAAACACATCTTCTTTCCTTGAACACAAAGAAATGCAACCGCTGGTGAAGTTACGGCCTCGTGTGCCACTAATGATTGCTAACTCATCACACCCAACAACGACAAACTTGTTTAAAGTATCTGAGAAGGTAAAGGGAGAAGTTGAAAGATCAATTGATATTGGATTTTGAAAATCTGTCACGTTTCCTTGAGGATCATAACAACTCTTTGCTACCCAGTTTTTGATTTTCATGTTAGCATCCGAGATTTCGACAATCTCGAGGTTGCTATTGCCTAAGAAAGGCTTTGGAGGATTAAAGGACGTGTCGCAGGTGATATTATACCAATAGCTTAGTGAACATTCAGTTCCAATCCCGAAGGGATAAGGAACTGTTAGATTCCCGCATTGGCGGTGGCAGCCGGGCTTGGTGAGGATGTTGGTTGGTGTCGCATTTGTGTTTGCGACAATACAAGTTACTGCAACTAAAAACCCGAAAAGATTCGGGATCGATGCAAGCATGGTTAACTGATAGAATAATATTGAGTTTAGTAGAATGGAGAAGTCGTAAGAAATCAAGTTTTGTTCAAGATTTAATACAAGAAGCAAGCTTCTGTTTGGTTGAGATGCGATGGGAGTAAGTCAAAGTCATCTTTTATGAAGTAACGTGCTACTTTTGTTTATGACTTTTGAAGTTAGCTGAGGAAGTGGAGGTTGAAGCTGAATCCAAGTGAATAGATCGAATAGTTTGAAAAAGTCATGATATAGGACATGCAGAATTGTTCAAGAACATGGTTGCCGACAAAAAGAGAGGAACTTGGAGAGAGTCATGAAGTAGGCCATGCCCAAGCCCAAGAGATCGTGGATGAACGCAATATTACAAGAAGACTCGGAGAAGTCATTGAGTAGTGCATGAACGAGAGGAAGATATTACGAATGAAACCAAAATCAAGAGAAGACTTGGAATAGTCTTCTCTTGATTTGTAGTGAATTAGTGATTCAAAGTTGCAACAATGTCAAAAACGTGGTGTTATTGCGAAGAATGGAATATCTCACCTACCCGTTGGTCCAGAATCCCCCACATGATTTCTAATAACGTGGGGGCGGGGAGCTATGATGATTGATATATTGTGTGATGATTGCTTGGGATCATGGATACTGTTGAGATGTGTAGATTATTGTGTCCCACATCCACTATAATAAGTAAGGTGAACCTAGTATATAAGTTCAAGGGTTACTCCTCCCATTGCCAATTGATTTTAGAATAAAATCACGAAGGCTAATGTGTAAAGATTCACTTGCGGCGTACATCCTTGCAGGGTGGCTTCTGAACAACCTCAAATTATATTGTGTGATGATTGCTTGGGATCATATGATGAACCCTTTGGTCAGATATAGACACAACTACCTGCTAAACTAAAGGACTTTGTCTCTGTTTTTGCAGCTGAGTTTTTGGATCTTCAAAACTACTCGACTGAATATGTAGCTGCTTTATTTCATGTTTTAGTCACAAAAGAGCCATCTTCATATGCTCAAGCTAAAGATGATCCCATGTGGGTTGAAGCAATGGATAAAGAACTCTCATCTTTGGAAATGAATCATACTTGGGACATTGTTAATCTGCCCTCTACACAATCAGTAATTGGGTCCAAGTGGGTTTATAAAATCAAGTTCAGGCCAGATGGTTCAGTAGAAAGGTACAAAGCACGCTTAGTAACTAAAGGATGCAGTTAGATTGAAGGGAAGGATTATAAGTTTACATTTTCTCTTGTGGCAAAGTTTGCAACAGTGCGAACTCTTATTGCTATTGCTACAACTCAACAATGACCAATAATGCAATTAAACATCGATAATGCTTTCTTACATGGTTTTATTGAAGAAGATGTGTACATGACTCCCCCATTGGGCTACTCTAAAGAAAAGCCTGGTCAAGTGTGCAAACTTAAAAGATCTTTATATGGATTGAAGCAAGCATCAAGACAGTGGAACATCGAGCTTACACAGTTTCTGTACAAATTGGGTTATGAAAGAGCTCACAGTGACTACTCCTTATTTTTTTAAAAGGAGTCATGACATGGTGGTATATGTATTGATATACGTTGATAATTTTCTTTTCACTGGTACCGATATGGATACTATCAAGTTCACCAAACAGGCTCTTCATTCTGCTTTTACTATTAAGGATCTTGGTCCCATTCGTTTTTTCTTGGGATTAGAAGTTGCCAGATTCTCTAAAGGTACTATTCTGAGTAAGAGGAAGTACATTCTAGATATTATTCAAGATCTTCACATGGAGCATTGTACTGTTGCCAAACTTCCAATGCAAAAGGGCCTCAAGTTAGCTATTGATGATGGAGAACCTTGTCCAGATCCTGAGGTATATTGAAGGTTAGTAGGAAAATTGCTTTATTTGAACCTCACTCGTCCTGATTTGTCATATGTGATGCAATACCTTAGCCAGTTTGTTCATTGTCCTCGTTCACCACATTTGCAAGTTGCTTTTCATGTTGTTAAGTACCTACATGGCACATTGAATTGGAGTCTATTTTACTCCGTTAGTTCCTCCCTCAATCTACATGGATATAGTGATGCAAACTAGGGTGCGTGTGCCTTCACAACTCGATCTTTATCAGATTACTGCATGTTTTTAGGGTCTTCTCTAGTATCATGGAAGACTAAGAAACAACATACTGTCTCAAAATCCTCAGTTGAATCTGAATACAAATGTATGTCTAAGGCCAACAATGAATTAGTATGGCTCCAAGCTTTACTGCAAGAATTTCATTTTCCCACTTCCTTGCCTCTTGTTCTTCACTGCGACAACAAAGCGGCTCAACATATAGCTTCTAATCTTGTGTTTCATGAACGTACGAAACACTTGGACATTGACTGTCACTATATCCGGGAAAAAGCCACTCAAGGCTTCATCAAGACTTCTCATGTTGGCTCTTAACAACAGCTGACTGATATTCTCACTAAACCATTAGGGGAAGTTCAACACAAGTACTTGTCTTTTAAGTTGGGACTTGTTGATGTCTCTCCCAGTCCAACTTGAGGGGGGAATATAGAATGTATAGAGTAAACCCGGTTTTTAGTTATAAACCGGTTCATTAGCAACGATATAAATACCTTTTACTGCTTGTGTAAGACTTTAAGTCAAATTGAATAAAATCGTGATATACTCTGTTCTTGGAGTATTCCACTTCTCTTCTCTTCAGTCTTGATTTTGTGAGATACAATTCACAATTGGTGAATTGCTTCTAAATCTTGAAATGGTATCAGAGCTAAGGTTCGTGCGGGTCTCGTTATCCTGTGTTTGGGTTGTGATTAGCGAATATGCTATCCGCCCGTTTGGCTAAGCCGGCTTTAAGGCTTTGTGTCAAGTGCAACTAGTCCAGGATAGTTGCACTTGAGGGGTGAGTGTTGAGATGTGTGGATTATTGTGTCCCACATCGACTATAATATGTAAGGTGAACCTAGCTTATAAGCCCAAGCGTTACTCCTCTTATTGCCAATTGGTTTTAGGATGGAACACCGAAGGCTTGTGTGTAAGATTTACTTGTGGCCTGCATCCCCTCCACGTCTTAGATCCGACGAATATAAAAGATAAATTTAACACTCTAAATGTATAAAATGTCCTTTTAGCAAAAGACATCCGACAAGGTTGGTTATTAAATGTCTAAGACTACATGATCTAGACTATCTAGTCCGTCATGACTACATCAAATGAACTAGACTATTCATGTCCGTCATGTTTTCTGCAAGACAAATTGTGTTTCGGATTACTTAGCTTCTGTTGCTTTTAATTTGTAATATAAGGGCCACCGGACCTCCTTTAATCCTATTGAGTTCAATCCCAAAGTCAATCGATAATAGAAGTACCTTACAAGTCTTATATATATCAGGCTGATCCACACATAATCCTATCGGAAGCTTTGTTTGTTAGGTTTGTGGTGCATGAGGTGGCTCGCCGAAGCTTTGTTTGTTAGGTTTGTGGTGCATGAGGTGGCTCGTCGACGGACGTGCGAACAAGGATGCTATTATCATGTAGTTGTGATGATTTATGAATTATGAGTCCATGAAAACTTGCTTATTAGCAGATAGTGGATGTCCTATTTGGGATTTTTATCCAGAAACTTAGAAAGGAAATCCCGCATTAGCCTTGTATGCTAAACCTACAAGCTATGTGACACTTGGAAGAATATGGTACAAAAGCTGGTATAGTTAATTAAAGCCAATTGAAGTGCTAAAATCCAATAACAAATGCAAATTTGAAACATGGTTTATCCGCTTGTCAAGTGCTATCAAATCACGAGTTCTAAAGCATGAGAAAGAACAAAAGCGGCCAAAGTAAACAAGGGCATGTCGTCAAGACATATAAGCTGGGAACCGAATGTTGAAGTTACTTGTTTACACAATCCTCTCCAACTCCCTGGCGTAGCTTAGGGTTTGGTTGATGAGTTGCAGGGACGGAATCTCCTTGCAAGGAGCTGATTCCTTTGCCTTCTGCAAATATATGCATCCATCCTTGATCTCCCACTCGGGATGATCCTGTAGCCAGTATTCAAATTTCAAATGCGAATAAGAGACAGTCATTTTTTTGTTCACATCTTTTTATATGTCTATCAGTAAAGTTTTCAAGCAAGAAATGCATCAGGGAAAATGAATGACTGAAAGTGTTCCTAAAAACGCCAAGATCTAAGCTCTTGTTATGTGAAAAGAATACCAACCCACACTATGAATTTCAAAACCACACAGATTGTGAAAAGTGCTCACATTGTCATTGTGAGATCATGAAATACACTCAATGACGACAGCTAATTCTTATGTACTTCCGATCATATTTGATGTATTTCTGCAGAATAGAACATGAATTGCTTCACGGGATGTGAGAAGACTAACCTCCTGGATGTACTCAATAAGTTCTTTCTGAGACGAGAACAGCAGCATTTGTTGAGCATCTTTTATCGAAAGATAATCATATGCTTTTTCACTGCACCCAGCAATTTCATCTCTGCAGGTACACACCAAAGGAAAACTTAAAAATCGACGCATAAATGCACTACACTTTAACTAGGCAATAATAATAAATCAGAATTAACATCTAGCTTTCTTCACTTAACAGATGATCCACGAAAATTTACAGAGATTGATTTTTCATCAACTTCACTCTCACAGCATGATCTCACTGGCTATTAATTATTGGCATTAAGACATCAATATCAATTTCTTCAAAGTTTTATTAAGATCCATTTTTTTAGCTGAAAGTGGATTACAACCATCAATACAAGGTTGAAATTTTTATTTGGCTTTGTACTCTAATACTTGATAATGGTTCCCCTAGTGTACTCCTGATTGTGGATAAATTTACCAACATATACATATATCAAAAGCAAATCGATTATTTTGATTAAGTGACTAGCACAAGTTTTTAGCAGTCGAGTCAACAAATAAACATACCTCACAGTTTTGGCCAACAGGTCCATGAAGTATACATAGGTTTCGTGAGGGACAGTCTGTCTTGCACTCAAAACACGATTATAAGCTCCTTCCATGAAAGACTGTTCCAATTCAACAGCATGCTTGATGCATGGATTATCCAAAGCAGAGGACGGAAGCAATTCCAACTCAGTGTGGAACTCAGCAATTCTGTTCTGAACAAGGAGTCTCAAGAGGTTAAGACCAATGATTGCATATTCTTGTGGGGATGGTGGAAGGCGATTCCTGACAAGAAAGAATGGCACTACATAAAAATCAAAGAAAAGGAATACTTGACAAGTAACATTAGGGATCAGAAATTTAGTCCATAAAAAACTTTCGAGAAAAACTGAGCGTACGCACCAACTACAAAAGTACTTGTGAAACTCATAGCCATACATATTCAGTTTCTGCAAGCTCAAGGATAAGTAAAACCTAGATTTAAATTGCCAACATACCTAGCATCGGTGTAATAAGGCTTTAATTGGAAGAAATCCCTCTCAAAAGCCTCTTGATCCTCCATCTTAACACTAAGAACAACAGCATGTTCATAAATTTCTCCTAAATATCATCACATAAACATAGATCAGAAAAAAGGATAACAACAAAGATCTGAAACCTGCAGTAGAAGGGGGCATATGTCATACAAACAACATTTCCATAACAAATTAACTTACTTGCTATGGTCAATTCAGGAACAGCATTAGGTGTTTGTTCAAGGAGTGGTGGCAGGCTTCTAAATCCTGTCAGCAAGACCTTTAAAGGCAAACCAAAGACAATTGTGTCATCACAACCATCAAAAGAACTATACATGGGATATAACTCCCATTAAAATCCAAAGCAAATCAAGCATAGACGGCATATAAATTGATTAAGCCTCATAGCATCCAAAACCCAAAATTAGGATTTCTAAGAAGTTTCACGGATTTCAATTTATTCACAAAGAATACAAAATTAACCAGAAGAATTCAAATCATCCACAAAAGAGTTGTTCTAGAAGTACCGATGCTTAAACTAAAAGCTTAAAATTGAGGTTTTCCCTGGGATTATGAGAAGGTAAGACAAACCCTAATAAAGTAGATGTACAAGACTGAATACATCAATGACGCTTCCTAGAAATTCAAATAGCAAGTCGAACTCATACGATCTTACACCTTTAAACTAAACAGTGTAGAGAGCACATAACAAGAAATTAGGGTTAAAAACCTTGAGCTGGGAGAGAAGATTGGTAGCGGAATCGAAATCGTTGCGGACAAGAGAAGCTTTGAAGCGCTCCAATAGCTGAGAAACCTCTGTTAGCTTCGGATCCATATTTGTATCGGCTGATCTGAATCAACCAAGAAATTCTGAGTTCTTCTATGAAGCTTTGTTCTATCGTTTTGAGGTCGCTCTAGGTATTTCCATATAAGAAGCAAGGCACAGTTCGAGACGGGGGCCTCTTTGCGTTTGTGTGGCAAGCTATTAATTCCTAAATTGTCAAAAAAAAATAAAACATTTATCAATATAACAAATAAAAAAACATAATAGGAACGACTCAGAAATTAAAAATCTCTTTTTTAAATATTTATTGAAATGGATTTTAAAAAATAACGTTAATAATTCTCATTATCAAACATTCCTAAATCTAATAATAAAGTAAATGAGTAAGATAATTCAGACTAATTATAAGTCTAATAAATAAATAAATCAAAGGCGTATTTTAACTATCAAGAAATTTCTTGGTTTGGATGGCATGTCAACGAAAATTTACCAAAAATACTGAAATATTGTTGACCGTCACTAAAATAATACAAAGTTTCTTCAAAAATAAAATTCTCCTCAAACAAACAAATCATACACTCGTAACCCTAATCCAAATTGTGATAACTCAACCCAAGTAAACAACTACAAAGTCACTAGCTTATGTTAAACCATCTACAAAATTACAAAATCACAGTTAAGATTATCACGGAAAGAATGAAAAATATAATTAAAAAAACTCATTTATTTGCTCTAAGGAGCCTTCATTGCAAAATGGTCTACAAAAGCGGCTTTCCAAAAAACGAGAAATACCAGCGATAGTAATATCAACCACTTTAAAAAATGATCTAAATATGTGTCACACCACATCCCTTGATAAATATCTTGGATGTCCAATCATAAATGAAAGAGTGACTAAAGAAACCTTTGGTGAAACTAACCTTAATGTAAAACAACTTCTAAAATGGAAAGCAAGCTCTCTTCCACAAGAAGGTAGGAACACACTCATTAAACACAACCTAGCTACTAAACCAACATTTACCATGCAAAGCTTTATGCTCCCAAATCATAATTTGGAGGAGCTTGATAAAACTTACAAAAAATTCTTCTGGAATAAAGGAGACCAACATAGACCTATCATTAGTTGGGACACAATTTGTAAATCAAAAAAGAATGGCGGCCTAGGATTAAGAAAACCTGTAATCACAAACAAAGCACTACAAATAAAATTCTTGTGGAAAATTATAGCAGATCCAAACAATATTTGGGTTAAAATTATAAACGAAAATACTTAAAAAATAAGAACATATTCCATTATCAGTTGAAAGGTGGAGCCTCATGGCAATGGAACAATCTTATGAAACTTAAAACCGAATTCAAAAAAGGTATTATTTAGTAGATCGGAAATGGAAAAACCATCAACTTTTGGCACGATTGTTGGCTTTCTACGATACCACTAATAAAAATGGTCCAAAATACCAATCAAATTGATACAAGTATTAAAGTTAGTCACTTTATAAATAACTCAAAAAATTGGGATAACAACAAATTGAAAACGAGCTACAAAATATCATAAACCATGATATTAGGAGAATGATTAAGGAAATAATCATTCCTAAAAACGAGATCCAAGATAGACTATATTGGAGATGTAGCAAAAATGGATGGTTTTCTACAAAAACCAGCTTTTGATATGATTGAAGAGGATTCAAATACCCAACCAAACTATTTATGTGAATGGATTTGGAAATTGGATACCCAACCTAAAATTAAAAACTTTATTTGGAAATTTTCGATTAACGGACTTCTGACAAAAGCAAAACTTGATGAAAGAAGGATTGCCGTCACAAGACGTACACTGTGAACTTTGCAACCACCACCTTGAGGACTTATTCCACTTACTCTTGGATTGTCCTCGCACTAAACAAATTATCGCAAAAATAGATAGTACAATTCTTACCGAACTTAACAAAATTAACTTCCAAAACAAAAAAAGCTCATGTCATCCTACAAGATATTAAAAACAAAATTGGAACAAACAAATTTGCATGCCTCGCAACTGTATGGTGGAGTATCTGGTTCTTCGGAAACAAAATTATCTTTAATAATGAACTTATGGGCCTTGATAATAAAGTAACCACTTTCATTAAAGCCGAATTCTAAATTGGAAAACAAACATAACTGACGAGGACGATTACAACATAAAACAACAACCAAACATGAGAAAAAAACACAATATTAAATGGGATAAACCAAAACCTGGATTATTTAAACTTAACTTTGATGGTTTAAAACTCGATTCGGGAACAACAACTATTGGATTTGTAATTCGGAATCACAATGGTGATGTTGTTAGCCTCGACGCAAAAAAGATAATAATTTCAATTCGGTTCTAAAAGTTGAAGCCTACGCCCTCAAGACCGGGTTACAGGAGGCGATTAGACTACAAATTAAAAAGATCGAAATCGAAGGTGACAACTGTGTGTAATCAAGGCACTCCAAGGTTTGTGGAGCTGTCCGTGGGAGATCGAGGTTATTATATCCGACTCCATACTGGATCTTCGTTTCTTTGACGAGGTCCGGATTAGACATATTTTCAGAGAAATAAACTGTTTTGCTGACCGATTGACCCATCTGGGAAACTCGATCCCCAACACCAATTTTTCTGAAGACCCCGAACTTCGTGTTCTCATCCGCAAGGATGCTTTAGGTTGGACTACCTCAAGAAGGTAGTCCAATCTAACCGCTTTCCATTATCAAAAAAAATGGTTTATTCATGATATGTAATATTTAATAGCCAATGTAATTTTTCACTCTTTAAAAAAAACAAGGTTGGATGATCATCAAACGTTACATGAAAAAAAAAACTTTTAACATAGTGAACCGGTACTTTGCCATTTCTATTTTAAAATTTTGAGAAACGATTTGATTTTGAACAAATAATTATATTTCTTCTTGTAACATTAAAAGAAGAATATCGTACAACACAAAAGTGTGAACACTAGTATATTCTAATTATTGAACCATCACGCTACTAGATTGGAATCCGTGAGCAAGTACTCACCTTACACCTACTTGGAATTGGCTATGATTCGTCTCGATCAAATCAAGAAACATTGGATGAACAAACTTGACGGGTATGAGCAATGCCACGAGGTTGCGATTAGAGCTTTTGAGGTTCGGAATTCGAGAGTTGAGAGATAATTCATGAACAATAGTGTCATCGAATGGATTACAAGATTTTTTGTCTACAAGATCCCGAAAATACTCTTAAATTTATGTAAAAGAAAAAGAGCTCGCAAGGCGCAATTCGATTTTATGAAATCCACTACGGATTGGGTACAATAAGTTAATGATAACAAATTGGAGACAAAAGTTGAGGATAAAAGTTTTATGAGGTTGAACAAAATGATATTAATTTCAACAAATAACACCTTTTTTATTTGTACAAAATGACATTTCAGTTTTTAACATGAGATCACTACCACTTTATCACCGGTGATAAACTCTCTTCTCATGGTTCCGTTTCTCTTTCTTCCATCCTCCCCTCTTCCTTGTCCCTCCACTTTATCTCTCGCTGCATCTCCGTTCCTCCTTTTAACCCTCCTCCAATGTTTCCAACCTAGGGGATTCTAGCTAGACAAATCTTAGACCTCTCATTTCTCCGATAGTTTCTTTAAAAACGTCGTCAACGGTACCCTTCTTTGGTAAGTCATGGAGACAAAGGTTGGGAGGAGGATAAGTCGAAGATTTCATGCCTTCCCATACTTAATTACCATTACGGAACCATGACGGTTCTCAGAACAAGTTCACCTTTTTTTTGTTATTTAGTTAAATTCAATATGGTTTCATTATATTGGGAGGGTATCAACCAATATTGGGCCACGACTATATATCGGTACAGACGTAGAGCGACAAAGCCGATCGAACTGGACCTCATAACCATGGTTATAAAAAAAATGGTTTCATTCATTTATTTATTTTTAGTGATATAGTTTGAAGTTTTTTCGAAAAATAATCCTTTATAAATTTTTTATAAACAAAACATGATAATTATACAATAAAAAACTTAAACATTTAAAAAAGGTGATTATATAAATAAAGTTTTAAATGAAATATAATAATAAAAAGATGTTGTAAAAATAATGAAAAAAGTATTAATTTCCAATTGATTAATTAGGGATTATTTGTCAAATATATTATTTAACTATATGGACGGTTTAATTCAATAACCTATCTATTATAAATATTAAAGCTGAAATAATATAAGGGTGACAGGTCAAGTTCACAAAATTGTGGCGCAATAGACGACACGTCGTCTAATGAACCAAAAAGCCAAAATAAATCGGAAGACGGATTACATGTCATGTTCACAATTAATGTCATAAAAATTTATAATTATCTATTGTAATTTTTTTTAGTTTATTTATTTTACAAAATCGAGAGAAGATTATAATAAGATTTGCATATCTAAGGCTGAAATTAACATATTTACATTATTTCATGGATTTTTATATAATAAAATATAAATAACAAATTTACAAATATATTTGAGGATAACATGATTTTTTATTTATTGTTTTTACAATTTTTATTATTTTATCGTCCAAGTTAAAAACAATTTGGACATTAAACTAGTATTATTATATAAGGTGGTTTTACTTACAAATTATAAAAATGTAGTTCTTAAAAAAACAATTTTAAAAGGTGAATTTTTGTATTTTTGTTTAAAAAATACAATATAATAAAATGAGTCAATCCATATGAATATTACGTTGTTGGTATGTCACAATAAATGTCAAGATTTTAGACTTTGTTATTTCTTTTATTATCAAATGTCAACAAAAAAACGATTAAAACAAACGAATATGGATCGTTTTTAACAATGGAAGTTATCATATCACTTTATTTATGTGTGATTGGTTACAAAAGTTTCGGTGAAATTGCTCTCACTCTCAGGGTTGGTACCGACGAACACTACGGTCTCGCTCTTATTGAGGACTACAGAAGGTATATGTTTCCATACCATAGTTTAATTTTCTGCTTGTGCTCCATTTAAATTCTAAATGTTTAGTTCAGTTCGGGAAAATGATAATTTGGGAGTTCTGAGATGACTTCATATAGCTCGATTGCAGCGGTGTTATACGAGCCGAGAAGTGTTATGCTCAAGCTCATCTCGTTTATACACGAGCCGAGCCGAGTCCAGCTCGAGTAACTTGCCTAAAATAACGCTCATATGGTGTTATTTTAGCCGAACGAGCCATGCTTTACCCGAACGAGACGAGCCCGAGCCGAGATTTTGACGAGCCGGACGCAAGCAGCTTATCTCGTGTAAGAGCCCTACTCGATTGCAATTCTTAAGGTTTTTTATATTTCGAATACTTATTTTATTGATTAGAATTGGTGTCACAAGAGCCCCCATAGCTCAGTGGTAGAGCGCCAGTCTTGTAAACTGGAGGTCTGTAGTTCGATCCTGCATGGGGGCAATTTTTAATAATTTTATTAATCTTTAATATGCATTCATGAAATTTGGAATTAGTGATAAACAGGTAACCGAGTTTAAGATTTGAATCTTATTTGTTTCTCCTGCACGAAGTCTGATGAATCCATGCCTGCTCAAAACCGACGAATATGATGTCATCCATCAAGCTTCAAGATTAAGAAGAGGAAATTATAACTAGTTCCTAAGTTTCTAACCTTCTTTCATTTGAACAAGTGTTGGAGAAATAATTAGAGGTTTTCTTCAAGAGGAAGTATAACTAGTTTGTTTGCCCTTATAGCGGATATTTCATTTCTCCTCCAAGAAATCGAAGTAGAGAACTAACGAAGGAATCATTTCTCCTTCAAGAAATCGAAGTAGAGAACTAACGAAGGAATCATACAATAAGGTAGTTTATTTCCTATAAAGAAAGATAAATAAATAGATAGTCAACCCCACATCGATCAATAGGACACGTCATTAATTACATCGATAATCAACCCTAATTATTTCCTATAAAGAAATAAGGTAGCTTATTTCCTATAAAGAAAGATAAATAAATAGATAGTCAACCCTAATGAAGAAATTATACAATAAGGTAGTTTATTTCATATAAAGAAAGATAAATAAATAGATAGTCAACCCTACATCGATCAATAGGACACGTCATTAATTACATCATCAAGTGGTAGAGAAATAAGGTAGTTTATTTCCTATAAAGAAAGATAAATAAATAGATAGTCAACCCTACATCGATCAATAGGACACGTCATTAATTAGATCTTCAAGTGGTAGTGAAATAAAAAGAGAAAATATAATTAGTTTATTTCACACTTATAGCGGATATTTTATTTCTTCTCTAAAAAATGGAAGTAGAGAATTAATGAAGGGAAGGAGAGAGTCAACCCTACATCAATCAATAGGACACACCATTGTCATCTTTAATTAACTTCTCAGTAAATACGGTAAAATTCCTTCCCTGCCCGTCTTTGACCTTGCATAGTGTTATGTTGTTCAATGAAATCCTTGTACAAATAGTTCTTATACATGGGAGGGTGTTGTTCATCGATTAATCCTGGGATTGGGCCAATTTCCGCGTCCATGCTCGGTCCCCAAAAGTAGGCCAAAGATATTCTCGTACTAGCTTTGCTGTTCACAACCCTATGATACACACTTTTGTACCTCTCATTGCTTAGAACCTATTCACACCGATACATAAATATATAGAAGGTTGCAATTAGCCTCTGAATAAGTTGAGTTTCGGTATGGTCAGGTTCAATCATGTAGAAGGTTGACTCATCGATCTAGTGTAGTCATATTCAGTGGTTATTCCTAATGAACGAGTCGAGCATTGATATGTAATCAAATTAAAGAGCTTGAATTGGGTTTACGTATGAACACAAATAAAACATTTTAACTCATCATCAAAACATCGAATCAAAACAAATTCATCCAATTAAGTTGAATAAATTTCATATAATGGTGTTATACTCTACTCCAATAAATAATAAGATAAAACTAACCTCTAATTGATCACCAATATTGATGACATATGAGTCAGAAACCTTATCAACCGCGACCCAATCTCCAGTATCCCCGAGTATTTGGAGCCCAGGGGTATCACCGATTGATCGAACTACGGTGAATGCTAAGGAATCCGAGTGCATAGGTAAGCCAACGGTGACCCGCGGATCAGGGCAACAAGGATAGTAGTTTCCATGACACTTGTACAAGGCTTGGCTTCCGAGTTTACTCTTTAAATAGTCAGCATCTTCTAGTCCAAGCCCTTTGGACAGTAGCCTCAAAAGCCTTGTCATGAGCAACCCTATCGCTCTTGCATGGGCAGTTACGTGATCTCTGTCACAATAACTTAAGGTTAATTTGCACATATATTCTGTATGTAGAATCATTATAAAGAAAGATAAATAAATAGATAGTCAAAGCCGTGTTTCTTCTGCGCTATATACATTTAGATTTTCACCTTAATCCAATTAATGACATTTCAACCAGAAAGAAGTAAATGTGTGACTGCATTCATTCATTCATCCATCAATATTATTTATACAGTGTGAGGAGAGGAGATGAACTAGTTTACATGCTACAAAGTGTTAATGCGTGTGTAAACCGGGTTATGGCAATCTCAAACTAATCATTTCGATTCCATATCCATATAGCTCCAGCTTCCATGAGCAATGGAACTAACTTCCCTTGGACTTGTAGGCTGATGATCTCATTGGCCCCGCCTAGGAACTTCTGGCCGATGAACACAGCCGGCACACAAGGTTTACATCCTAGCTTTTTAAGTGCTTTCTCAATCTCTTGCCCATTGGAGATCTCATCAAGCTCATAGACTACTGGATTCGCTCCGTAGCTACTTATGAGTTGTTTCATGGAGTGGGATATGCAACAGCTGCTCTTGCTGAAGATCACAACCGCCTTTTCCTTTACTATTTCCCGCACAATGTCCATATCGATCCGGGTATAAAATGTCCAGTCTTTTGAGTTGTTTGATTAGATGTTGTTGTTGTGTTTTTTGCTGTGATCGAGGAAATCGAACTATGATGAACAACTATATATAGAGCTTGCTGAGCTTGTACGTAAAATCAATTAGTGGTCTGTTGAAGCAAATTGAGGTGGTGAGGGAATATGCTTATGTAAGTTGAAAATAAGTAAACGACCCTAAAACCAATTTTGTTTGCTTTGGATCTGAGCTGACTCCCCGCATCACATACGGACACTGTTCTGCCGTGCCATGCAAATTGCCAAAGTCATATTTATCTTTATCAACTTTACAGATTGTACAGGAATCAAAGATTTTCTTATGATACAGATAAACGTACATATGCTAATGAAACTAGACACTTTTTTTATAACAGTGATCTAGTTTCTTCTCGTTCGTACGGCTTTGATGCCAAAATTAACATGATCGAGTCCTAGCATCACATACATAACGGTAGATTTCATCAGAAATATTTTAGAAATATATGGGCTGAAAAATAAATAGATAGTTTATTTCCTATAAAGAAAGATAAATAAATAGATAGTCAACCCTACATCGATCAATAGGACACGTCATTAATTAGATCTTCAAGTGGTAGTGAAATAAAAAGAGAAAATATAATTAGTTTATTTCACACTTATAGCGGATATTTTATTTCTTCTCTAAAAAATGGAAGTAGAGAATTAATGAAGGGAAGGAGAGAGTCAACCCTACATCAATCAATAGGACACACCATTGTCATCTTTAATTAACTTCTCAGTAAATACGGTAAAATTCCTTCCCTGCCCGTCTTTGACCTTGCATAGTGTTATGTTGTTCAATGAAATCCTTGTACAAATAGTTCTTATACATGGGAGGGTGTTGTTCATCGATTAATCCTGGGATTGGGCCAATTTCCGCGTCCATGCTCGGTCCCCAAAAGTAGGCCAAAGATATTCTCGTACTAGCTTTGCTGTTCACAACCCTATGATACACACTTTTGTACCTCCCATTGCTTAGAACCTATTCACACCGATACATAAATATATAGAAGGTTGCAATTAGCCTCTGAATAAGTTGAGTTTCGGTATGGTCAGGTTCAATCATGTAGAAGGTTGACTCATCGATCTAGTGTAGTCATATTCAGTGGTTATTCCTAATGAACGAGTCGAGCATTGATATGTAATCAAATTAAAGAGCTTGAATTGGGTTTACGTATGAACACAAATAAAACATTTTAACTCATCATCAAAACATCGAATCAAAACAAATTCATCCAATTAAGTTGAATAAATTTCATATAATGGTGTTATACTCTACTCCAATAAATAATAAGATAAAACTAACCTCTAATTGATCACCAATATTGATGACATATGAGTCAGAAACCTTATCAACCGCGACCCAATCTCCAGTATCCCCGAGTATTTGGAGCCCAGGGGTATCACCGATTGATCGAACTACGGTGAATGCTAAGGAATCCGAGTGCATAGGTAAGCCAACGGTGACCCGCGGATCAGGGCAACAAGGATAGTAGTTTCCATGACACTTGTACAAGGCTTGGCTTCCGAGTTTACTCTTTAAATAGTCAGCATCTTCTAGTCCAAGCCCTTTGGACAGTAGCCTCAAAAGCCTTGTCATGAGCAACCCTATCGCTCTTGCATGGGCAGTTACGTGATCTCTGTCACAATAACTTAAGGTTAATTTGCACATATATTCTGTATGTAGAATCATTATAAAGAAAGATAAATAAATAGATAGTCAAAGCCGTGTTTCTTCTGCGCTATATACATTTAGATTTTCACCTTAATCCAATTAATGACATTTCAACCAGAAAGAAGTAAATGTGTGACTGCATTCATTCATTCATCCATCAATATTATTTATACAGTGTGAGGAGAGGAGATGAACTAGTTTACATGCTACAAAGTGTTAATGCGTGTGTAAACCGGGTTATGGCAATCTCAAACTAATCATTTCGATTCCATATCCATATAGCTCCAGCTTCCATGAGCAATGGAACTAACTTCCCTTGGACTTGTAGGCTGATGATCTCATTGGCCCCGCCTAGGAACTTCTGGCCGATGAACACAGCCGGCACACAAGGTTTACATCCTAGCTTTTTAAGTGCTTTCTCAATCTCTTGCCCATTGGAGATCTCATCAAGCTCATAGACTACTGGATTCGCTCCGTAGCTACTTATGAGTTGTTTCATGGAGTGGGATATGCAACAGCTGCTCTTGCTGAAGATCACAACCGCCTTTTCCTTTACTATTTCCCGCACAATGTCCATATCGATCCGGGTATAAAATGTCCAGTCTTTTGAGTTGTTTGATTAGATGTTGTTGTTGTGTTTTTTGCTGTGATCGAGGAAATCGAACTATGATGAACAACTATATATAGAGCTTGCTGAGCTTGTACGTAAAATCAATTAGTGGTCTGTTGAAGCAAATTGAGGTGGTGAGGGAATATGCTTATGTAAGTTGAAAATAAGTAAACGACCCTAAAAACCAATTTTGTTTGCTTTGGATCTGAGCTGACTCCCCGCATCACATACGGACACTGTTCTGCCGTGCCATGCAAATTGCCAAAGTCATATTTATCTTTATCAACTTTACAGATTGTACAGGAATCAAAGATTTTCTTATGATACAGATAAACGTACATATGCTAATGAAACTAGACACTTTTTTTTATAACAGTGATCTAGTTTCTTCTCGTTCGTACGGCTTTGATGCCAAAATTAACATGATCGAGTCCTAGCATCACATACATAACGGTAGATTTCATCAGAAATATTTTAGAAATATATGGGCTGAAAAATAAATAGATAGTTTATTTCCTATAAAGAAAGATAAATAAATAGATAGTCAACCCTACATCGATCAATAGGACACGTCATTAATTAGATCTTCAAGTGGTAGTGAAATAAAAAGAGAAAATATAATTAGTTTATTTCACACTTATAGCGGATATTTTATTTCTTCTCTAAAAAATGGAAGTAGAGAATTAATGAAGGGAAGGAGAGAGTCAACCCTACATCAATCAATAGGACACACCATTGTCATCTTTAATTAACTTCTCAGTAAATACGGTAAAATTCCTTCCCTGCCCGTCTTTGACCTTGCATAGTGTTATGTTGTTCAATGAAATCCTTGTACAAATAGTTCTTATACATGGGAGGGTGTTGTTCATCGATTAATCCTGGGATTGGGCCAATTTCCGCGTCCATGCTCCGGTCCCCAAAAGTAGGCCAAAGATATTCTCGTACTAGCTTTGCTGTTCACAACCCTATGATACACACTTTTGTACCTCCCATTGCTTAGAACCTATTCACACCGATACATAAATATATAGAAGGTTGCAATTAGCCTCTGAATAAGTTGAGTTTCGGTATGGTCAGGTTCAATCATGTAGAAGGTTGACTCATCGATCTAGTGTAGTCATATTCAGTGGTTATTCCTAATGAACGAGTCGAGCATTGATATGTAATCAAATTAAAGAGCTTGAATTGGGTTTACGTATGAACACAAATAAAACATTTTAACTCATCATCAAAACATCGAATCAAAACAAATTCATCCAATTAAGTTGAATAAATTTCATATAATGGTGTTATACTCTACTCCAATAAATAATAAGATAAAACTAACCTCTAATTGATCACCAATATTGATGACATATGAGTCAGAAACCTTATCAACCGCGACCCAATCTCCAGTATCCCCGAGTATTTGGAGCCCAGGGGTATCACCGATTGATCGAACTACGGTGAATGCTAAGGAATCCGAGTGCATAGGTAAGCCAACGGTGACCCGCGGATCAGGGCAACAAGGATAGTAGTTTCCATGACACTTGTACAAGGCTTGGCTTCCGAGTTTACTCTTTAAATAGTCAGCATCTTCTAGTCCAAGCCCTTTGGACAGTAGCCTCAAAAGCCTTGTCATGAGCAACCCTATCGCTCTTGCATGGGCAGTTACGTGATCTCTGTCACAATAACTTAAGGTTAATTTGCACATATATTCTGTATGTAGAATCATTATAAAGAAAGATAAATAAATAGATAGTCAAAGCCGTGTTTCTTCTGCGCTATATACATTTAGATTTTCACCTTAATCCAATTAATGACATTTCAACCAGAAAGAAGTAAATGTGTGACTGCATTCATTCATTCATCCATCAATATTATTTATACAGTGTGAGGAGAGGAGATGAACTAGTTTACATGCTACAAAGTGTTAATGCGTGTGTAAACCGGGTTATGGCAATCTCAAACTAATCATTTCGATTCCATATCCATATAGCTCCAGCTTCCATGAGCAATGGAACTAACTTCCCTTGGACTTGTAGGCTGATGATCTCATTGGCCCCGCCTAGGAACTTCTGGCCGATGAACACAGCCGGCACACAAGGTTTACATCCTAGCTTTTTAAGTGCTTTCTCAATCTCTTGCCCATTGGAGATCTCATCAAGCTCATAGACTACTGGATTCGCTCCGTAGCTACTTATGAGTTGTTTCATGGAGTGGGATATGCAACAGCTGCTCTTGCTGAAGATCACAACCGCCTTTTCCTTTACTATTTCCCGCACAATGTCCATATCGATCCGGGTATAAAATGTCCAGTCTTTTGAGTTGTTTGATTAGATGTTGTTGTTGTGTTTTTTGCTGTGATCGAGGAAATCGAACTATGATGAACAACTATATATAGAGCTTGCTGAGCTTGTACGTAAAATCAATTAGTGGTCTGTTGAAGCAAATTGAGGTGGTGAGGGAATATGCTTATGTAAGTTGAAAATAAGTAAACGACCCTAAAACCAATTTTGTTTGCTTTGGATCTGAGCTGACTCCCCGCATCACATACGGACACTGTTCTGCCGTGCCATGCAAATTGCCAAAGTCATATTTATCTTTATCAACTTTACAGATTGTACAGGAATCAAAGATTTTCTTATGATACAGATAAACGTACATATGCTAATGAAACTAGACACTTTTTTTATAACAGTGATCTAGTTTCTTCTCGTTCGTACGGCTTTGATGCCAAAATTAACATGATCGAGTCCTAGCATCACATACATAACGGTAGATTTCATCAGAAATATTTTAGAAATATATGGGCTGAAAAATAAATAGATAGTTTATTTCCTATAAAGAAAGATAAATAAATAGATAGTCAACCCTACATCGATCAATAGGACACGTCATTAATTAGATCTTCAAGTGGTAGTGAAATAAAAAGAGAAAATATAATTAGTTTATTTCACACTTATAGCGGATATTTTATTTCTTCTCTAAAAAATGGAAGTAGAGAATTAATGAAGGGAAGGAGAGAGTCAACCCTACATCAATCAATAGGACACACCATTGTCATCTTTAATTAACTTCTCAGTAAATACGGTAAAATTCCTTCCCTGCCCGTCTTTGACCTTGCATAGTGTTATGTTGTTCAATGAAATCCTTGTACAAATAGTTCTTATACATGGGAGGGTGTTGTTCATCGATTAATCCTGGGATTGGGCCAATTTCCGCGTCCATGCTCGGTCCCCAAAAGTAGGCCAAAGATATTCTCGTACTAGCTTTGCTGTTCACAACCCTATGATACACACTTTTGTACCTCCATTGCTTAGAACCTATTCACACCGATACATAAATATATAGAAGGTTGCAATTAGCCTCTGAATAAGTTGAGTTTCGGTATGGTCAGGTTCAATCATGTAGAAGGTTGACTCATCGATCTAGTGTAGTCATATTCAGTGGTTATTCCTAATGAACGAGTCGAGCATTGATATGTAATCAAATTAAAGAGCTTGAATTGGGTTTACGTATGAACACAAATAAAACATTTTAACTCATCATCAAAACATCGAATCAAAACAAATTCATCCAATTAAGTTGAATAAATTTCATATAATGGTGTTATACTCTACTCCAATAAATAATAAGATAAAACTAACCTCTAATTGATCACCAATATTGATGACATATGAGTCAGAAACCTTATCAACCGCGACCCAATCTCCAGTATCCCCGAGTATTTGGAGCCCAGGGGTATCACCGATTGATCGAACTACGGTGAATGCTAAGGAATCCGAGTGCATAGGTAAGCCAACGGTGACCCGCGGATCAGGGCAACAAGGATAGTAGTTTCCATGACACTTGTACAAGGCTTGGCTTCCGAGTTTACTCTTTAAATAGTCAGCATCTTCTAGTCCAAGCCCTTTGGACAGTAGCCTCAAAAAGCCTTGTCATGAGCAACCCTATCGCTCTTGCATGGGCAGTTACGTGATCTCTGTCACAATAACTTAAGGTTAATTTGCACATATATTCTGTATGTAGAATCATTATAAAAAAGATAAATAAATAGATAGTCAAAGCCGTGTTTCTTCTGCGCTATATACATTTAGATTTTCACCTTAATCCAATTAATGACATTTCAACCAGAAAGAAGTAAATGTGTGACTGCATTCATTCATTCATCCATCAATATTATTTATACAGTGTGAGGAGAGGAGATGAACTAGTTTACATGCTACAAAGTGTTAATGCGTGTGTAAACCGGGTTATGGCAATCTCAAACTAATCATTTCGATTCCATATCCATATAGCTCCAGCTTCCATGAGCAATGGAACTAACTTCCCTTGGACTTGTAGGCTGATGATCTCATTGGCCCCGCCTAGGAACTTCTGGCCGATGAACACAGCCGGCACACAAGGTTTACATCCTAGCTTTTTAAGTGCTTTCTCAATCTCTTGCCCATTGGAGATCTCATCAAGCTCATAGACTACTGGATTCGCTCCGTAGCTACTTATGAGTTGTTTCATGGAGTGGGATATGCAACAGCTGCTCTTGCTGAAGATCACAACCGCCTTTTCCTTTACTATTTCCCGCACAATGTCCATATCGATCCGGGTATAAAATGTCCAGTCTTTTGAGTTGTTTGATTAGATGTTGTTGTTGTGTTTTTTGCTGTGATCGAGGAAATCGAACTATGATGAACAACTATATATAGAGCTTGCTGAGCTTGTACGTAAAATCAATTAGTGGTCTGTTGAAGCAAATTGAGGTGGTGAGGGAATATGCTTATGTAAGTTGAAAATAAGTAAACGACCCTAAAACCAATTTTGTTTGCTTTGGATCTGAGCTGACTCCCCGCATCACATACGGACACTGTTCTGCCGTGCCATGCAAATTGCCAAAGTCATATTTATCTTTATCAACTTTACAGATTGTACAGGAATCAAAGATTTTCTTATGATACAGATAAACGTACATATGCTAATGAAACTAGACACTTTTTTTAAACAGTGATCTAGTTTCTTCTCGTTCGTACGGCTTTGATGCCAAAATTAACATGATCGAGTCCTAGCATCACATACATAACGGTAGATTTCATCAGAAATATTTTAGAAATATATGGGCTGAAAAATAAATAGATAGTTTATTTCCTATAAAGAAAGATAAATAAATAGATAGTCAACCCTACATCGATCAATAGGACACGTCATTAATTAGATCTTCAAGTGGTAGTGAAATAAAAAGAGAAAATATAATTAGTTTATTTCACACTTATAGCGGATATTTTATTTCTTCTCTAAAAAATGGAAGTAGAGAATTAATGAAGGGAAGGAGAGAGTCAACCCTACATCAATCAATAGGACACACCATTGTCATCTTTAATTAACTTCTCAGTAAATACGGTAAAATTCCTTCCCTGCCCGTCTTTGACCTTGCATAGTGTTATGTTGTTCAATGAAATCCTTGTACAAATAGTTCTTATACATGGGAGGGTGTTGTTCATCGATTAATCCTGGGATTGGGCCAATTTCCGCGTCCATGCTCGGTCCCCAAAAGTAGGCCAAAGATATTCTCGTACTAGCTTTGCTGTTCACAACCCTATGATACACACTTTTGTACCTCCCATTGCTTAGAACCTATTCACACCGATACATAAATATATAGAAGGTTGCAATTAGCCTCTGAATAAGTTGAGTTTCGGTATGGTCAGGTTCAATCATGTAGAAGGTTGACTCATCGATCTAGTGTAGTCATATTCAGTGGTTATTCCTAATGAACGAGTCGAGCATTGATATGTAATCAAATTAAAGAGCTTGAATTGGGTTTACGTATGAACACAAATAAAACATTTTAACTCATCATCAAAACATCGAATCAAAACAAATTCATCCAATTAAGTTGAATAAATTTCATATAATGGTGTTATACTCTACTCCAATAAATAATAAGATAAAACTAACCTCTAATTGATCACCAATATTGATGACATATGAGTCAGAAACCTTATCAACCGCGACCCAATCTCCAGTATCCCCGAGTATTTGGAGCCCAGGGGTATCACCGATTGATCGAACTACGGTGAATGCTAAGGAATCCGAGTGCATAGGTAAGCCAACGGTGACCCGCGGATCAGGGCAACAAGGATAGTAGTTTCCATGACACTTGTACAAGGCTTGGCTTCCGAGTTTACTCTTTAAATAGTCAGCATCTTCTAGTCCAAGCCCTTTGGACAGTAGCCTCAAAAGCCTTGTCATGAGCAACCCTATCGCTCTTGCATGGGCAGTTACGTGATCTCTGTCACAATAACTTAAGGTTAATTTGCACATATATTCTGTATGTAGAATCATTATTATTTCTCGATCTTCAACGAACACATGAATGCTACCTAGTTTGTGTGCATATACTAGGAAATGTTCCTAGGGTTCGTTTGTCATTTTGTCATTTAAAAAAAAATAAATTCTGGAGGTGGTCAAGGAATACAGGTGTTTTTGCATATGATATTGCACTTGATGCTAGAATCTGTATTTGATTTTTTTTATTATAAAAAGTATTATAATTTTTCCATAAAACTTCTATATCACGTGCACAAACTTTAATCTATACTAATTTTATACTAATGCAACAATTTATCATATGTGCACCAACTATAATTCATGTGCAATAAATCTTTTACATGTGCAATAAATCAAAAAAATAAACACCTTATTCCACCAAACACATAATTAGGGTAAATTTTACATCAAAACGTCACCAAAAATTCTAACTTAAAATTAAAAGGATTACCGATAATTAGCGACCGGAATGTCCACCGGAAAAGCTGCGGTGAAATCATCAGAAGGATGCCAAAGATGAGTGACAACCTCAGACCACATACTAACTCGCCGTCGATCCTCCCAATCATTGAGAAAGTAGCTAAACACTTTGACAGCATCTATGGGGCCTTCTTCTCCGGGGAAGCGTGATTTAATCTCCGGCGAAAGCAAGAAGAAGTCTTTGACGGACTCCGCCGCGTTCAGCCACAGCTCCTCCGGTATACAATGGTTGACTATCCTGAAGAACCCGAACTCCTCGCTCGCTCTCGCTACCATTTTCGCCATAGCCGCCTCGTCTGTTCCCGACATGTCAATGGTTGGAAGCTTGATGTCTTCTCGTACCTCCGACAGACGCGGCGCCTTGTCACTTGAAAGTCTGAACCTTTCTGTGACTTCTGTTGGTGGTTCAGTTCCGTCGGCTTTCCACCGGAAGTTTTCCATGTTTGTACTTAATCGACGATTAGAAAAGTTGTGTTTTGTTTGTTTGTGAAATGGGATTAATGGGTTTGTAAATTACTCCGATTGGATGATGATCGATTCAATGGGATGAATGTTTCTAGCTAGCTTACCTGACAACAACGTTTCAACAACCACCAAATTTTTTTTATAACTTACGACTTGAAGTAATTACGATTAGACTTTCTCTTTGATTAAAAAAAATAATTTCAACATACTACTAGCTAGGATGAAAATGGATAGGACGATCGCTCGAGCTTGTTTCAGGTTATAAAAAAAATCCCAATTTAATCTCACTCATTTTTAGCGGTAATTTACTCGCGGTAGGAACGGGCACACTAGGAGTGCGCCTCCCGCTCCCGCCGCGAGTGGCCCCGTAGGAGTAGCGGGAGTGTATGTCATACAGCTATACTGTAAAATTCGAGCGTTGCTCTATTGATGATAATTTTTAGTCATTAGATTCGAACGTTAGGTTCAGTTTTAGGCGCACCATATATGCGCCACCCGAACTCTATGAGAATGAACCTAACAAGTGCTATGGAAGTACGTCCGTATGCAAAAATTCAACCATGGAACAACGATTACACATTCCCGAAATCACACTAGGCGCACATGCACTCCGTTTGCGCCCTACACCCTTGCATTGGTCGTTTCGTAATTATTTTGTCTGACCGAAATCACGTTTTTTTTAAACAGGTTGAAAATACTCGTGTCGGCACGGTTATTTCTGTTCCTATGTGATTTTTAGGGTTTTAAATAATTGCTCGTATTTGGATTATATTTTGTATCTTCACGGATAATAATAAAAACACTAATCAGAGACAAAAGAAAATTTCTATTAGATTTTGGTTTTTCTTCTTCCGTAATTTTGTCAAATTCACAACATGTTGAGTGTGGATATGTCTTCCGCATTGACAATACGAAATACTTGAACTAACATATAAGTCATAGGGTTACTTCTCATATTACCAATTGGTTTTAGGATGGAATCCGAAGACTTGTGTGCGTAGGTTCACTTTGCATTGACGTGCATAACCCTCCACGTCTTAGACCCGTCGGATATAAAAAGAAAAATTAATATGGTATCATTGCAGGTATAATCCAAGTCTGTTATCTTGTGTTTAGTTATAATTAGCGAAAATATGATATCAGCCCGTTTGGCTAAGCCGCCCTTAAGGCTTTGTGTCAAGTGTCAACTAATTAAGGATTGTTGAACTAGAGGGGAGGGGAGTGTTGAGTGTGGAAATGTCCCATCGACAATATGATACTATTAGATACTAACATTTACTCCTATTGCCAATTGGTTTTATAATTGAACCCTGAATGCTTGTGTGTTTAGATTCACTTTGGCGTGTATACCCTTTAGTCTAGGATAAATGCACTCGAGGGGGAATGTTGAGTGTAGAAATATGTCCCACATCGACAATATGAAATACGTGAACCTAACACATCAGTCTTAGTTTACTCCTCGTTGTCAATTGATTTTAGACAATAATTTAAAAAGCCCTCGAAACTACTAGTATTGTTCCCGTAAAATTACAAAAATACTTTTTTTTACCCGTTTTTATAAGATTGGCTCACAAACATACTTTTCTAAACAAAATTAAAAAATACTTTTAATCTTTCTTAGAAATAACGTTTGTTTTAATTTCTTATATGTGGGTAATAAGCAAGATTAAAAAAGGCGCGATAATGGAATTAACAAATACATGGTAGATTTAAAATTCGTGATCGTCACGATTACGCATTGTGAATTCGCGTCAAACTTGTCACGGTTATGAATTGCGAATCCGTCATGGATCTAGAACCCGAAACCGTGATAAATTTTTTTTGTAAATTATCAAAAAAATTATTGTACCTTGATCCTGTCACGAATTTGAAATTCGTAACCTTATTGGGTAATGAACTTCAAATCAGTCGTACGTTTGTTAATTCTATTTCAGTGTACTTAACATAACTCTTAATAACTCTTAATAAATGTGGTGTGTTATTTAACCCTTATTAATTTAATCAACTACAGACAAGAATAATAATGATGGATGCATGTCTCGTCACTAAGATAAAATGGCACATGGCAAAAGTGGGTTTTTATATTTATTTTGAAATGTTCATTTAGCTAAAACAAT
Source organism: Fagopyrum tataricum (assembly GCA_002319775.1). Lineage (NCBI taxonomy): Eukaryota > Viridiplantae > Streptophyta > Magnoliopsida > Caryophyllales > Polygonaceae > Fagopyrum > Fagopyrum tataricum. Next base: position 37,927,069 of record CM008281.1, on the reverse strand, counting down.
TTGGTTTAGGTGTTTTTTTCTTGTTTACACGTTATAAAATTCCTTTTGTATATATATATATATATATTTTTTATATCAAATCTACTTAGGTGTTCATAAATGTCAATTTGTTTTATAATTATTATTATGTTCATAATAATGATATAAATATAGTAGGTTTTATCTAATTGAAGAGAATATTACATATATATATATATATACTAGTTGAAATTCTCGTAATTTAATCTAAAATAAATAATTTTATTATATTGTTAAAAAGTTTTAGGATTAAATTTTGTATATTTTGATTTAAAAATATAATTTTAAAAAATAGTTGTAGTTATAACTATATTAAAATCTATCTAATTTTAATCGAGTATATACTAGTTTAATTCTCGTAAGTTGTATGATATTTAAAAAAGTTTTACGATCAAATAGGAATATATTCATATGTAGGGAGTATAAACTTATCTTAGTCGTATGATCTAAAAAAATTGAACGTCCTAGATTTGTAACTAAATAAGGAAGATTTGATAAAATATTTCTAACACTTATTGAACTTACCTTATTTAACAAATATGTCAAATACTATATTAATTGAAATGAACATATTTCGATTAGAATGTTCAAAATTCGATAAATAATTTCGATCGAACTTAGTAGAAGAAACGCTACTTCGATCAAAAAACTCAAAATTTGATTAAAATAAATAAATTTATTGTCATATACGGGATTTCTAAGAGATTCTTACGCCTTACCCAGAGGAATATGTTCTCGGTTTGATACAAAGGTCAACTTTTAAGTTTTGGTTGTTATCATATCACTAAGGATCGTACGAAACCACTTCAAAAATCAGACAGCAAAGATTTATATGCGACCTAGTCATTCTTTCATATTTATACCATTTCTTATATTATACATTTTCCATTTTTTCACTATTTATAAATTTATGTCAAATTAATTTCTTAATAAAAAGTACTTTTCTTCTATTTCTCACGATTTATCATACAGGTTGCGTTGAAGTGAGAACAACCGTTCGAGAATAATAATCATTCGAACCTCTATATTTTTTTTATCATTTTTCATTTCAAAAAAATTTTCTATCATTTATTTACCTATTTGTTATTAATGAAGTTTTGGGACTAGGATATAACGTGTTCTATTTCGATAGTACATTAGTAGTTGAGTCATCCTATAATCACCGAGAATTAATTCCTATATTGACGATTAGTTTCAGGATAAAATCTTGTGAACTTGTGTAAGTTCACCGGATGTACATCCTTTACATAATTTGTATCCGGATATTAAAAAAATTAACACGAAGACATTTCACTTATACACGGGTATCATGTAACCCAATTGACCTATGAAAATGGATGAAGACACGTCAAAGTACGGGCGAAAGGTGGGCGACACAGGTTATGGGACAGGGCGGGTTTGAATAACTAGTCTAACACCCGTTTTTCCAACCCATCACTTAAACCATCACTCAATCCGTGTTCGACGCGGGTGGTGGGATGGGGCAATGTTTGAATAACTAGTCTAACACCCGTTATACCGATTCATCACGTAAACCATCACTCAATCTATGTTCACCCGTATGGGTTTGTATGTATATATAAACTGATAATTAAAAAAAGTTTTGTTGTCTTTTTATGTTAGAATCGTATACCTTACTAAGGAGGACGATCAATGACAATTGCCAAAATATTAACGAAAATTATGGAGTCAAAGGAAAATTTTCGTCAAATCATCGAACTTGTGTTTGTAATTCAGACTTTGAATCGTATAATGACTCATGTATCAATGACACTTATTTTTTAGGGAAATTTCGGTCGGTACCCTTGTGGTTTGGGATTTTCGGAATTTACCCAACACTTTTTTCCAGTTCGGTTTGTGCCCTTATATTTTTCTCTTTTTTCGGAATTTGCCCTATTCTGTCAAAAAATAAACGGTGTTGGAGAGCCGTTAGTAAAAAAAAAAGAAAAAGAAGAAAACAAAGAAGAGAGGCGAACAAGAATATAGAGAAGAAAGAGAAAAGAAAGAGCAGTAAAATTGGAGGTATCAATCTTGTCCTCAAACAGATCCTCTTCTACAACTCTTCGAAACACATGATGGTGCTTCGGGGATACTGAACAAGTCAAATCAATTGCCGCAATTCAGTCCAACGTCAACCTCGTGAACTATGCAACTTGGACTTTCGCACCGTCAGCGGAAAGTCCCTTCGGATCCTTCTTCTCTCCATTGGAAGTCCTCATTGTGTTTCCGGTCTTGTCTTCTCTAGACCCATTGTGTTTCCGATTTCTGATTTGTATCCCAGTTCGTTCTTCTCCATCGACTAGATGTTCGATTAAGAAATTGTTGTTATTGTGCTGGTTTGCTAGTTTGATTGTTGTTAAATTGGTCAAGATGATGTTATAAACTCGATCTGTATGCCGTTTGAGCTCCATTCAATGGAAATTTTTTCTTCTATGATATTGTATGTTTACAGTATTTGCAGTTGTGCCTTGAATAGATCTTTTAGGGTTTACACTGAAGATAAAATTCTGATTTGTATGGCTGAATAGCATATTCAATGCAATTGACTAATAAATTTATGAATGAAGCTCATTACGAATGGTTGTGAGCATTTAGTAGTATTTTGTTCAAGATTGTGTGCTTGAAGTTTGGGGCATGTTAATAGCTAGTTTGCAATTTCTTCAAGATTGACATGTACATTAATTGCTTGCCCTTTTTAGCAATTATATTAACAAATTCTCAATGCTTCTGCTGCTTGGGGTGAAATCTTATAATTTAGGATATGTTGTAATCTTTTGTCTTTGAATAAAATAAGCGTGAACATTTGCAGATTTAAACCATTGTGGCCAATATTTATTAGAACCTGATGAATGAAGTGTTGTGAAATATAAGGAACGGAGTACATGATTAGTGGCATGAAGTGTATATAAATGTCAAAATATAAGAGTATTATAATAAGCATTTGTATATTGAAAACCCCACTGTGGCCAAGCAAATGAAAGTTCTAGACAACTGAACTGAGCTACCTTCTAATCTACTAATAAAACATGTATCAATAATATTGAACACATCACTAACATTTAACATAATTCAATACTCTTAAAACTAAACACCCTCCTGGTGATAATTGAGCATAAACATTAAGCACCACAATGAGCATTTAAGAGTCTCATCTTATTTCGTTTCTTCCTCGAACTGCAAAGAAAACTTCTTCCTCGATTCTTTTTCAACTAGGAGGTTCAACAGGACTTGAGAATCAAAGTGAACAGCTTCTACTAGCTCAGTTGTTAGATTGCCGGATATACTCTCCTCTTTAGTTCTCCTCGTCAAACAAGAGAAGTCGATTCCGGTTTTTCATATCCAAGATAGGGTCTTGGAGATGACATTGAGCATCAAAGAGTCTCATCTTATTCCATTTATATTGTCTTGTAGTGTTTAGTTAATGTGCTTCTAACAACAGACCTAATGAGCCGCCTTTGATAAGTAACAACACACAATTAGGGTAGCAAATCAGCATCACCAACAAGAAAAGCACATCACCAGTGGTAAAACATTATGAATAGGGACACCAACTTTCATCATACATACAAAATAATAATCAAGTTTGCCACACTTGTTCTTCATTTACTCTACTCTTATAGATCAATTTTCTGTTTCCTAATTTCTTTGGCATGAATATTGTTGGATAGGATTACACACGGTCGTTCTTGTCTTCACAAATTAGGGTTTGTTTGATAAACAAAAAACAGACATACAACATAGTATCAAAAAACACGCTATCAAACAGGTTTGCTGAACGTATAGAATTGAAAATTAAGACTGTCAATAAAATAAAATTTTCAATTTACAAAGTAATTACATCTTGTTGATTAGTGAAACCATGCATAAAACTCAACTAAAGACACTAACTAAACCTAAAAAAAACCAGATCAATTCCACATATAACTAAACATAGAAACCCTAATCGATGAAAATTAACAAAAATTGAAAAAAAATGGATTAGGGAATTAGGGTTTTAAACCTGGAGATGGAGAAGAGACTATTGTGTTCTTGTGGTGTGACGATGGAGAGGAAGATTTTCGTTCGAGAGGGTATGGAGATCAATTTCGTCTGGAGAGGCAAATTGTGTTTGATGGGGTGAAGATGTCGCTTTCGTTTTTCTTTTTTAGCTATTTAGTTTCTTTTTTTTTCTTTATTATTTTTGTGAACTAACAACTCGATCTCCTAATTCCGTTATTATTTTGACAAAATAGGGCATATTCCGAAAACGAGGAAAACATAAGGACACTAACTGAACTAGAAAAAAGTGTTGGGTAAATTCCAGAATACCCCAAATTAATAGGGATACCAACCAAAATTTTCCTAATTTTTAACTTTATATTTAGACCAATTTCAATTGAGCTTAATGCCGGTTTGATATATTTGAATTTTTTTTTGACAAATTAACAACTTATGTAACGGCCTACTTGAAAAAAAAAACCCCAAGACACCAATGCCACCACTCAACAATCTAACATATACCGTCTGGAAAAGTTTAATAGTGGATGGATAATAGGACGGGTGACAAAGGTACTCCATCACCCAGTCATCTGACCTTTTGCAGCAAAAATCTTAAGCTTTTGTTTTATGCTGTACAAAAGTTGGTCTATCCAGGTTAGTCATGTTTTTCGCGAGGTTGCGCATTACTTTTTTAGTTTTTCTTTGACTCTACCTTTGAGTTTTTCCGTATTGAGTGATTTGTCGGAGGGTGTAGCCTTAGCGCTTTACTAGATAATAGAAAAGAATCAAGTAAAGGTCATGATCTTAATTGTTGATGATGAAGAGGTCGGGCTATCCCCGCTTGTGTACTAGGGTTGTTCATTTCCGGATATACGGGAAGAAATTTAGGCAAAAGTGATATTTGCATCCAATCCGAAATTGGTCGGATATTCGGTCTGATAAGACAACATGCCAAATATCCGAAACCGGATATCCGTATAATCCGATTACATTGCACTGTGGTTGGTTGTTTGATTTTGTAAAAAATAGTTACAATGGATTGAGTTCAATTTTGTGTTTTTCCTGTTTGAGTAAATTACATAAAAACATACCTTATTTATCGTATTTTTCACTTAACTACCTCTTATATAATTTTTTCCCATTAAATCACCTTTAATTTGTCTTTGTTAACAATCATACACCCATTGCTTTTCCATCCACTTTTCTGTCTAACTTTAATGTTGTCTATAAAAAAAATTTAATTTATCCTAAAAAATAGAGAAATATTTGTTGTTATTTCACTTGTAAATTCCCCGGAATTGTATGCTTTGTCGACTTAGTGAGATCCACCTTTATACAATAATTAAAAGTTCTACAAATTCAATTTGAAAGAGGGTTTCATTGTTGACCCAACAAGTTAACGCTTTGATGGGAAAGAATGTGTCTAGTCCTATATCGGAAAATGAGATTATCATCGTCTACATCACCAAATTCTTCTCTTTCTTTTTGTATTTCTCCATCTTCATCTTCACCAAGTCCTAAGTCGTAGTGGAATGTTTTATCATCTTTTTATTACTGTGTTCACTTGAAATTTGACCTAGATTTAAGCTTTTTGACCTCGCATATATTGTTGATGAGAATACAATCGATTTTAATCGAGCTTATGGTCATAAAAATCATATCCGTATTCATGGTCTTATGAGCAATTGAAATCGTGTGAAAGTGGAAAGAGAATCAACTTATGGCAAGATAGAAGATGATGATAAAGATTTGGAATCGGACTCGTCGGAGGTTAGATCGAAAGTTAGGTTGAAGAAGAGTTAAGATATGGGTAAAATGGCTCTTTCCAATCTTGAATAATACTAAGGATTTCCTCAATTTTATTCCCAAGTGGTGAAAATTTTGATCGGTTGTCAAATAAAACCTAAAGGTACAGGAAAAGGCGGCGGGAGAGGGGGGGATTAGAAGAATTTCTGGAAAAATTTGATCTGTTGTCAAATAAAACCTAAAGGTACTCAAATAAAGCCTAAAGGTACAGGAAAGTGGGGGATTAGAAGAATTTCTATATGTATATTTAGGATTTCGTTTGAAATAATAGTTTTTTGGGATGTACCCACTTAAACTGGATGAAAATTGGACAGAAGTTAAAAGTGGTGGTAAATTGCTAAAGGAGTACTAATAAAATGTGGTTAAGTGAAAATAAAAAATATGAGAGGTGGTTAGGATCATGGAGGTTACATATCAACTATCTCTTTTCTCAAAAATCCTTCTAAAGCTTTCAACTTATCCTGCTCCAAAACAACTTCAACTCATGGAAATCCGATCAAAAGTTTTGTTCGGATCCAACCAGAGTTACATTGACCTGTCAAATATAGCAACACAAGTGCTTTAAAACTATGAAAAATGATAAGAGCAAGTATTTTTGACAAATCTAGTTACTCATAATAATACCTATGTATCAATCTAGCCTAATAAAAAATGGAAGCACAATTGTTAGCGGCATAAGATATCATAGGAACTACACATCAATTTATAAACATAAACTAGTTGCAAATATCAATAAACTTACCATTTGATGAAGACTTGTGGCGATTCGCAAGCTATGAAGATGAAGGGAGATATATGGCGACTGAAAAACTATGAAGACGAAAGGAGAAGAGGAGAGAAAGGGAGATATGTGGCGAGTGAACGATCACGATTTCATGAGTTCTCATTCTTCTACATGAATGGCTGGCGAAAAAAATGAAAATATGATCGAAACTATAGGAATGTAACTTTTAAAAAATACACTCTCGCTCCCACGACTCACCTAATGGAACATAATTATAATTTTTTTGGATACATACCTTAAGTATTATCCGATATTCGATATCGGATATTCGGGTCTAAAAATAATACGACCCGTATCTGATCTACATATCCAAAATTTTTAAACGAATCGAATCGGATAAGGATATATTTCCATAGGATCAATTAAATGTTGAAAATTAACGAGTCGGATTGAATTTATTTTGAACACCGTACTACATAACCTCTTTTTATTTATATGTATAAAAGCGCGATAAGATGCGTGGAGGATATCAAACCTCTTTAAAAAAAAATTGTACCAATGAAATCTTCTTTTTGTTAATGTGTATGGAAGTTTTTTTTTTTTTTTTTGGTGTAAAAGGATGGCTTTAAGCCTTTAATTTCATAAAAGAAAATACAGCCACATATCAAAACTTTCCATGAGATCTTTGTTTCACAATTTTGAGCAGTTCAATCGGAAGGGTATCATATAACACAAAAGTATTTGTTATCTCCCATTAGCAATCCAGTCCGTTGCTTTGTTAGCAAACTCTCGCGAACATGCTTAAACTCCATCTAGCATCTACCTTCTTCGAACCAACTTTCTCCTTTGACCCCAGTAAAACATGATGAATATTTATGTCGAAGAACTCGAAACCATAGTGCATCCGGCTCTGTGAGTACTACCCTAGTTTGGTCATGAAAGCACTGTTGACTGCCTCTATGCTTCTCTTCCCAAAACTCCTTCCCTTGTTGGCTTACATACCTCATCCTAACCAAAGATGTAATTTTATTTTCTCTTCCGTAGAACCCCATACAAAGCTGCGTGTTTTTCTTCTCGACTTTGTCACAAATATGAAGAGGAGTTTGAGCAGTCTGGATTGTATAATACGGTATACTCTCGAGCACACTCTTTGATAGGGTTATCCTTCCAGCTAGGGAAAGGTATTTAGCTTTCCAACTCGCCAATTTGGAGTTAACACGATCCATGATACGGCAAACTTGGCATTAGAGGCTTTTTTTTTTTTTGAGATGTTTACCCCAAATACTTGCCAATGTCATCTGTACGAGGAATATTTCAGCCGTCGAAATCTCAGCACCTTCCTCCTCTCCAACGCTGTTGGAAAAGAACACCCTGGATTTTAGAAAGTTGATCATACTACCAGAAGCAAGGCAAAAACTTTTCTATGCAAATTTTGATTTCTCTCATTTTCTCACTAGAAGCTTCTGCGAAGAGTAAAAGGTCGTCTGTTATTAAATAAGTGGCTCACTTCAGGCCCCTGCTAGTGATACTAACTGGTTTCCAAGCTCCACAGTTTAGTGCTTCATCGATAATTTGTCCCAACCTTTCCATACATAGCACAAAGATGTATGGAGAGAGAGGATCGCCTTGTCTTACTCCCCTACTCGGAATGAACTCTTCTCCTATTGTCCCGTTCCAAAGAACTCTCACAAAATCCTAGCCTATCCTGTCATATGCCTTTTGAAAGTCGATTAATTGCCATGATCTTATCTCCCCGTTTATTGCGCATATTAATTGTGTGTAACCTCCTGGGGAATGATGGTTGTTTTGTGACTTGTCTGTCGAGGACAAAGCTTGTTAGGTTTGGGGAAACGAGCTTCCTCGTGAGGGGTTTAATCCTAGCGGCAATAGCCTTTGTAATTATGTTGAAGGCAACAGTACATAGGTTGATTGGTCTCAAATGACTTGCATTTTTCTGAGTTATATACCTTCGGGATCAACACTAGGACTGTCTCATTAAGTCCTTTAGGAGTTTCCTTCCCTTGTAGGGTTTCCATGGCAAGTTTCTCCACTTCCTTTCTAACCAATTCCCAGTTCTTTTGGAAGAAGATTACTTGGTACCGTCTGGTCCAGGCGCTTTAAGCGAGTCCAATTTATTGATCGCTTCCTTAATATCACTTTTTGTGAATGCCAAGCAGAGCTTCCCATATCCCTCCTCCTCTACCCTGGGAAATCTACCTCTTGGGCATCGATCGAGCCGGTTATCGATCTTCCTCAGTGTACAGGTTACGTAAATGTGTAGTAACCACGTTTTTGAATACAGTTGCTTCTGCTCTCACCTTCCCCATCAAACCCAATTCTGTCACAAATTTTATCCGTACGTGTTCCACTGATCTTAGTTTCAGCCAGCACCAGGATTGTAGGATCATGTTCTCGTATCATATCTTTCAGTGTAACGAGAAAAGCTTCGTTTCCAGCCCCTGGACGTTCAGGCGATGATTTTATGTCCGGCATTATCATGGAAATCAGTTTTTTGGAAGTTCAAGTCTTGATTCATTAGATTGAAAAGTCCTTCAATCCTCCTATATTCCCATGCAGACATCTCCATACTCATTAAAATCTTCTTCTGTAGATCTGGGCTTGTCTTCTTCCTACATGTCAGTTTTCATTCTGACGCAAGGGGTTGCATTCTTCCTACATGTATCATCCTTGGCTTGCATTCTTCCTACATTTGCATCAACCTCTTGTCTAAGTACATGAATCCAATGTTATGACCTAAACTTTTATTATGATCGAATCACGCCATGGTTTTCTTATACGTTTTTCTTATCTTCAGCAGAGAGGAGGAAATCACTGGGCATTTCAAGTTCTCCATGATCTGTCAGGTCGGTTTCCTCCTCTTTGTCGTCAAATATTGGGTTTTTTTGGACCCTTTTCATATACTTCCCCCACAGTTCTTGTCAATTTGTCCTCGTACAACGCTCTTATGTTCAAAATTGTTAACCAACGCTCTTATGTTCAATATTCGGTTTGAGCTCAGGAAGATTATATTAAAATAAATATTAATTAAGGTATACTAGTCTCCATAATTTTGGGTGCTATATCACGTAACTAATCTTCTATCATATATATACAATATATTAGCAACTCTAAAATACCATTTTTTTATAAATTAAATTAACTTAAAGGAAACTACTCAATTAGCTAGCATATCTACGATCAAAATAGGTTTACAATCCATCATCCCCTTTGAATCATCAACCAAAGCGCGCTAAAGCTAAAATAATCAGCAAATCTATCCGCATAAAACACAAAGTCCGATCTTACAAATCAATGAAATCACCCCGCGCACACGTCAAACTTCCGGTTTGCTCACGGGCGGTGCTCTGCCGTCTCTGACACCGGAGTTCAAAACTTTCCCACGAGGAAGCGCCCCGTCTGAAGGAGGTGCTGACATCAGAATCCGTCCGATTCCGATCATCGACATGGCCGGAGGATTGAACGAAGAAGATTTGGCGGAGATGGTGGCGAAGCGAGCGAGGAATTTGGGGTTTTCGTTATAATCAACCACCGTATGCCGGAGGAGTTGTGGATGAAGACAGCGGAGTCTGTCAAGGACTTGTTCCTGCTTCCGCCGGAGATTAAATCGCACCTTGCCGGAGAAGCAGGGATGAATCCTCTGAGAGTTCGAAGATATTTTCGCAATGATTGGGAGGATCAACGGCGTGTTGATATGTGGTCGGAGTTATCGGTCATCGTTGGCATCCTTCTGACCACTTTGCTAGCAATTTGCCGGTTGTTCTCTCCGCTTATCGGTAAATTGACTTTATATTTTATTCCCTAAAATATAAAGTCAATTTAAACCTTCAAATAAAATGTTCCAAATGATATGTATTTCTAAGAAAATTATTACAAATACTTTTTTTTTTACTTGTTTTAAAAAGACTCTCTTTTTTTCCCCTACCATTGATAAACTTTGATATTTGATACGGGATCAAACTTTGAATTTAGGTTGTTAGTATGTCATTATATTAGGGTGGTAAAAAAAAAAAAAAACCGATTCGTCAGCAAATGATTATATGCGACTTAGTCATTTTACTTTACTTTAATTTTTTGCCTTTTTGACGGATTTCATTAAATAATAAACCTAATATACTTCTAGATATAAAGTTAAAAGATTGTAACATATAGTATAATAACTTACATGAATTAGTCATTCAATTATCAATAGATTTTATAATGAAACTACACCATACTTATGTATTGGATTTGCTTATAATGTGTATGTGTTATTGTACACACATCTAAAGTGACAGATTATGAACCGAATATATAAAATTCGTGAAATGTAAGTCTTTCTTAATACCTTATATTTATTCTGAACTTTTTTATTATGCACTTTTTCCAAAAAAAAAAAAACTCTATTGATGATAATTAAGTCAATTTAATTTCTTAATAAAAAAAAGACTTCTCTTCATTACTTGCTTCTATCCCAGACCAAATATGAAATTTATATTTATTAATTTTCAAATTATTCAAAAACATTTACAAACTAATAGATCTTAGGTACTAATCCTCGTCATGTTTTTCAACAGAGAACATATAGCTGCATATGCAAAAGAGATGGGTGCGTTGATGACAAGACTTCTTAGCCTATTGTCCAAAGGGCTTGGACTTGAAGATGGTTACTTAAAGACCACACTTGGAAACCGACCCTTACTCATGTGCCATGGAAACTACTTCCCCCATGCCCTAATCCGGAGCTCACCCTCGGCTTACCAGTTCATACGGATTCATTAGGACTCAGTGTAGTTCGAGCACTTAATGATGTCCCCGGGCTTCATATCCTCAAGGGTGATCAATGGGTCGCGCGTTGATCAGCCTCCTAATTCCTTCATTGTCAATATCGGTGATCAACTAGAGGTTAGTTTTACCTAATTGATATATTCTCGGGACATAAGTTACAATGTCTTAAGGAAAATTGTTTGTAACTTTGGAAATTAGGTTTTAAGCAATGGGAGGTACAAAAGTGTGGTTCATAGGGTTGTGAACGACGAATCTCGTGAGAGGGTTTCGCTTGCGTTCTTTTGGGGACCGGGATTGAACGAGATTGTTGGCCCTATTGAACGTTTGGTTGGTGAACAAAACCCTCGTAAGTACAGAAGCTACCCCTACAAGGAGTTCCTCATAGAGCATGACAGGCAAGTGGGTATGAGACGAACAGTTAAGCAAAATTACCAGTTGTACTAGGAGTTGTTTTGGAATTTGGACATTAAACTAATCGTATACTTAGCTTGTATAAATGTGTAAATATCACCCATAACCAAAATAATCGTGATGTTCATAGAAGAAAATAATCGTCATGTTTTAAAAACAATGCTCAATTGCTCATACTCGGAATGTTTCATAAGTCAACAAAATTAAACCGGACTTTCCTAGAACCAAGTCGAGCTCGACTCATATTACAGATTTAATGAAGATTTACTCACCTAGTCATTATCATAAATGTTATTGAATTGAACATAATTTTAATATGTTAAAACACTAGAAATGAGTTGAGATCAAGCCGAATCTAAATGTTAATCAAACTTATAAAAAGTGGTCGTACTTGGATTGTTCAACTCGTACAGAATTGAGTCAAAAGCTATAAAGCTCCATTAACCCACTAGGTTATAATGCACTTGCAACATTGCAACACAATAAAGGATAAATAAGAAGAAACTAGGATCTCCACGTTCAACACATTTTCTATAGAGAAACGAAATTATCTCGAATATAAGGTTTGGACGGGCAATAAACAAAGCTTCATCATCGAGAGAGCTTAGGAAACCCGTGTGAGCGAGAAGGATGTCAAAACGAAATCCATATCTTTGATTGCTTGGAAGCCTCCGGACCAAGGATGGGTGAAAGTGAACACTAATAGTGTGACCTTTTATTAAGGCCAACATGACAACGTGGATGTGTGCACATTATCGGGGCATGACAAAGTGGATGCATACACAATATCGGGACATGTACGGTCTAAATGGTTGAACTATAGGAGTTGTACATTTTGTCTTGGGATCAATTGGTCAGGAGAATGTATATATAGTAAGGTACGTTATCCTTTAACAAATTCTCAAATGGTTACCTTTCTTCTAGGTAAGCACGTCCTACGGTGCCTTTTCCTCTCCCGCCTGATATTTTTGTATCAAGGCTTCACGAAAAGAAATTGAGATATCCAAGTTGGACACATTTTTCGTAAAACTAACCGAATACCGAATTTTATGGCTAATTTTGCTTTCTAATTTTCAAACTGAAATATTTGTATATATCGTGTCATCCTTTCAAGGGTGTTATATTGTTATGGCCATAAACACGTGAAGATAATTTGACCCCTTACATCAACATTAATTAAGTCCATGGACTTAATTAATGTTGATGTAAGGGTCAAACTATCTTCACGTGTTTATTACCCAACTTACATTTTCATTTATAATAAACGCGGTTAGATAATCGGAATACTACCTACTCTCCTACTAACCCAAAAAAAAAAAAAAACAGTGTAGTTATTGGGGTTAAAGATAACTACAAATTATCAAGGTGATTACATTTTGGACGGATCGATTATTTTGAGAAGCTTATTTTTCATAAATCTATTGCAATTGTTGTGTAGATTTCTCTAGGAGTTATGATCGAATACGTACAATATATGCCAAAAGATGAGATTAAGGTTTACGTACTAATCTGGTGTTAAGAAAAATTCTTCTTATTAACTTGCAAGATAAGGAAGAATACATCAAAAGGTATACTGGTCTTCATTATTTTTGTGGCTATATTACGTAACTTCTTCATTGCTTCTTATTAATTGCAATTATAATAAAACAAATTAGCTTCAAGGAAATTACGTACTCGATTAGCATGTCTACGATCAAAGTATGTTTACAATCCATTATGTCCTTTGATTCGTCGACTAAAGCTAAACCTAAAATAATCACCAAATCTGTCCGCATAAAGCAAAAAATCCGCTCTTACAGTTCCATACACACGCCAAACTTCCGGTTCGCACACGGCAGTGCTCCGCCGTCTCTGACACCGGAGTTCATACTTTCCAACGAAGAAGCGCCGCATCTGAAGGAAGTGCTGACATCAGAGTCCGTCCGATTCCGATCATCGACATGGCTGGAGGAGTGAGCGATGAAGATTTGGTGGATACTGTGGCGAGAGCAAGCAAGGAATTCGGGGTTTTCATTGTAATCAACCACCGGTTGCCGGGGGAGTTGTGGAGGAAGACGGCAGAGTCTGTCAGGGACTTGTTCATGCTTTCACCGGAGGTAAAATTGCAGTTCGCCGGAGAAGCAGGGAGGAGTGCTTGAGAGTTCTAAGATATTTTTCGCAATGATTGGGAGGATCGACGGCGTGTTAGTATGTGTCGGAGGTTATCGGTCATCGTTGGCATCCTACTGACCACTTTGCCGGTGATTTGCCGGATGTTCTACCCGCTTATCGGTAAAATTAAACTTACTTTTAACTTTACTAAGTTTTAACCCGAGTACGTAACTTGCATTGCATGGGTTTGATGGTTGATCATATTGGTACAAAAACCGTTAACTATTAACGTTTTAAATAATATTTTAGGGTTTTCTTTTTAATTTTAGACTTTTCTTTGTGCTCTTAAATTCAACGTTATTACAAAATTTCAAATCGAGAACCATCTATTTAAGAAAATAATAAATTTGAAAGGGCTTTTTAGTTGTTTAACTGAAAAGTAAATTAAAAAAAAAAAAATCATACAAACTAGAGTAAATTCACATGTAGTGGAAAATTTTAACCCAAAATTCAACCTTTGGTCCTATTGTTTCGAGATTTTAATTTTTCAAACTAATAAACAAAATTCAACCTTTAGACCGATTCTGATTGACCAATTTAGGTCGGTTTACAAATTTGATCCAAGATGATTTATGAACAATTATAATTCAGATAATACATAGATAGGGTCTGACTTATTACCATGGAGGTGACTTGAAGTTTTGACTTATTATTTATAATTGCGTTTGTTAATTTTAGTATTATTGTCTCGAGTCGTCATTAGGTTTGTTGTATTGGTCTTTTACTTAAATGACATTTTTATTGACAAAATTATAAAATAATTTAAAAAGCTTTGAAACAATCTACCAATTTGAGTTTTTATGGGTGATCTGGTCCATAGAAGTTGAAAGAATGGTTTAAAAAAAATTAAAAAAATAAGAAAAAAACCTTTATAAATCTGTTGAGATACTAATATATTAGCAATTACACTTTATTCAATTTTTTAATAATTTTATCAAGTAAAATATCTAAATAAAGCACTTTTAGATAAATAAATAAATAAAAGGTATAGAGAAAATTGGATAAAGATGGCCTTTCAAACTCTTATGGACTAATTGAATTAAAAAATATTATAATTTACGAGATTGGTTTCAGAAAACAAATTTTTATATTTTAGCTATTTTTTTAACCAAAAAATATAAAGTCAAACCTCCAAAAAAAATACAAAAAAATAAATGATTTACTAAAGGTGGTCTATTTCACCCCAAATGATCTTATATTTCTAAGAAAATTATTACAAAAATACTTTTTAACCTGTTTTAAAATGACGTTTTTTATAAAAAAAAAATATGACATGCATTTGAGCGTAAATTTGATATTTTATATGGGAATGAAAATTTTAATGTAGGTTGTTAGCATATCACTATATCAGGGTCGTACGAAATCATTTAAAACATGAATCATCAAATGATTTTTTGCGACTTAGTCATTTTAAATTTATTTAATCTTTTTGCCCTTTTGACAAATTTTTTCAATTTCTAATTCTCTACTTTGTGACTTGTAATTATCAATTATAGAGTAGTGATCAAAAGAGTTGAAATGTAAGTATTTTTGGATACATCATATTTATATAAATTTTATAGTGTACTTTTTCCAAAAAAAAAAATCACTATTTAATATAATTATGTCAATTTAGTTTTAGTACCCCAATTATGAAATTTATATTTACTTTCAAATTTATAAAAATATTTTTATAAACAATAACGTCTCTATTAAAGATGTTCTAAGAGATATCTAATTGATTGCAAGACTTGTTAGTTACATAACTTGTCTAACAGTATTTTACTTATTTATTTTGGCAGATTTGGAGAATATTTATTTCGTTAATAATAGGTTATAACTTTATAAACAATAACCCTCGTGATTCATTCAACAGAGAACACATAGCTGCATATGCGAAACAGATGGGTGTGTTAATGACAAGACTTCTGAGCCTTATGTCCAAAGGTCTTGGACTTGAAGAAGGCTACTTAAAGACCAGACTTGGAAACAAACCATGCTCCAGTGTCATGCAAACTACTTCCCACCGTGCCCTAATCCGGAGCTCACCCTCGCTTACCTGTTCATACGGATTCCTTAGCACTCGTGTAGTTCGAGCACTTGATGATGTCCCAGGTCTTCACATCATCAAGGATGATTGTTGGGTAGCGGTTGATCAGCCTCCTAATTCCCTCATTGTCAATATTGGCGATCAATTAGAGGTTAGTTTTACCTTATTGATGTATACTCGAAGCATAAATGTTACCATGTCTTGAAGAAAAATGTCATGTTGATACATTATATTGCTTGTAACTTTGGACATTAGGTTCTAAGCAATGGGAGGTACAAAAGTGTGGTTCATAGGGTTGTGAACGACAAATCTCGTGAGAGGGTTTCACTCGCATTCTTTTGGGGACCGGACTCGAACGAGATCGTTGGCCCAATTGAATGTTTGGTTGATGAACAAAACCCTCCTAAGTACAGAAGCTACCCCTACAAGGAGTTCCTCGTAGAGCATGACAAGCAAGTGGGTATGAGACGAACAGTTAAGGAAATTACCAGTTATAGACTTGTAGGCATCAGCTTATCAAAGCTTGTACTAGGGTGTTGTTTTGGATACTATACTAATCGAAAAATATGTGTAAATATCACCAATAACCAAAATAATCGCGATGTTCATAATGTTACAATTTCGTGACATCTCTATGCGTTCATTGCATTAAAATAGTTATCGTAACATACATTTTTGTTCATTTGCATTAAAATAGTTGTTCGTTTAAATATGTGTTGAGATCAAGCCGAGCCTAAATATAATAGAACTTCAAAATTGATCATACTAACTTGCTCGACTCATTTAGAATCGAGAGGAGAGCTATACAGTTCCATTAACCCACTAGGTTATAATGGCTTGCATCAACACAGTAAAGAGCTAATGATCATACAACCAATAAACAGAAACATTTAACCACAGTTTCTTAAGAGTTATTTACAAGGAATGCAGAAGCAAAGATAGATTTGATCCGTCTTTATCTTCAAGCATTCTAAAGTCCGAAGGTTCCATCTTCGTCACATGTTAACAACAACATTGTTACACACTTCATGACATATACTCTAAAGACACTTCAGTAGAACATACAGTTTGTTTCTGTTGACATCAACATCAACATCAACATCAAGCTCGGATGAGAGTGGTAATGCTCGAATCGAGTCTCCAAGCTAGTATTCTTACTTGCTTTTCTAATGACTCACGGACTTAGTAGACTATTTAGTACTACTAGCAATAAGACGATTCCAACAAAAGAAAACAAGATGGGAACTAATGAAACCAAGGTTTCAGATCTTGGAATCCATGCTTAAGACTGTACCTTCACCTTCCATTGAAGAATCCGTGAGGATTTTTGAGCCGGGGCTCATTCTCTTCACGTCTTTGCTTGAATATATGTATATTCTCTTGGCCATGTTGCAGAATTCACTAAAATCATAATGCAATAAATCAAATCAGCAAAAGTATAGTGATACCAAATCACGCATTAACCTTCAAGTTTGTAGAGACTAGATCCGTATTTGTCAGTCACTATTTAGTGTGCTAGGCATTACAAGGTGATAAACTAACTCAAAACAAACAGCTATCCTAAAGTAAAAATGCTAAATCAAGATAGCTAGATAAAAGAGAAAACTTACGGCCATGGGTCGTCCCCTGCAAGCATCATGTCACCTTCATCGTCTGTAAACACAATCTCCCACTTGTCTCTAGATTGAAGTTCGCCCTTCATGCCAAACATTTTCTCCAATTCATCAATGAGCTGACCATACCCTTCCAATGCCATCAAGTCAACAGCTCGACCAACTGCAAAACCTTGCATTTGTACCTATTTTCCGTTTTACCCAAACAACCAATCATAAATACAAGGCTATGGTATATCAATGAAAGCCAGACATGAACCAACAGCCATTGAAATAACGTGATCAAATCAATACCTTGATCCGAGACCTGGAAGAGGAGCAGCCATGCTTGCTATGTCCTTGTTGCTTCTCTTCAGAAACCTTCGACAGGTCAGAATGTTCTGAGTCGGCCATTGACTGTGAACTAGGACGCACTTCATCTTTCACGGTCTCAGCTGCCTTATCTGCAGTGCTTGCAGGTCTCATTAGGTCAACGCCAAATAGCCGGTACGTTGGAACCGCTTCATTATTCTTTCCATTTTCAGAAATCTCCTCACTTTCCTTGGCCGGGAAGAGGGTTGCTGCATACCCCGAGTAGACAGACCAAGCCGTTTGCGTTTTAATATCTTCGGTTTCCTCCTGCATCAAGAGTGACATTTAATTAGGAAGGATTGCCATGAGACACTTCGAAAAGCACTTAAATTTGCTTTTAGGTGCATGACTCTTTTTCTACTTACCGGGATATCAGTGGGTGGTGGGGGGGTTTATTTCCCTAGAACAGGTTCAGGCAAATTTGAAGGGATGCTAGAAGCCATAAAGGGCTCTATGTCCCATGCAGAAACTCTATCCGGTCTCACAATAGAAGCAGGCTCGTCCCAGTGAACCTGTACAACAATGTTCAAATTGTATTTCATATATATGGTGCTACCATATTATATTAATTGATTTCAGCAAGCAATGAAAGAGAAGCTTCAAACCTTTAGAGATCTCCATGATGAATTTTTCCATTGAGATGCGAGATCGTCGACCCCAACAATTGTACCAGTAAACCTTCTCATACAAAACACATAGTTGTTAAATCGCATGACCAGAAAGAAGAGAAATGTAAAACTTGCATTTTATTGGATTTTTCACTCACTTTCTTTCCGGTGCATCATCTCCTCAAACCTCATCTTAAATCGCATGCCAACAGCATACTTGTTGTTAACAGACTCCAGGTATCGGTTCAAACCTATAATGAATTGACTTGTTCTGCGTGGTTCAGAGACAATGGAAACCAATCGTACACCATTAAGCCATAAAGAGACCTGACTTCCGCTCCACAGAAGCCAAATTCCTAACACGAGTATGATAAACACGTTCGTCAAATACCTTGGCTTGTAGTAGACCACAAAGCGGGTCTGTGTTGAAACAGCATGGGAAGCAGTTGCAAGCACTCCCAGGTGCATGCTCTGACTAGAGATCACAGAGGCAGGCATGCAACTTTGGTTTTGGGCCACCCTTCGAACACCAACTCGAAGTTCACCGCTTTCCCCTCTAGCGAAACAAGCATCAATTAGCTAAGGATCTCAAACGCTACACACGAAGATCTTGAAACACATTACATAAACTCACCTGAGAAACACAAACGAATCTCCAGCAACCAATCTCTTAGAGGTAACAAAGTGGCTCCATCCGGTAGTTAGTAAATGTCCTCCTTGGGCCTGTTGACATGAAGAAAAAAAAATTTCAACCTTCTTTTTTCTCTCAAACAAAACCAATATCAAGAAAGCAATCAAGGAGATCTTTTTGTCTACACAATCAGAATAGGTGTAACACCTCTAAAGATATGCTTAAATCGCCATGTGTAACCGTGAAGATCCTTAGCGGCCAATTCCTGAGTTGGGGTTTGCTGGGTCATATCCTAAAATGCAAGAGTAAACACATTGAACATCCTCCAATTCGCAAACCAAAGAATAATCCAATCTAGAAATCACAAAGCCACAAAGCTTGATTACTATACCAGAGCAGGAAGGCATTCATTAGCGTGTTTCCGTAGCACGGAGAAGCCACCATGGGTGCTCGTATCCGAAGCAGTCAAGACTTTGCAGAAAGAGTGCACGGTCGGCCTTGAGGGCTCGTGGGCTATCGGATCAGGCTTAGTAGGCTCAGGTTGCTGCACAAATTTTGATCCACCATAGTTAACCAAAACAGAAAACTAAAGCTACCAAAAGGGAAATTCTGGGCTGTAAAAGGATGTAAACTGAAAGGGAAAAAGCAAAAGCAAAATTATGAAAGACTGATTTTTGTCAAACTTGGAAATGGAAACATCACTTTCATCATCAATCTCTTACATCAGATGATTCAGGCATCAAAGCAATTTGAGCATAGACTTCGTCTGTTTCTTTCTCAGCCTACATTCCAAAAGCAATTCAAACACAAAATTCCACACAAATTTAGACCATCCGTTCAAAATTCAGCAATAACGGCAAAGAGAGAATCAAAACCCTAGAAACAGAAACTGAACATTAAAAAATACCTTGAGCTCAATATGAACAACGCGACAGAGGATCTTAGGAGGCAGATTGAAGAGCGGAATCGTCTGGTCCAGCTCCTGATTTGTTGACGCCTTCAACTAGAAACAAAATCGAACAAAAAGAATCAAAATAGATTCAACCAGCTAAAACCAAAAGTTTCAAATCGATTCAAATTCTAAACAATTACTTGCTCCATGTGTCCCTGCGGAAAGTAATAGACTCTCTCCCCAACTCTAGGGATCTCAACAAGTGGACCAGCACAAGCCTTCCAGAGCTCACCGTACAGTTCATCATCTCGCCCTGTGAAAAAAACAAAACACTTGAAATTATTTCCGGCAACACTAGAAACTCTTAAATTCAACAATAACACTCCACAAATCAAACTCACCAGACTCTTCGATCCTTGTATCATAACAAGCCACTGTATCCGCCACCATTCTTCAACAATCAAAACGCAATCTATACAACTTATGAACCTCCACTATCGCATTATATACAGTATAAAACCACCTCAAAACGCGAAACTCAAGACCAGAGCAAAAACGGGGGTTTGCGTCACCAATCCCATGCTTTTTTACATGCTTGCCTTCTTCCTTGCTTTGATTCGAAGCGTAACTGAAAACCTAAAGCCGGTTAGAAGTTGCAAAATCAGCCAGAAAACTAGGATTAGCTTTGTCTTGAATCAAGTGAATTAGCATACGCCGATGATGGAATCCTTGAGAGCGATTTTGTCGCGTTTGATTGTGGGATGAAGTGGGAGCTTTGCTTTCTCTTCTTCTCTGTTGCCTTTCAATGTGACACATTAAAATATAAAAGCAAAAAGATTGAATGGGAAAAGGGGCAGGAAAATGGGTTGGTGCATGCCTATCTTTTTTCTTTTCTTTTTTTATATTTATATTTATATTTTTTCTTTTTGGATGTTTATGACTTTTATGTTTACATGTTAAATTTCCACTTCTATTTACTTATATTACTTATAGTTTTGGAATTTTGGATCATATGGACCATTTTAATTTTGCTTTTTTCTTTTTTCTCTCTTCCCTAATTATGGGGGAATGCTATCCTGGACAAAGCTTGTTGGACCTGTTTACATAGACTGATTCTAAAAATCAAATTCAGCAAAACAAAATTAAATAAATATTTATTAAATATATAATACTTAATTCTTGTATATAATATTAAAATATATTTTTGATTAATCATAATTTTATCTCAACAAAAACCTTTAAATACAAGATTTTGAAATTTGGTAGAAAATAATATTATATTTTATAGGATAAATTTGACTATTATTACTGAATAAAAATATTATATTTTGATTGTAATGACCTCTATGATGTTGGAACAATGCGTTGTACTTGATTTGAAACAAATAAAACTCGATAGTAAGGTAATTGGATTCATTAAAAATCAAACACATAATTGGAAAATTAAAATAGCTGACGAAAATTATTATTATGATATTAAAAAAGGAATAAAAAGACATTAACGCAACAACAAGGAAAACAACAAACATAAATAGAAAATACCAAAACTGGGTTCTCACAAACTTAATTTTGACGGATCAAATTTTGACTCGGGTATAACTCCATTGGTTTTGTGATTCGAAATCATCATAGAGATGTTATTAGCCTTAATGCAAAAAATAACTTCAACTCAATCATAAAAGTTGAAGATTTCGCTCTCAAGACTGGTTTACAAGAGGGCAATAAGACTGCAGATAAAAAAAGATCGAAATCGAATGTGAAAATATGTGTTATCAGGGCACTCCAAGGGTTGTGAAGCTATCTGTGGGATGTTGAGATGATTATTTCCGACTCCATACTAGATCTTCTTTTTTTTTAACGAAATCCAAATCATTCATGTTTTCGGAGAAATAAACTGTGTTGCTGTCCGATTGACCCACTTGAAAATCATGACCCCAACACCCATTTTTCTAATGATCTCGAACCGCATGTTTTTATCTATAAGGATGTTTTAGGTTGGACTACCTCTAAAATGTAGTCTAACCTAATCACTTTCTATTTAAAAAAACTTGTGTTGTACTTGATTTGAACATTAGGCAACAAGAAATTGCAGTGTCTTGTTAGGAATAATATAAATGCTATTTTTTGTTTATTTGGTAAATATAAAAGTAAATTTATCTGTTTGGTTTTAACCAGTAGTCACACAAACAAAGTGATGTGATTGCATTCATGGTTAAAAAACGGACTTCACTAATTTGTTTTAAAATGATTTTTGTTTAACATTTGATGTTCATAGATATTTCAAAGGTTATTATCTTATCATTTATTGTGAGTCTGTGACGTTTCTTACCTAATGTAAACAACACTATACTCATAATTGTGACCTCATTTCAAAGGTTATTATCTTATCATTTGAAGGATTTCCACTAAATGAGTAATTAAATAGTGCGAGTAATTTATACAATAAATAATTAACTATTTAATAACACCGTTACCACTTATACATCTGCTGCTTAAATGCCCACAAAGGACAGCAAGTTAAATTATTAATTTTGTGGCACGTTAAAATTGAACAGGACTGTGTATTATTTAATGTTAGACCTGTTCAAATGTAATAAATATCTGAGGGTAACAAAGAATATGAACATTATCAATCCATAAAATGTATATATTCCTTTAAAAAACAAGAAATTTTCGGAAACATATGACCTTTGAAAAACGGATAATTTACGTGCATGCCATCTCCGCCTGACTGAAGAGTGCGTGAAAGTGGTAAAACAGTAAACTGAAATCGCAGAGAATATTCCTGTCTTCGTATATTGTTTGAAAGATTTTGTTGGAAAAGAAGGGATGGTCCATCGCACGTCCGAGTGTATACGTGCGTTGGGTCTAAGGCCAGCACACAAACTCAACATGGTTCTATCCTAAAATTAATTGGTAATATGAGGAGTAGTCCACCAACTTTATCAGGGCGTCCAATCGATTTCGGAGGCTCTGTGTCAACGTAAAAAATTTTTATTATTGATTTAAAAAGTTATGTTTTACCAAGAAAAAACAAGAAAAAAAGAATAAAATTACTTTTTTTAAATTAAAAAAAATACATGAAAGAATGACAATAAAAAAAATAAAACAAGACCTTTCAGAACTTTAAATAGTTTCGGGAAAAAAAAATTAAACATAGAGGAAAAAAATATTATAAAATAGATGTGGAAAATAAAAAAATAGAAAATAGTAGAAAGGGGGATTTGTACTTTTAACTAATTTAATAAAAATACGTGAAAGAATGACAATAAAAAGCAAAATAAGACCGTTTTTAACTTTAAATATATCGTAGGAGGAAAAAAATTAAACAAAAGAGAAAAAAATAAAAATATAAACAAATCGTGGATTGCAAAATTTGAACTCATGACCATCACACCAAACATAGAGCTCTAACCATTATGGCATGCACTCTTTTGTGTTATAATTTAACTAAAATTTAAAATTATGGGGCCCAAAAAAATGGGGGTCTTGTGCTGTTAGGCCAAATGACACCCATTGTTGGACGGCCCTGAACCTTATATACTAGACTTGTTATCTCAATATTGTCGTTGTGAAAACCATAATCCTCCACATTGTTTTCTCAACGTTTTTTTCGGGACAAATTCTTAATTGCAAAAATCGAGTTTCTTCGTATTACATAGGTTGCACTTAATATTCTAATTATGTTTTTTTTTAAAATAATTCATGTAATTATCCAAGTTGTAGTATATATTTAAGATGATTTGATCGTAGGAATATTGATTTCTATATGATATAATAGATTATGAAATCAGATAAAAGAACAAAATAAAAATCCTAAAAATAAGTTATAATAATTTTTGTGTCTCCGTAAAAACTATATAATAGTACAATACGCTGAAAAGATATGTTTATGGTAATTGATATTAATATGATAAGAATGTGTGGAATAGTCGGTAGAAATAACGATGAGGTAATTGGACACGGGAAACTACAAATAAAACCCTAAAAATAAGTTATTACAAATTTGTGTCTCTCGTAGAAACCATATAATAGTACAATACGCTGAAAAGGTATATTTATGCTAATTCATATTAATATCAATATGATAAGAATGTGTGGAATACTCGGTAGGAAATAACGATGAGGTAATTGGACATGGTAAACTACAATTTACATGCCATAATTCAACAATGGGAGCAAATTATGTATTCAATATCCTATACAAAAAGGTGAATTCCACTAGATCTAACAACATAATGAGGAAATACACATGTTCATGTAAGAATATTATCAGTTAAAGTCTCACACAGACGGATTCTAGTTACAGTGAAAGTTGTGAGCATACAAGTACACTCGCACGTTGGGCTATGTCTAACATATATATTACTGTGAAAATTATCTTAAAACCAATTAACATTAAGAGTAATTTATCAACCTTATATAATGTTTGAAATATCTCCCCTTTAGACGTGAAAATTATCGGTTGAAGCTCAAAATATAAAATTTAATAAAATTTCATCCCTAAATCAACCGAACTAAAATAGCTACTTTTTTAGAACAAAAGTTTGAAAACACACTTAAAAGTTAAAATAAACCAATTTATAGAAAGCTATACAAATGTATATTTACGCGAGGAAAAAAAAAAATCATAACTCACAATTAACAAAAAAAAAAAAGTTGTTGGTCATCCAGCGTTCTAGTTATCCAAATAATAATGTTCATCATAGGCAAGCGCCAACCGGATGTCATAGCCGTCATGAAAACACGTTTTAGGAAATACAAAGAAAAAATACTTCATACCAACCTCATTCCTAATTGGATTCACATCTCCAAGTACACGTATTCTAGCAACAGTAGAATATGAGTTTGGTGGAATCCCCTCAAACTTACTCTTAACCCTCTTTCTTCTCTGACCAGTTCATTCATTGCCATATCTCTCTACCTTTTTAACTTCCACTCTCTTGATTGCTCCTTTATTTATGCGCACAATCTTGTTGATAATCGCTCCTTTCTCTGGAATGACATCTCCATTCCTTATCAACTTCTCCCTGGACAGTCATGAGTAACTTTAATATTACTCTTCTTCCAGGTGAAAAAATCGCAAACCTTATCCCACCACCTATCAACACTCATATGAACTCTCCACGTGCCTTACCTCTACCAATCTCTATGATTATCCCTCAATCGGATGTCACTTCACTTAGAATAGCAAGAAAATTGCCTTCAAAATTTGGAGCAAACTAGACCGCGTCCTTGTTAACCCCTTCTAGAATACCTCGTTTCCCCACTCCACTTTTCTTCGATCCCCCATATGTTTCCTATCACTCCCCGTCTATCCTCAATCTTCTTGACTCCCTATCATATCCAACATACATTTCCGTTTTAACAATGCCGGATGTTACATGAAGATTTCCTTGCTTATGTCCAAAACGTTTGGAGCCAAGTTGTCCATAGAAACAATATGTACAGACTTGCTTGCAAGCTCAAATCTCTTAATCGCAAACTTAAGCGATTTCTTAACTCTAAGATTGAAGATCTCACCAACAATCAAATTGAATACCAAAGAGGCTCAAGACCATTCAGATTTCTCTCTAAACTAACCCCTTGGACATCAACCTGATGACCGAAGAGAAAACTACCTTGCAGAACCTCCTTCACTCTTCTTAATACCTCTTAGTCATGGCTTCTCAATTTGAAAAAGTCAGTTGGATTTTACGGAAATCATTGCAACTCCTACTTCTTTCGTAGCATCAAACCCAAGAGAAGCACATCTAAGATCTCCTCCATCAAAGACCATAACCTAAATATCATAATGGACCAAAGTCAGATCTCATCAACCCCAGTTAACTTCTTCACGGCTCTTCTTGGAAGCAACACTTCTTCCCACCCCTCTTCATCAACCAACCCCTCCTCATATTCCCAAATCTCGGAAGATAGCTTCACCACTTTCAATGCACCGGTCTCCCTCCTTGAGATTAAAAACGATGTTTTTTCAATTGATGATAATAAAGCCCTAGGACCAAATTGCTTTAACTCCCTCTTCTACAAAACGGCCTTGGGTATTATTGGCGACGAGTTGTCCAGGGTTATCCTTGACTTCTTTACTACTGGAAAATTGCTCCACCAAGTCAACCACACCAATTTGTCACTCGTTGTAAAAATTGACAACCCCACATCCCTAACCGACTATAGACCTATCTCCTACTATAATACTATCTACAAAACCATTGTTAAGGTGATCGCCAACGGACTTAACCGAATACTTCCAAAAATTATTGGCACTCAGCAAGGTGTTTTTCTCAAGGGAAGGTCCATCAAGAACAATATTCTTATTTGTCAAGAACTCTTCAAAACTATGGTAGAAGATTCATCTCTCCCCGTTGTGCTATTAAGGTTGATCTTAGGAAAGCTTTAGACACCATTGAGCACAACTTCATCCTCTACGTTCTTGATCTCTTCGTCCTTCCACCAAATCTCATCGGTTGGATCAAAACTTGCATCACCAATCAATATCAATAGAAGCCTCGAGGGGGTTTTCAAAGGAACTAAAGGACTCAAAAAAGGATGCCCTCTCTCTCCATCCCTTTTTGTTATTGATCTCGAATACCTTTCAAGAATGATCCAAAACACAACCTCAAACCCTAACTTCAATCCCCATCCCAAATGCTCCAAACAACTAATCTCCCATCTTTGTTTTGCAAATGACCTGATACTTTTTTTGTAAGGATGACTCTACTTTCATGCTCCTTCTCAAATCAAAGCTTGACAGTTTTGGAGCTATCTCGAGGCTCAAAATCAACCTCCAAAAACTCCACACTTTTCCTTAGCGGTATCTCTGATGTTGAACAAACATGACTACTCCTTCCTACTTGGATTTGATATTGGCTCCCTTTCTTTCCAATACCTCGGTATTCCCATGGGATATAAAAGACTCGTAGTGACTCATCACCATCCCCTAATCAACCAGCTCACAAGTAGGATCCAATCCTGGAGTGCCAAACTTCTCTCTTATGCTGGAAGAACATAACTCATCCAATCTATCCTCTTCACCATTCAATCTTACTAGAGTGTCATTTTTCTTCTCCCCCATATCGTGATTGACAAAGTTGAAGGTATTATCCGCTCTTATCTCTGGACAAGTACTAACTGTAGTATCAGAGCCCTCGTTGCTTGGAAAAATATATCTCCCTAGAATGGAAGGAGGATTTGAATTTAAAGAACTCTTATCTTGGAATAAAGCCAACATACCAAGGAACATTCATGAGCTGAACTCACCCAACAACAAAAGAGACTCCATTTGGACATGTGAAGTCAAAAACTCTCACAACTACACTTGGAAAACAATTCTCAAAGTGAGAGACTAGCTCCTCCTCGACATAACCCCCGGCCTCCACCATCATCGGCAACATCACAGGGCCGAATAACTCCTTCTCCATCTCCACGCCTAAAATCTTATTCGGCACACAAAGCTACTCCCCGCCTAGTGTCAAATTATTTGGGGAGGTTTAACTATTCCCAAATGTAGCTTTTTTACTTGACTTGTGGGCCACCAAAAACTCTCCACACTCTCTAAGCTTCTCTCATGGAATGTCGTCCAAAATAGCGTTTGTACCCTCTACAACGATCATGAAGAAACCAAAACTCACCTTTGGATCAATTGCCACTTCACCACCCTTGTTCTTGATATCGTCCTTCGATGTATTCATATCCCTGACAGATACATCTCTTTGCATGACTAGCTTGAACAAACTTATTCCACTAATGATTGCAAAACCTTCATCCATGAAAGTCAGAGCCTCTAATATCACCGCTTTCGTCTACGATATATGGAAAACCAGAATTGAAGCCATTTTCGAAAACAAGTTGCCGCATGCCATTAACTGCGCTCAGACCATCATCCACGTGGTGAAGCGTCACTCTATAACCAACTGGAAACCTCACACCTCATACACCTAGGCTTGTGCATCCGGTCCAGACCGGACCGGTGGACCGGAATTTTCAAAAACTTGGACCGGAGACCGGACCGTAACGGTCCGGTCCATTTCGGTCTGGACCGGTTCGGACTGGAATAAAATAAAAAATATATATATTTGCAAATAACAAAAAAAATAATAAAGTATATATTTTTATTAAATATATACAAAATATATATATGATTTTTTAAAATATATAAATTTAAATTAATATATATATATATATATATATATATATATATATATATATATTCCGGTCCGACCCGATTTTCCGATCCAAAACTTCACCGTCTCTTGGGCTAAAATGCTAGATATCAACCTACCCTAAGTGTGTCCTCTACTCTACCCCCTCTTTTTTACTGAACTATTGTTTCCTTGATCTTGTCAAGTGACACCAATGTAAATCCTCCCTTTTTCTATAACACGTAACTTTTCAAAAAAAAAAAAAAAAAAAAGGTTCATAAATATGCCTTTTCCGGTGTTAAGTGTTTGAGAGTCAAAATTATAAAATCTAAGCTTGGGAATATGAAATAAATATTAAACTATTCTCGTTTCATAAGTCATGTACGTTAAAAAAAAAGAGTATGAAGCTTATAGTATATAAATTAGAAAGATAATTATACAAAAATTATAAATTATAGATAAAATAATAAAAAATGCTTACTTTTAAGGTTATTAAAACAAAATAGTATGTTCAACCAATCACCTAATATATGCTTCAGTTTTAACTACCAATAAGTTTAGTTCAACTATAATAAACACACGACCAGTAAATGGACCCATAATTTGTAACATTGTAATGTATAGATGAACATAGTTAAGTCCGAGTCCGTCCACCAACCTGGGTAGGGTATCCAGTCAGACGCCTATTTCTTATAAATATATTAATAATTATTCTTAATAGAAATTTTTTTATAATATTATTTATTAATATATGCATTATTTATATAAAATACTATAATTAATTGTAAACACCTTATAATATCCACAATGTATAAAATACTTAATATATATATTTATAAATTTTTTTAATTTCTACTTAATCCAGGCAGGCGTAGGGGTCCTACCAAGCTTGTTGAGTTGACTGGATACAGTTCTGTCGGGTACATAAACCGGGTTTTTTCGGCCCGATCGAACTTTATCTGATGTCTATCCTTAATCGTTTTTTGAATTGGACGTGCTAGTGGGGCTACCCGGAGACGACGGGTTCTAATGTTCCATGTACAATGTGGAATTATGGATGGGAAAGGAATGGGCGGATGATCGAGTAGAGAGGAAGGAGTGGTCCAGTCATGGTCAGCACTCACCTGCTCTCTGCCTGCTATTTCCATGTGGTTCGTTATGTCCCTTTCTCCTAATCACGTGCCGAGCTCGTGACTCTTCGTCATTTTTTTTTCTTTTCCTTTTTTCTTCATCTCCAATAAATAACACAACAAATCAATTCCAATTATTTATCCAAAATTATTTTGAAATAAATTTCCATATAGTAGACTAGTATGCTAAGCTGAAAAAAGTAAGGTCGGTAACCTGAACTATAAGTAAGATCATTAAGATGACCTTAATTTCTTCTTATTTGAATTATGATAACCTATATAGAGCTGGTCCATCTTGTACGGTTCATATATACTTTTTTTTAGGGTTAACCCTAATCCTCTGTATTGACATAGATTAGTGACTGATACACAAAAGTTACTAATTGTCGGCTGAAAAATGAAATGAATTGACGATGAAATGGTAACTTAACGTAACTCAAATTAAAGTGCATCTGAGAATCATAGACACGGACGACATGGGCTACATATGGAGATAACATTATTGTTGTCCTTAAATTGCAGGGTGCAGCTAGCACCAAATCTCAGTGATCTGAAACCAGATCTTTATATGTATTTTTTTATAAAAATATATAGAGAGAGAGAGCTATGTAGGGTCGTATTTTACATGCATGCAGATACACTACGTGGATCCTAATACAGCTCGGCCGAAGACGGGGAAACCCACGCTCAACACGTCGGATTATGAAGATAAAACGTTTTAGTTGGAAAACCACACTCAACACGTCGTTATTAGGGTTGTGTATTTGCTATAGATCAGTAGACTCGAATTTAAAAAATCTCGGATTGTAGTTCAATTGGAAGTTGGACCGTTACGTCTTATTTGGTTTATTTCAGTTCGGGTTAGACTTATTCGCAAGGGCGGATACAAGGGGGTAAGAGAGGGAAACGTAATCCGACAATCGACTTTGTTTCGCTTCATGAAAAACAAAACCTAAAACGGGATATAATATAAATATTATTTCGTTTAGATGAAATGAAGGAGGTTCCTGAAGTACATAGTTCGAGTTTCATAAACATAGTAAAAAGAGTTTTTTTTTAGATGGAGAGATTAATTAAGTGGAGTTTATTATAACATTAAATCTCAGTTAATACGATCAACTCAATATAGTTTTTAATCCACTATATTGTAAACCATCAATTAATTTTATTTAAAGATTTATTCATAAAATACAACTTTAAAGGATTATTCTGAATTTGCAACATGTAGAGCCGTGTTTGTGATGGACGTACGATTGTGCATCGGTAACGGTGGGTAGCTAGCACGAGCGTGCTTTGTAAAAGAGGCTTACATTCGTGCACTTGGTGCTCTACAACTACAAGGCGTACGCCTAATCATGCACACCTTTGATTCTTCTAAATTACCTCTTCATTTGCGAAGGAATTTCATTCGTGACAGTACACCTTGAACAATAATGAACGTAGTAGTAAGTTTCATTCAATAATCATATTTTACCTACTAAATAAATATTTAAGAGATTCAATTAATCAAATCGTTAATAGTAAATAGGAAGAAAGACATATTGATCAATATTCAACGCTTAACTTTTTACACAATCACGATCGTGTTGATGTTTTCAAATAAGCTCACACGTAGATCATGCAAATCTCTACGCGCTGTTCATTATCACTCGGGATACACACAATTCAAACCATTACTACTTTATCAATATTAGGCCGTGTTTAGTAAATTATATTTGGGGTTGTAGTAATGGTTTGTAGTCGTAGTTGTTGTTGTGGTTTTCGAGTAAACTTTTGTAGATATCTATGTGCAGTGCGTTTAGTAGGAATAGATTTACCGAGATTTTCGATAAGTTAATATACACATATACCCCTCCTCCATCATACTCTCTTGGTAACGTGTAAACCTTATCACATTTAAGCAGTTAGGTAAGTTTTAAGATCAGAGCATACTTGGACGTTTTTTTTGATATTATATTGTCGGCCTTGCATGGTTGGACCGTCGAAAGCATCTTTACTTACGTGCATGTGTACCTTTTTTATTTGCTTTAAATTCCGACAGTTGTTTTTATAACAACATTGGACCATTAACACTTTGAGTTAATAATTCTAAGATTACCCTAAAAGGAGTCCAACAATTTAATATTTGCTATAATATTGCCAGCTTTTTAACAGAAATATTTCACCATTAAATCCTTTAATATACATACATTTACCTTTACATATATAATAATAGATGTCACTTTCATTATTATTGTCATTGAAACATCATTTGTTGGTCACGTAATTGCCCCTATGGTCCCAAAATAACAAAGAAGTCGTAGTGGCCAAAATAACAAAGAAGTAATAGATAAGTTAAGGCAATTAAAGTAAATATAATCGTCTTTTTGTTATATGTTGTATGTTGCACTTTCGTCGATAAAAAGTTGTCGAAATTAACACCACAAACTCGTCACTTTTTACCGTTTTGTAAGGTCGTAATTTTCCATTTTCCCCCTCCAAAATTTGAGGAAAAATGTGCACTTTTAGAATTCAGAAGAATATGTGCAATAATTTGCAAATAACTATACCCTGCATCCAAATGAAAATTCAAAATTGTTTATAATCGGATAAATAGAACATCAAATCAACCATTAACGTCATCAAAAGAACTGGACCAATAATAGGTAAAATTCAATCTGTTATTTTTTTAACTTTAGTTAAAACATTTAGTTTTTAGCTTTTTTTTTAGGGTTCATTTAGTAATCATGAGTTTATTGGAGATGAAGCCGAAACTTGTAACACCTCAAATTCTAGGATCTCGAAATGTCACGGAATATAACTTTACAATGGGTCTCGTCTCTAACTTGATAACAATTTTACTAGATCTTCTAACAAGACGTACACAAACAAAGAAACCGAATAAAAACTTTAATAAATAAAATGACATAGAAAGGGAGTCAATATTCAACCGTCTAAACATACGTACATAACAGAATCCAAAGGAAATAAATGAGTTTCATCACCAAAAAGACCTAACACCCAATCTAACATGCACGGAAACCCGGACGACCACCTCTCTTCGGATCTCTCAACAGCTACCTACCTTGCAAGGTATATCAACGACGGTAGAAACTGTTAGCTAACAATTCTAAATATCATATAGTATTATATAGCACAAACACACAAAATGAAGAAATTAAATAATCAACATGCTCACACTCAAACCATATTATTATCTTCAATTAGGTGATTCATTTATATTGGTTCAACTTATTGTGTGGCACGAAGGTCTCCCGACCTTCGCCTCTGTCCAATAAACCAACCGGAGTGGATCCAATGCATCTCATTGTATACCTATATGGATTGGTCATAGAGAGCTCCTAGTAACATGACAACGTTGGGGCAGTGATGTCACAACCCATTTTCATACACTTGGGTCTAATTATATAGTAATGTCATCCTACTCAAGTTTATAATGATAAAACATTCAACATGCACCACTATAGTAACACACTCATACTATAATAGCTAGCTAAGCAGGTCCGTAAGACTTACCTGGACAGATCGACGACCGGCCATTACCTGTTATCATCCACACGTACTTACACTATCAACTACATGATCAAACGAGAAACGTCTTAGAACCACAACTTCTAGAAGATTTCTAGACTAGCGAGTAATTTTTCGGAACGAAAGAATGTGAAACCCTAACTTTGAAGGAAATTACCAAAATATCCATATCTTTCCTAAAATACGAAAAATGTCCAAAACGGTCTAAGACCCTCACAGTCACCATGGTCCAACAACATATCACAACACTAAAAAAAATACATATCGGGTTTGAGGGTTTGCTCAAACTTACAACTTATGTCAAAAACCCTAAGAAAACTTCTTCCGAAAATAAGTCGAGCGCCCTACTTTGGCCTAAATATACTTCTTACTAAATCCCAAAATTATGAGAAAAATCCTACACATACTATGCCATATCTATTCTTGACTAGAACAATCAAAATCCTCAAACAAATATTTATAAGACCTATACAAAAACCCAAAGTTGCCTTCAAGACACTTGATGCTATACGTAGCCAAGTTTTCCTTAATGTTTCAAAAACTGAGTTTGGTCCCAACTTCACGACATCATAAGTCTTAATTCAACCGTTGGATCTTTCCTAAATTTTGATACAATAAACTACATACTTTCATTTATGATATATCAAAAATTCAACGGTAAAAAGATGATTTTAAGTTAGATAAACTTAGTCCCCGGAATTGACTGCTCGAAACTGAGTTTTTTGGAAAACATGCATGAGACACTACATCGGGAGTTCGAGCCTTGGGAGAGACAACTTTTTGGAAGCTACACCATACCACGAGGTTGTGAGTTCGAATCATGTGGACATCGAAAAGAATAGTTTAGTTAAACTCATCTCCAAATCATGTAGCAACCATGCCATGATCACGTGAAGCTTGGACATGAAAGAAAGGAGAGGAAGAGAAGAAGAAGGCTCACCACTCCGGCCGGTTCCGATCTTGGTTTGCTCGTCAAGGCTCCTTGTGGCTCACTTAGTTCTCAAGGGGAAGGATCCTGAGGGTTCCACGTGAGGTTGTTTTTGCTCGACACTGCTCAACTGCAATTACACGTAGAGGGAAGCTTGATCACATAATCCAAAACCAATAAGGGAGAAGAGAGAAGAAAGGAGAAAGTGAGAGAGAAGCGTGCTCACTAATCTTGTCGAGGAAGCACGAAGAAGAAGAAGAGGAAAAAGAGGCACTTTTTGCTGCATGATCACTGGAGACCTTGGACCGATGAGCCACAAATGCCGGCTAGGTCAATAGAGTTATTGTGTGCAGAAGAAGACGAGAGAAGAAGGCCGTCCCAATGTGCCACTTCTAAGCCGAGGAGGAGGAGGCGTGATCAAGCGGCCTAAAGCTCGGGGAACAGGTTGTTGGGATTGTAGAGGATCACGAAGAAATATAGTATAGAGCTATCGGAGAAGAAGAAGGAAGCATGCCAGCCAAAAGAGAAGCCAGAAGCGGCAAGCTTGACTCTTTGGGCCTGAGAAGAATGAAAAGAAGAGTTGGACCGGTTGGAGAGGGCTTCGTCATCCGCCAAGAAAAGACCAATCCTGCTCGTCGTGCTCCCAGGGAAGAAAGGATTGGGCCGCCTGTTGCCCTTGTCCCACGCTAGATATAAGGAGATTAAGGATTGGGTTAGGCGGTTAGATAACAAACTTTCT
The DNA here is from genome assembly GCA_002319775.1 of Fagopyrum tataricum. Taxonomy (NCBI): domain Eukaryota; kingdom Viridiplantae; phylum Streptophyta; class Magnoliopsida; order Caryophyllales; family Polygonaceae; genus Fagopyrum; species Fagopyrum tataricum. Next base: position 37,892,606 of record CM008281.1, on the reverse strand, counting down.
TTTCTCAAACACCCATCAAACTTATTAACAAAAATAAGTCGTTCAATCTGCTATCAATGAGCTTCACTTTCAGTTACCAGTAAATTTTGTAATACCCGGACTTTTTACTCCAATAACCGAACATAACTGGTATTAATTCTCGTAGTAGTGTGCCTACTTCTTTTTCTTCTTAATATTAATATTTATAGGGTTATATTTGTAATATACCATTTAATAAGCTACCATAAAAAAATTTCATGTAACTTAATGAAAAGATATAAGATATAACAAGTTATGGGTTAAATGGAAAAACTGGGCCTTTTTTTGTAAAGAATAGCACTAAAGAGGGCCCTTTCTATTATCAAGGGACAAACTAGGTCCCTTTTCTTTATCTATAAAGATAAAATAGAAGGGTAAATTGGTAATTGCAAGATAAATTCAACCCAAAAGAAAACCCTAACCCAACCAAACCCAAACCCGGAACCGAACCGGAACCCGAGCCAACCCTAAACTGAACCGGAACCCGAGCCGACCATGAACCGAACCGGAACCCGAACCGACCCTAAACCGAACCGAAATCCGAGCCGACCCTGCCGAACCGTAACCCTGAAACCGAACCCGAACCAGAACCCGAACCGAACCCTGAACCCGAACCGAAACCAAAGATAAATCCTATTTATAGGGTTTTATTTTAACTTCTCTCTAAAATTCTCTTTTATACCCTTAATTTTAAAATTAAAAATAAATATAAAATAACTAAAGATCTAGTTGATATCAACAATAAAAAAGACTTTATTAACTCATTATTCTCATAAGTTATAAATGCTCCATAATCTCCTTTTATGTAACTTATCAAATAAAAAAAATATAACTTACAATAACGTATCATAACCTCCATAAAATTTGTTTTCTCAAAGTCCACTTTCTAGCTTTTTTTTTTCCATAAGTTTTATATGGTCCATAATCTTCTAAAACAGGGGCTTCCAAACGGTCACATTAGACTAATGTAATAGTTTTATTTCGTTACTAATTTACATTAAAATAAGGTAAAATATAATTAATTATACGTAATCAATAAGTATATTTAAAATATAATTAAATTTTCAGTTTTAATTTGTGTGTATATCTTTGCAAAATAAAATATCTACAAAATCGTAAATGGGCATGTATTTACATAAATTAACTTAGAAAAAACTATTTTTAAAAATAGTTAAATTTAAATAAATAAATTAATGTATATTTTTTAATTTTGATTTTAGGCTTACGTTGCGTTAAATACTATCACTATCATTTATTATCTTTTTTAATTAATAGTTTAATATAAGAGCCTTATAATTTTATTTTTAAATAAAATCAGCATTATACCTATTGACCATGTTATCTTGACTTTTAATAAATATATTCATAAATTATGGAAAGTACTTAATTTATTTGTAAACTTGATTTTTTAGCATCAGTTATATTTTCAACATAAGATATACAAACTTGTTTTTTATTAGTTGGTTAAGTAAAACAAAAATAATAAAATAAATTCAAATCGATATTATTATTTTTTTATAAGATCAATTGTGAAATTGACAAGCACACTAGAGTTAAATATGTTTGGGAATTTTAAGTACACGGCGATGAATTTATCAAATGTCAATAGGAGACGGTTTCTAATTCGGAATCCGTCTTCGTGTCAGGATTGAAGGTAAATAAATTTTTTTCCTAACATCAGACACGGTCATGGATTTCGTGTCGGGTCAGGGTCAATAGAAATCACAATGACAAATTGTCACGGTTACGGATTGTGAATCCCTCGCCCATTCGGGAACCCGTAACCGTGACAAATTTGACACGCGTTCGGAATGTGTAACCATGAAACATTTGGAATGCATTTTCGGTTGGCGTTTGATAATTATATTGTTGTACCTTTATATTTTCGAATCTGAATCAACATAACATAAATGATTGTATATTTATGTTGAGTGTGAATGTCACTTCGACAATATGAAATACGTGAACCTAAAATATAAGCCTTAGGGTTACTCCTCTTAACGCCAATTGGTTAACATGGTATCAGAGCAGGTCCGATTTAGGTCCATTACCTTGTGTTTGGGTTGTGATTAGTGAAAATATGCCATCCGTCCGTTTGACTAAGCTGACCTTAAGTTTATGTCAAGGGTTAACTAGTATAAGATAATTGCACTTGAGAGAAAGTGTTGACTGTGAAAATGTGTCTTAAATCGATAATATAAAATACGTGAACCTAAAATATAAGTTCTAGGTCTATTCCTCCTATTATCAATTGATTTAATATGGAAACTTCAAATCTTGTGTGCAAGATTTACTTTGTCGTGCACAACCTTCAACGCTTTAGATCCGTCGGACATAAAAAAATAAATTAACAATTTAATATATAATAATAGCATATACAGTGGTTTAATTAATAATAATAATTTGTTTAAAGAGGGTGACTGAGGGTTAAGGTCTTGAGATCGAAATCCAATGACGGTTAATGTATGTGTTTAGTCTGTCTGGACAGTAAGCTGTGATTAGATGCTTTAATGACTTGACACCTGTTAGTGCTTATCACACTAATCTTGCTTTAAATATTTTTTAATTTTATTAATCCATTAAACATACCTTTTATTTTATTTTATTGGTGTTAATGATATAAATATCATTTTCCCCACTTTGATGTTTGTACCTACCGACTCTTGCGACCTTCAAAAGGGTCGCTAAGTCGCTAACTAGCATTTCTGTATATGTATTTTTTTTATTTATCATTGATTAGATTTGGTAGATTAGATGCTTCTAATGTATCAAAACACTTTTTAAAAATATGGAACAAAAAAAAAATATATAACGAAAATAGTTTTAAGGACGAGAAACAAATACGTCGATCGGATAAAGTATTATATTATTTATACAATACAATTTTAATTTTAAATCATATATATTAATCAATTTTTATCATAAACCAAATTATTTATATATTAAAAAACACCACTTTTTATTTTTTTATTTTTTAATAGATCAAATTTTATAATTTTTTAATAAAATCGTATAAAATTAGTTGACCAAAATACCCTCAGTTGTCAATTAAAGTTTAGAAGATTTTATAGATAAACAGCTTGTTTATTTATTTTTATATGTTTTTTTTAAAAAAAAATGTGATACTTTTTTTATCAAATAAATTTTTAAATCTTGTTTTTAGCATGAAAATTATTTTAACTAGGATTTAAAAAGTAAACAGCCAAAGTAATAATGTTTAATTAGTCAATTAAGAGTATTTTAGGCAACTGATTTAACATTTATCTACGAATGATTATGGATGGTTTAACTTCGTAAGTAACTTATATTATAGAAGGTTAATTTATTTTAAAAAATTATAATGTGAGGCTTATTAAAAAAATTCTAACAAATTCCTTATAAATATGATACTTTATAATAATTTTGATCCTAAATTATTCTATCCATATACATATGTTCCTTATCATCACATGTCATCATTTAATGTCATTAATGTCACATATTATTTTTACATCCATTCTTACTTTATAATCATTTAAGTATATTCATTAATAATTTATTACGAGTCATTATTAAAAATAATTGTATAATATTAATGATTGGATGTTGAAAGTTGTATGAAAATAGAAGAAATAGTGTTTGAAAATATAAATATTAAATAAAAAGTTTGTATTAATAGCACTTATAAGACCATATGAAACATAATTTTAGAGTTTAAATGACAAGTATTAAGAAACTAAAGAAAATATTATACAATATTAAATAGTATTCCTTTTATTTTAATTTTTTAATGTCTATTTTTTTACTCAAATAACCACTATTTTGAGAATAGTAGAATATATATTATATATATATATATATATATAATATATATATATATATATATATATATATATATATATTATATCACGTTCTTTTACTACGAAAGAGTAAGGTAGGTATTCTTGCAAATTGCAATATAAAATCAAAAAATATACGTTACACCTCGAATAAAGATTTGATATATATATATAAACACGTTCTCTTACTAGGAAAGAGTAAGGTAGGTAATCTTGCAAATTGCAATATAGAAATCGAAAATATAGGCTACACATCGAATAAAGATTTGGCTTTTTATTTTGGTGGGGAGTTTTGTCTCCAAAAGGGAAATCCTATTGTATATATACAGGGAAGTAGGAGACCAATTACATTCTACATTTTATTCTTCTTTTTTGTATACAATCGCATAATGCTCTCTTTCGTCACAAATGGCGTCACACAATTCAAAATCAAATTCATAATTTTCTAGACTAAATTAATATAATAAAATTAGTATAACATAAAATTAACCATTCCTTAAATGCTGACTAGTAGAACACTATAACCATAATAAGAGGGAAAAATATATATAAAATGCATGATTTTTCCATGTATATAAATATTATATGGATGGGTACAATTGTTTGATATTTATTATAAATTTAACGTTGTGGTAAGTTAAAACTACGTTAAAATATCACGGATTAGCGTGTGAAAATTATTTATTTAATTATTAACTAATTTTAATTTATATCTCTCAAGGTAAAAATGAAATTTATATCTAATACTGGTTTTTGAACCAATGTAAAAAACACATTTTACATTGTTTGAATTGTTTAAATGAAATTAGTATTATTAAAAAAATTTATCTAACTTATCATTTTAAAGTCGTTATCTAGCCAAGCAAACGGATTTTAGCATAACATTTAATCATTCATTATAATCTAGTGAAACATAATAATTTTTTTTGATTTAGATAAAAATATAAATATACGCATCTGTTTTGGTCAAATAGATAAGTCACCGCTCGAATAGCTCAACTTATACGGGACATGAGAGGTTGTGTTGCACCAATGGAAGCAAGGAAGCCAGTCATGATTAGACGCTTTATTAATTACTTAAAATTTTAATTAGTTATTAAATCAATTAATTAATCCGTGTTTGGTTGGATATCTAAAAACTGACTTTATGTAAAATATTTTTTACAATAATAATTCTATCGGTTTATAATTGAGTTTAGATCAAACCGAAGGTTACAATAATTTCGTTAAAACCCAATTTTAGACTTATACTGATATTATATGTACCCAAATTTCGAAACTTGGATGTCAGGGGCTAGGACTTCACAATGGGTTTCGACCATAACTTGACAATATTTTTACAAATATAAATAAAACAAATAAAAAACTTATAAATATGGTAATGACATGAATGCATAGATAGGGGTATAATACAAGCCGCTCGAGCCGAGCACTTAGGTGTTCAGGCTCGGATCGTTTTTGAACGAGTCGAGCCTGAAAAATTATACGAGCTTTAGATCAAGCTCGAGCTCTCCTCGCGAGTAATTTTTGAAGCTCGGGTTCACGCTCGTTCAACTCGTTTTTTATACGAGCCGAGCTCAACCTCGTAGAAGCTTGTTCGGGCTCGTATGAGCTCGTTTGAGACTAGAAGCTTTTGAACAAGATATGTTGAGCACAATACTACTCACTCCTAGTTAGACAATGTAAATCAAACATACATTGATAGAAATAATGCGGATCATGATAGAGATTGCGCGGATCTAGATCGAACTAAGCGTTCAACTACTCCGTTGTTAATTGCGGAGGGGTTCAAACAAATAGAACGTGGGTGGCGGAAGCTATGAGATGGACATGAAAGTGAATGGTTGATTCGATCTAGGTAGATCGATCAAGCCGTTGAAGTGGATAGAATAGTTGATCATTTAAAAGGATCCTCGAATACGATTGTTTGGATCAAAGATTAGATCCAAGATAAAACTTTAAGATGATGGAAGAGGGAGTGATGTCCAAACTAAGTAGGAGGATATCACCTTCTCAATACTTAGTTATTTGGAACATATTTTACAAACGAGGCCAAGGATCCTTTATATATAGGATGAGGGTCAATCCAAAGATCGGAAACATAAATGACGGAAATAAATGGTGGGAAATAAAGTCGGGGGCTAACTCCCGAATTGAAAGGTCACGGCTATCAATGTCGGAATTTAATTCTCGGAATTAAGTTTCGGAGTTAAAGTTCCGAAAATAAAAGTCTATCATTTAAAATTCAAAAAATACAATAAAATATAATAATATATGCTACCTTCATGCTATGGATAAACATGTCGCTTGTCGGGTCGTCTTAGCCGGGCCCACGTATGATATTGCCATCCGGGGGCATATCATACATGGTACATCAAACATAAAACTAAGCTGCAATTGAATCAAATTAGAACGATGAAACTGATGTAATTGAAGAGCACTTGAATAGAACAATGAAACTATGCAATTGAATCAAATCTAAACAATGAAATGAGTTGTTAAGCACTTGAATTAAATCATTATAATGAAACTAAGTAGTTGAGCACTACTAAATATGTATCTCAACACTATTGAATATGTGCTCTATGATTACTAAAGGTCCATAACGCAGGATCTTAATTACCGTTTACGACTGAGCTGCCGATTCCTAAAGGTTAAGCAACTGAGCTGTTGCGCACTAGCTGCACTACTACACTAAAGCAGTGAAATAAGAACTGACGACCTGAGATGCTAAGCACTTGAGCATTGAGCACAAATTCTAGTGAATCTACTGAAGAGGTTGAAGAGATTTGGTGGAGTAAGAGAACCTGAGAAGAAACAACACCTTATGGTCATCGCCGTTGAGTACTCGAGTGAAAGAACTCAAAGAAGAGTCTGAAGAGTAGAAGGGAACAAGATAATCTGACTAAGATCGAGTCTGCCGTCGCTGGAAAGAATAGGATGAAGAGATCGAGTTTGTACTATGTCGACATCCTTATGGTCTTCAACCCTTCAATCTTTGATAGCCGCCGCCAAAAATAAGAAACTCATCACTTTTTCTTTCGGAGTAAGCCGCCGTCGCTTGTTGGAGCCTCTTTCATGTTAGTTTTCGTCGATGAGTCGCTGAAGCCCGTGGTATGAATATAATGAGCTAGGAAAGAAAAAGTAAGAGGACAATTTCTATCAATTAAGCTTTTCCAATCTCCAAGCTCAAACCCTAATTCTTCTTTTTTCTTAAATCTTAGACGAGGCTTGATGAGCAGCTCGTATTCGGATGGGCTCGGCTCGGGCTCGTGTTGAGCTATTATCAAGATCGTATTCGTCTCATTTTGTAATATGAACGAGCCGAATACAAGCTTTTGGCGAGACGAGTGATAAGTGTCAAAACAATGTCTTTTTTCCTTATGTTTCATGCATTTCATACCTCATTTTCACACATCACTTATACCTTTTTATATGGAAAAGCTTCCACTTTCCGTATTTTGGTATTTTCCTTGACTTTTTTGTGTTTTAGAATTTTTAGGTACTAAAAGCATCGGAATTGCGTTCTTTGATAGTCAAAGTTGCAAGAACGACAAATACGACTAAGTAGTTGTAACATGGAATCATCAATCTCTTCCTACACTTGTAAACTCAAGAGTAAATAGGATTTTCCTCTTCCTTATGCCCCATTACCGCCGTAACTAGGCGTAAGGATCGTGCTTCTCCAATGCTAAGAAATCCAGGAACGCAACCCAAACCATCGGAAGGGTTACGTTGTTTGTTACGGCCCCTTACGCTGGGTTACGCTTGTCAGGGAGTGTAACGCCTTATTGTTCGCTGTTTTTACATCCCTATAAACCTTTATCAATAATGATAAAAGCTCACAGGTTAGTAAAAACCACGGTATGCTTTAAATTTATAAAACAAGAAATAAACACCCAAATTGTAGCGAACCCACAGTGTATGCGGTCAATTACAGTAAGGATAAGTATTCCAAGGTCGATCTCAGGGACCAAGTGTCTGAATTGTAAATGTGATCTAAGATAGAGTAAATCAAAGTAAAAAAGGAGGTTGGAAAAGAAGTGAAGAAAGATCAAAAAGATTTTAATGGATTTTGTAGAGTTCGCAATCAAATATCGGATTTGATTGAAAACTAAGTAAAACAAACGAACGAAAAATATATCAATAAGGGGAGAATGCCGGATTCCAAAGGATTCAAGGTCATTATTTATACGCACGGACTCAGGACATCTCTCGAAGATCTATGGTTAACAAGCTTCAGGAAGACGTTTCTAAGCTGACAGTCTATTACCGGGTAAGTCTCAAGACTATCTAGTTCCAAACCAACTACCTATCACCGGTAAGTCTCAAGGTAGAGAGAGGTAAGAAATTCTAAACAGACCAAATTTCAAACTAAGGGAAAGATAACCATTACCGGGTAAGTCTCAGGTATTACCCTACTTAGGAAGGAATCTAAGCACACTCAACCTAATAGAGGTTTTCACCTCTATTACCTATGGTTAGTCTCTAAGGTATCTAAGAAGGGGTTTCACCGGTTAAGTCTCAACTCCAACTTAGGTTACTAGGTAGAAGGATTCTAACTAGATTCAAGTCCTAACTAACCACTAGGATTTCAAAGCTATTCAAACCAAGCATAAAACACTATTCCATCATAGTCCAGGTATAAATAAATCGTTATTCACCTTGGAACCACAATGGTTCTAGCCAACAATCAACATATCAAAAGCAATAATCAATTCAATTGAAGAATTCATAAAATGAGAACTAAAAGAGAGAATAAAGAAAGTACTCAGCTTTATTAAGATGAAACCAGCAAAATGACAAATTTCCAGTATCGTGAAGCGTATCTGAATTGAATGAAATCTAAAAGCATGAATCTTTCCTAAAAACTCAATGTAGTTCAACAATGGTGTAGAGCAAGGGAGAAGAAGAAGGAGAAAGCGGCACTCTCAAATAGAAGCCTTCGAATAGAATCAAGCGGAAACCCGGAAATCATTTAGAGCCTCCCTTTCATACCCAACAATCTTCCACAGAACGGCCGGGCCAAACTGATCCAAAAGGAGCGAAATAAATCGGCGCACTGAAATCTCGGTCAGAAATCTCGGTAGTCGACCGAGATTTGTAAACGTCGGACCGAGATTGGCTTCGTGACCCAGCTTTGAGGAAATCTCGGTCGGTGATCTCGGCCGAGATTGGGACCGAGATGGAGACTGAGATCCTTCGACAGAAACTTCTGGAATAGAGTGTCGGTCGAAATGGCTTGGATCTCGACCGAGATTGCTCTAATCTCGTGCGTTTCGTCTTGCTCGTCTTTTCCTCCTTTCCCGTGCCTGCGTGATCGCTCCAAAGCGTCCATCCCGAGGCTTGATCCTCAAATGCATCGTTTTAGCTCCAAAACATGCCAAAATACCTACAAGGACACCAAAAGTGTGTGTAGACATCTATACTCGCAAAGTTGCACTAAACAAGTATAAAGAACACATACTAAGGCAAAAACATGCATGCGGAAAAGGAAAAACTAACTAAATGCTCTACTAAACTATGAGTTAGGTTTAGGATCATCCCAAAGCATACGGTCTTCGGTTGAGTTCTTTAGTCCTGTTCTCTTTTCTCTTATCTCTCTTATTCAAAGTATGTTGTCATTGTTATAGTTGCTCTGTAAGGTTCTCCTTAGAACCAAACCATGTGAGTTCTTCTCTTTTCATGTTCTCAATATATTGTTTTATTACTTTGATTGTAAACATGAGTGGTTAGTCTCCTTCCAAGATCTAAGGATTGAGATGGTCCCTATAATGTCTTAATTCTATTGTTTGCATATATGTTTGTGAATTGAAATATTTGATAATCCTTCTTTTAAAGGGCTTAATTCTATCTTTTAATTACCTTCGTTTACCGGAATGACGTTTTTAATTGGTTTAGGTAAGACAAAGTGAAGAATCTAACAATTTGTTTTATTGGATATTTTGAAAGGAGTTTAGCCGAGAGAATACTAGTCTATCGAGGTCTCGGGAAAGCCTAATCATCGTAGATTTCAATGGTCTTTAGTATCTTTAAAAACCCAGAAGGTGAAGGTATTTCATGATTTATTCCGACGGATGAGTTTTCCTATACTTGCCGAACCGTTGGATTGAGGCTACGTGAGTTGGAAAGCACTGTTTTGGTTTGTGTATGTCCAATGCTACTTTAGATAATTACCTGTTTTGTCTTTTATCAATATTCACTACACATATATGCATCAATAGTTTTATTGTATTATAGTGGGAATTCTCTACTTCCTTAGATCATTCCTCCCTATAATCGTCCTAAATCAAGAAGTTGCTTTTTGTCTTTACTCTTTACTTTTTCATCATTACCTACACAACACTGAATTAACTGTCTACTAAGGTTTGCTAAATCAAATACAATCCCTGAATTTGAACCCGTATGCTACAAGTGATCTATTATCCTTGCTGGGGATATAAGTTTTATTACGGTAAGACTTACACGATCAACGAGCCAAGCCCGAGCTGCTCGTAACTACTAACATCCTAAAAATAATGTTAGTCTCTTTATATGCATGCAAAGTTTGAAGGATAACCCAATCTATATGAGTACGTGAACCCGGTTGACCATCCGCTCCGAATCACTTTGCAATTTCCTTAACCTACAAGAAATCTAACAACATAACGGTAAAACCGTTAGCTAACAATCCTAAGACACAAACTAAGTGCTAAAATAGCACAATCACGGGTAAATGCTGAAATTAAACTTATAATCATTCTTGCACGCAAAACCTCGTTATTATCTTCATTTATGCGATTCACTTCTAAGTTCAACTTATGGTGTGTACGAGGTTCCCGTGATCCTCGTCTCCATCCCTGTGTAACAACAAGAGTGGTTCGATGCATCTCGTCGTATACCATGTATGGGCTAGTCGCGGAGAACCTCTCAGTCTCATGTCAAAGCTGGGCAGTGATGCCACGACCCCATTATACATACACTTGAGTCTTATATAATAGTAATGTCATCCTATTCAAAGTTATAAATTATACATCACCAATCAGACACCACTATAAAAGCACACACAAATGCAAGGAAAGCTAGCTTTCCCCGGTGACTCGACATCGGGCTGATGGTGGTTTTGATTTTGAATCTAGTGGAGGACTGGGTTTGGCTCGAGATGGTGTCGCGTGGGATTGGTAGCGGTCTCAATTTCAACTCAAGCAAGGGACTAGGTTTGGCTCGAAATGGCGTCTGGTGGTGAATAGTAAATCTGGGAAGGGGAGTAAGGTATGGGAGAAGATATGGTTTCACTTGGAAGGGATGATGAATAGTAATTTGGAAAAGTGTTACGAGAATAGTGTTACGAGTTTGGGATGGGTTTCTAACAAGATCCTACGATAATCTCTCCGACTAATAAACCTAAAGAAAGTCGGTAAAAATAATTGTTTTGCTTTGTCACTTAAATCACCCCGAATGATTGTTTCGATTTGTCACTTAATATATATCCGAAAGAATAGTAAATCCTGATATTTTCTCGAAACCAAAAAATTCGATAAAAATCTTCAATATATTTCTAAAATCCGAAAGAACATAATGTATCATCACTAAATTCCCAAAAATACTTGTTTCGATTTGTCACTTAAATATATATCCCACAATATCCCAATACCGCTCATTTATCCTAAAACTCAAAGGAAACCTACAACGAAAATCTCTCCCGAATGATAAAAAAAATACGGGTTATTACATTAGTCCCCACTTAGAAAAAAGGTTTATCTCGAAACATAGAATACAACAAGTAATAACGAAAATGACACCACGACAACATAAGTTTGACATTGTGTATCAACTAGTTTATGTTGGAGCTTCCTATAGTTTCCCAACCTTATTCAAAATATATGGATATTACATAATATTAGAAAGTGAATTTAAATTATTATGGAATTTAAGCGAAAATTTTGTTAAATGATAAATTGGAAGTGATTTTTAAAAAAATTTAGAAATAAAATATAAAATAAAGGTTTTTTCTTAGAAAAGTTTGTAAAAAAACATATCTTACATAACACGATTGTTTATATTTATATTTTTAAAAAAACACTTTAATTATATAGATCGCATATTTTATATTGGATGTCCTACGTATTATAGGATTAGTTTGAAGTTGTTAAGAATCATTTAAAAAACATAATATTACCGAATCAATAAAAAAATTATAGTTTTATAGTGACTAAAATAAAATGTTAGAGATTTTCATTTTTATTTTCTTCTCTTTAAACGATTTTTATTTTGCGGATCTTAACCTCAATTTTCACGATCACCATACGTGTAAGCCTGATTTATAAACCTAGTTTATCTAAATGATTACTAAGCCTAATCTTTAATTATTAGTTCAATGACATTTCCATCATAAGCTTAGTGGGAGTTTGGCCCCTTCTATAGGGTTGGCCCGGTTTGTTTCAAACCGCCGAACCGGCGGTTTTCAAACCGGCCCAAACCGGTTTGCCGGTTTAGGTTTGGCCGGTTTAGGTTTCCGCCGGTTCAAGGTTTAGGTTTCGGTTTGGCTTTTCCGAAAACTTAAACCGGCGGTTTGGGCCCAAACAGCCTTTTTTTTTTTTTTTTAAAACCCAACGGCTACTAGCCGTTGGTTTAAGCCCTCAACGGCTCATTTTTGAGCCGTTGGGGGTATAATATTAAAAAAAAAAAAAAATTTTAATAAATCCCCCCCCCACACATTTAATCCTAATTTCCTATAAATACCCATACTCTCTTCCTCCACAAATCACACCATCTACAACTCATCTTCTCTACTCTCCTAATCTCTTATTCTCGAATTCTCGATTCCTCGTATTCTCGATATCTCGATTTCTCGTAATGGCAAACCCAAGTGATCAAATTCCCTCTTCCAATACTTTCCTAGCACCCAAGAGAGCGAAACACAAATGCCGACAATCCCGATGTTACCGAAGTTCCACGAAGAAGTCTCCCCCTCCGAAAATGCTTACATCCGAAATATTTACGAAGCATTACACTAGGGGGGAGGTGAACGAGTATTGTCAAGTGGCATGCAACTATTGCCCGAAGTGTACAAGTGGAAGGTGAAGGGCGGCTACGGGACATTGCAAACTCACATGGCAAACGTCCATCCGGAGAAGCTCGGGATTTCACGGGGACAAACACAATTGTCCCACGGTTTGCATCTTCTACCTCTCATTCTCCTTTATTTACATATAATCATAGTGAAGAAAGTCTAGGATTAACCGATGTTATTTGTTCACATTCATTACCGTTTTCTTATGCCGAATATGAAGAAGTTAGGGAATATAACACTAGATATCTTCAACCTTCTTTTAAACCAACTTCTAGGAAAACCGTTTTCAAAATTAGTTAATAAATCTTACTTAAAAAAGAAAGAAAAAATTTTCTCGAATTTGGCTAGTTTTGAACATCAAGTTTCAATTTGTAGTGATATTTGGAGTACACAATCACAACAACATTTTTACATGGGCATTACTTTACATTTTTTTGATAACGCTATGTTTTTGCATAAATATGTTATTGGTTTTCGGCATTTTAATCAAAGACATAATGCACTAGGCATTGCAAGCATGATTAAAACGGTTTTACAAGAATATAATTTACAACATCGAATTTTTTCATATTCTTTTGATAATGCATCCGCAAATACCGCCGCCGTAAACCATTTGGTTGAGGATGCGGGACAATATATAAAAACTCCTTATACTCATCAAGATGTGCATGTCATATTTTAAACTTATGTGTTCAAGATGGACTTAAGGTTTTAGGAGATATGCTAACCCCAATCAAACTTGTTATTGATCATATTTGGCATGACTCCGATTTAAGAAGAAAATGGAGAAATTTATGTTTAAACAAAAATGTTCATCCTATTGCTTTTTCAAAAGATGTTGGAACTCGTTGGAACTCGACTTACAAACTACTTTGTGAAGCCGTACGTTATAAAGTTTTGTTACAAGAATTTGCTTCAATTCATGTTCCTTGGTCAATTTTAGATGATGAAAATGTTTGGGAAACTTGTGCCCATATTTGTAATGTTTTAAAAACTTTTAATGATGCAACTAATACCATGAGTTGTGTTTACACTCCAACATCTCATAGATTTTTAGAAATTGCCGTTAATGTTTCCGAAGCTTTTGTAAAATGTTTTAACATACCTTGCCTTCTAGAATGTATGCTTGATATGAAAGAAAAATGGCTTAAATATTATAAAAACATTCCCATGATTTATCTTGTAACCGCCGTTTTTATCCTAGACTTAAACTAGATGGTCTTTCCGATTTATTGACTATTTATTATGATTGTTTGTGTGTAAACTTAACACAAGAAGACTATAATGTTCCTAACATTGTGCAAGAAGTTAATACCGAAATTTTAAAATTACTTAGTACATTTCAATCTAGTGCTAGCTCTTCTTCTACCGCACCTAGTCCATCTCCCTCTTCTACTACTTCATCTTCTTCTCTTTCACTTGCACAACAAGTTTTTGCTAGAAGAACAAAAACACCTAGACATTCATCTTCAAATGCGGAATATCAAGATTATCTTAACACTTGTTTTAGTTTTGATGATAATGTTGAATTTGATATTTTGGATTGGTGGAAGAGATTAGCTCCCAAATATCCAACCTTAGTTAAAATTGTACAACAAATCATGGCCGTGCCCGCATCAACGGTTGCGGTGGAGCAAGCATTTAGCCGAGGCGGGAACATTCTCGGTCACAACCGAACTCAATTGAAGCCCGAGAAGTTGGAGATGCAAGTTTGTATTCAAGATTGGATAAGGGCGGCTAAGCGGAAACAAAGGAATGCACCGGTGTACGACTCCAAATCGGATTCCAACTCCGAAGACGCCGGCACTACTTCCGAGTCCGACATCGAAAGGTAAGCGGGATTAAAAAAAACTCGGAAGTCCGAAAAAAGGTAAGTCAAGGTAAGAGAACTACGTGGGCTTTGATTCCTCTTAATCCCGAGAGGATACGTAGGCAACCGGGAAACCGGTTCAAGCCCTTTAATTTTTCCGAGTTTTTTTTTAATTGGTATAAATTTTATTACTAGTTTTTATATACTAATTTTTTTATAATAATTTTTTTTTATGTAATATTAAATTTTTTTAACATAATACTTTCTCTTTATTTATTTTTTTATAAACCGTGCTAAACCGGCGTTTAGGTTAAACCTAAACGCCGGTTTCAAGGGCCCCGGTTTCGGTTTAGGTTTGGCCTTGGGCCAAACCTAAACTGCCGGTTTGCAAACCTAAAACGACGGTTTAGGTTTGCAGCCCAACCCTACCCTTCTATATGCACACGACCAATTTTCCATAATGCAGGTACTATTTAATTTTGTTTAATTTTTTTTTTATAAAGGAAAGCAGTTTGATGTACTAGACAACACAACGTCCAATGGATTGAAAGACCGATGAAATTGGCAGACGGACTTACCGTCACGAGGGAACCGAACATAAAAAAAAGAAAAAAAAAAAAAACACATCAAAAGAGAACTATGATCACCAAGAGCCGGTGAAGGAGCACCAAAAGAAGCATCAGGCGAACAAAGCGAGGAAAAAATAGCGATAATGAGTTTGTAGAAGCAGTGTAAGGTACAACTCTCGAGACTATTGGTGTCTTGTATTATTTTGATGAAAATAAAATTTTCATTTATATTTTTGTAAAACGTGTTTAATCTATCATGGACACTAGAAAATAGTGTGGGGGTGGAGGGGGAGGGGGTTTGATAAACCTTCCCACTCACATTAAAGAAGATTAAGGTCTTTTAAGTAATATAGAACTTAAGCCAATTGGAATAGACAAAGGAGAAAAGTCTAGTAATTTTAGAAAACCGATCTAAAAAGCATCCATGCGAAGGATCACTCTTGACCTTAACCGGATAATGAGACCATATAGATCTTGCCAAACCACACTCCAACAAAGCATGCATTTTATTATCGAGTCTATTACAGTCAAAACACCACAGATCATCCACCACTCGCCGACGGTACAAATTGGATTTACACGGGAGAATGACATTGCACACCCTCCATATAAAATAACGTATTCTAGGGATTGAGCTTGAAGACCAAACCAATTTCCATAAAACATGCAAACCATCACCCGAACTTGTGGCCTTTCCATGAGCGTCAAAGTCCTGAACCATGTGATAACAAGAATCGACAAAAGAAGTTGCCATATCACCATAATACCAAACAAGTCCGATCCGGAACATTCAAGGCAAGAATATGAATGGTTGTTGTTATAATTTACAAAATTGAACAATGGTGATGAGACGACTATTCGTGTTTTATGTTCTATTGACGAGTCTTAATTTGTATGAATTGGGTTCTTCATCCATAGTTTTTTCTTTATTTGTTGTATGATTTGTTGGTGCTTGGGATCGAGTGTGACCTTCAACATGTGTTAATTTATAATTTTATATTCGCCGGGTCAAAGACGTGGAGGGTTTTGCACACCAAAGTACGTGAATCTATGCACACAAGCATTTGGGGTTCCATCCTAAAACCAATTGGCATCATGTACTGCCTTTAGGCTTCATATCTCCGGCCGGAGAAAAATGCGGCGATCCTCCGTGGTGTGCAGATGGAGGTGGAGCTCCATCAAGTTGGGATGGTGATGCCGTAACAAATACTACTAAAATAGTGATGCATGCGAGGAAGATCGAAAGCTTCATTGTGAGAAGTTTTAGAAGATGATTAAGATTCCGCGTGAGTATGAATGGATATGAAACCCGCGAACCTAACATATAAGTTTGGGATGGTGTTGAGAGTGGGAAATGTGTCCCACATCAACAATATGAAACCCGTGAACCTAACATATAAGTACAAGGGCTACTCGTCCTATTGCCAATTGGTTTTAGGATAGAACACCGAATACTTGTGTGCGTATGCTCACGTACTTTGGCGTGCAAAACCCTCCACGTCTCTGACCCGGCGGATATAAAAGATAAATTAACAACATGTCACACCCTCAAAAGAAAAAAAGTTCAACAAGAGGCAAATGATGTCGTCCTCTTTTGCAGAGGAGATGTTAAATCTGTAAGCATCCTTATGGACTGCTTACGCAGATTTGAGAAGATTTCGGGTTTGGCTGTTAGTTTCCTTAAATCTTCTATCTTCCTTGCTTCCGTCTGTGAGACAGAGGCAAATGATCTAACCTTGCTCTCGGGATTCTCTACGGGAACTTTTCCTTTCCCGATACATGGGAATCCCGATCGCACTTCATGTCCTCCGTGCAACTGATTATTCCCCTCTTATTAATAAGATTGGGAAGTACATATGTGCGTGGAACAAGAGGCATCTCTCTTTTGCAGGTAGACTTGAGCTGATCAGGACGGTTCTACAGGGTACGGAAAGCTTCTGGTTATCTTTGCTGCCGGTCGCCTCTTTGGTGATGGACAGGTTGATAGGATTATGCAGACAGTTCCTATGGCGTTGGCCCAAAGTTGCATGGACGCAGGTGTGCATGCCCCGGAAAGAGGGCGGTTTGGATCTCCTTAACCTTAGATGTTGGAACTCGGCATTTATGTGCAAGTACTACTGGCACATTCATGCTAAGAGGACAACCTCTGGGTAAGGTGGATCAATCACAGATATCTGCAGGTGGTTGAGCCAAAGCACTGGATAGCCCACCGACGAGACTCGCCTCTGGTGAAGGCCATCATCGGAGCCAGAGACGTGGCATCCACTTTATGGACGAGGATACGACGCTAGATGAGGTGCTTGAGAGTTGTTGCCAAGGAGGCAAGTTCAGAGTTGCTGAGGCCTATGACATGATCAGGGAGCATGGAGAAACGGTTGACTGGTACAAGATAGTCTGGGATGCAGACAACACCCAAGCACTGTTTTATACTTTGGATGGCGATTCTTGGTCTCATTTCTACTGGAGATAGACTGCATTTCTTAGAGATTGACCCCACCTGCCATTTTGCGGCCTAGAGAACGAGTCCCATGACCACTTGATCTTTGGTTGTACGTATGCGAGGGAGATATGGAGACAAATTTTGCCATGGATTCCGGATGCCTGGACACATGTATACGAGAGCCGACGTCATGACCTACCTTCACAGTACTACATCAGGGAGGAGCTGGACGAGCAGAGCACACATATATGCCTTCTCTACGCCGGTGTACTACCTATGGCATTCTAAGAATGCTCTAGTGTTTGACCGGAACAGGACCCCCATTGATGTCCTGGTCCGGACGATTAGAGGTCACACCTACACACTGCTATATGAGGCTTTCCCTTCCAGGATTGGGGATAGATTTGAGGTGTAGCATTCTCATGTTTTTTATACCAGAGTTGTATTTTGCTCTTGGTTTATATTGCTTTTTATGGACACATTGTACCGGACTAGGGACTCATTTGCTGATGGCTTTGCCGAAGGTGAATGATACCTTGATCTGATGGCTAGACACACATATGGTTTATGAGTGTCCCTTTCCGCTGATGGTTATGCCGAAGGTGGAAGAGCCTTATGGACAGTGCCATGAGTTTACTTTTATTATTCAGTCTAACGTAGATGGTATGTTCAGGATGCTTGCATACTTATCTAGAGTACTTGGGGCGCTTCCTAGCCCTTTATGCTTTGTGATGATGTACGCTTGTGTTATGCAGGCTTAGCTAGGACTATCCTGGTCCTAGTTAAGTCCTTTTTTCTCTTATTTTATTGAATTTACCATTTACCGAAAAAAAAGGTTCAACAAAATTATTTTATAAATAAAATCAACTTAATTTAATTTGTATTTTTTGCTCAATTATTGTGAAATGGGTCAATTTTATGCCATTAGCCTTTACAATGTTTGTATAAAATTATTTCAAAAGTGTTAGAAAAACGAATGAAGAAATGTCTTGCCAATGTGGTGTCTTTTGAACTAGAGTGCCTTTGTGCCGGGTCATCTTATCACATATAATGTGCTTTCTGCTTTTGAAATTATGCATTTTATGAAGACGAAAAGGAAAGGAGAGGAAAGGTTATATGGTTGTTAAACTTGTTATCACAAAGACCTATGATCGTGTGGAGTGGGGTTTTTTTTTTGGATGTTTGCATGAGGAAATGGGTTCTTTTTGCTCTTAGTGGGTAAATTTAGTTAAGAGTTGTGTTAGGATCGTCTCTTTTGTTGTGCTTATGGATGAAATTCCTTCGTAGAATTGAGGAAGCATTATCTTTGGTTTCCCATCTTGTGGGCTTCGTCACGGGATCCTCTTTCTCCGTTTATGTTTATTTTGTGTGCATAAGCATTATTTTTCTTGATTTGTAGAATTGAGGAACAAGGAAGGTGGAAGAGTGTGTATATTTGCACGTGGTACCTCTTTGGTTTCCCATTTTTTCTTTGTTGGTGACAATATTTTATTTGCTAGAGCTACTTGTCAACAAATCTAAGAAATAGTGGATATTCTCCGTCTTTATGGAGCAACGTTGGGGTTAACAAGTCAATTTTAAAAATTTTAAACTGCCATTTATTAAGAATGTGGACGAGGAGTGCATGGATGTCGCTCAGGAATTCTTGACAGTTTAAAATGGACCTGGATCCTGGACTAATTGACACTTGCACAAAGCCTTAAGGCCGGCTTAGCCAAACGGACGGATAGCATATTTTTCGATAATCACAACCTAAACACAAGATAATGAACCCGGATCGGACCTGCTCTGATACCATGTTAATTTATCTTTTTATATCCGCCGGGTCAAAGACGTGGAGAGTTATGCACGTCAAAGTGAACCTTACACACAAGCATTCGGGGTTTCATGTTAAAACCAATTGTTAATAGGAGGAGTAACCCTAGTACTTCTGTGTTAGGTTCACATAATTTATATTGTCAATATGTGACACATTTCCACGCTCAACAAACATAGTTTTTTTTTCCTATTATGTGAACTATTACACAAATTTCGGTACAAAACAAGGGTCACCATCACTAAGCTATTTTTTCTAATGTACAAAAATCTAGTTTATAAATAAGAATTCAGAAGTTATGTTATAACAACTAGATAGTCTAGATTAATTAAAGTAGGACCGCCAACAAGGACAGCTAATAAACTCAATTATCGTCTTAATATTTGAATTAGTAGTACAAAGCAACTTTAGCAAAGTAATGTGGTGGGTTTGAGATTGGTCAAATTGAAAGAAATTACCACTAATCATATTCCCGACAAATCATGTTACTTATCTCTAATTGGGTGATTTAAATAATAAAACAAATTAGCAATATAATTCAGCTTAAACAATTACGTGGTCTAAATTAACCGCATGAATCTTCACTAGTTAGGTCACATTTCGTAATACAAGGTCACCAACTCGTTCCTTAATTATAAATAAAAATTAGTGCGGAATTAAATTAATTAATTTTGACGCTAAATGACTCAAATATTGGATATTAAAATAATATAAATGTATCTAAACTATTTCATAATATTTGAAAAAAATTGTAAATTTTAAAACAGAAAATATCCAACCTATCACCTAATTAAGTCATATATTTGCACGTGTTATTTTTGAATGAGTAAAAGATTTAGTTTAAAATTTTTGTTTACTACTTATGAGTTTATTAAATTAATCTCTCAATACGACTTACGAAGTTGCACGTCCAATAGATTTTGTGTTTGCTAAACTTCCAACAATTACAATGAAAAAAATAAAAGATGATAAAATTTTGACTAGCCGTTGAATGTAAATGAGAAATATATCTTATTTCTAATAAATATATAAAAAGAAATACTTGGTCAATCATTTGTACGATGACATTCCATCGGGTGGGTGCCAACTAATGTTTTTTTTTTATTTATTATACATATATCATAGTATTATTATTTAATCAATTTGATTTCTTTTGTTATGCTTTTAATATTATAAAACTTTTTACCTTTCTTAGCCATATATTTACGTTAACTACGTGAAGTAATTATGTTGTAATGCTGACGTCATCGGTAAGTATAGCGGGAAATAGAAATAGAAATAGATTGGAGATGATTTTTTTTTTTCAGGGATCTAATTTAATAGTTTTTTTAATGCGAACAAAGACATAGATTATAGGAGAAAAACGAATGGTCGAAGGTTATAGGAAAATCGATGGAGAAGAAAGTCAAACAACTATCAAATAGAAGTAGATTTGAGATGTTCTTCACATAGGTATATTCTAAATTTATTGTATGCGAAGAGTAAAAACGTAGAAAAGAGGAGAAAAAACGAATAGTTGAAGGTTAAAGGGCAATCAATGGAGAAGAAAGTCAAGAACTATCAATGAACAAGCGGTTGTGCGATTCAGTTACAAACCCTATAAATTAAAGACGAAAAGTTGTAGGGGTTAAAATATATTTCCATTGTAACAGTGAAGACAATAAATAAGGAAGAAATACGAAAAGTTGAAGGTGGGTAATTGAAGGTTGTGATATTCATTTGTGAATAGGCGTTGGGCAATCGATGGCGTTGGGCAATCGATGGAGAAGAAAGAGGAACGAACTTCAGTCCATTTTGGAGGTATTATGGGTCACGTGGGAGATGATTATTTATTTGGTACCTTTTTAGAAATTTCACTTGATTTAACCCTCTTGATAATAATAATAGTTTACTTCGCGCCTAACACACAACAACTTAATTTATTTATCTATTTCACCCTTTCATCTTTATTCTCGTTTTTCATCTTCAACTTCGTTTTTGTTTTATCCAACATATCCCAGTATTCAATTTTCACTTAACGCGTCTAACTATAAGTCTAAAATCTCAATTTTAAGGTTTTCAACTTCATATTGCATCAAACAACATTTGACTATAATTTAAAATCGAACAGCACATTTTAGGAATTTGACACTAATTTACCTACAAGTATCAATACAACAAACTACAAGAAATTAAGTTTCAAACATAAATAGGGTTCTTGAAAATTGAAAGGATAATAAGATATTTAATTTTTAGAACCGTTTATGTATAAACAAGATTATTTGGTGATCATATTCATAGATGCGAGATGTTTTTGAATCATCGGATCTATGAAAGTTTTTGGAACATTAGATCTATGAAAAAATCTGAGAGATTTCCATGACATATATGAGTAATCACATTTATTTCCAATCATAGTCATTCATTTTTTTTTACTTGATTTTTTTTGAATTGTTTCTAATAAAGTAAGTAAAGAAATCAATTTTAAAATTTAAATTTTAGGGTATGGGTTTTAAACGAATAATTTAGTTATCTAATCATATGACCTGGTATGCAGGGGGTGACAGACAATGGACCCGGTGGATCATCTTAACCGCCACTCGATCCGTCACCCATAATCATCTAACGAGTGAAGCGGGTACATCGGGTATTTTACACATTATTTGTTGTATGTAATTAATCAAACATTATATAAAAAATTTTAAAAAAAAAACTAAAAGCCAACCATAAAATTGTACCCAATACCAAATTTAAGTACAACATTATTAACTAAACAAGATGCAAAATAAATAAACTACAACGAGTCAACACGTTGAAGAATAAAATTAATTAGGGAAAAATCTAGAGTTTACTTTAATATAATTTATACCTTAAATGTATTAAAGGTAAAGTTATATAATATAAAAAGTATAAATATATAATATATTAAAAATATTTATAATTTAAGGTTTAATAACGAGTCGGATGAGTGGGTGAAGAATGAGTGAAACGTCCACGAGAGGAACCAACGCCAATGTGAAAAGCAAAATCTCCACAAAATGAACGCGCCTGCACGCGCAGGCTTATCCTCTTCCGTTGACTTCCCAAAAAGAAAAAAGAAAAACCCTATCTCACCATGATGCTTTCGCGCTGGTGTAGGTTGAAGTCTTCCTCCCCTCTCAAGATCTTGGTGATTTTCAACCTTTTTTTTTGTATCCTTACCGATGTTTCTCCGTCTTTCTTGATTTTTTAAAACCTTTGCCATTTACATGTCAATCTATTGGCTTGTTGAATGTGAACCCGTGTTTGCATCTTTCTCAAATCTGAGGAACCAAGCTCCTTTCTTTTCAGTTTGGTCTTCTCTTTGGCTTTTTATCCCTAACCCTTTTGGCCAACCGTTTGGGTAATATGTGAACCTATGAAGATCGGTTATGGTCTCCTTCATCCTCGAGACCCAAATCCCAAATCTAAGTTACCGAGGTTGTTCCGATTATTCTTTTTGGGGAGACTTTCATCTTTCAAATGGAAGCCATTGAATCAACTTTTCCCTTAATAACAACATAAGTCTTTATGTTATTCGAACAAAAGTTGTTCTTCCTTGCGAAGCCAACTCGACTTAATAAAAACATAAGTTATGTTTATGTTCTTCGAATAATCGAATAACAGTTGTTCTTCCTTGCGAAGCCAACTCGACTTATGGTCGCTCTCAACTGAGCAAGGTTTTTCTCCTCTTAAACATTTTTTCAATTGGTTTCAGATCCATCGTTACTTTTGTGAGGACTTTATGAGGTCTTTGTTGGACACCTCTTTGGTGTCCAGTCCTGGCTTACAACAATCTTTTTGAACAACAACTTGCTAGGGCCTAAAAATTTACACCCATCATTTGTATCCGAATCCCTATTTGTTTATAGGGTTTGATGTATCGCCGGTTTTCAATTATCGCTGCTATTATTGCGCTGCCATTGATCCACTGACAATAAAACAAATAACTTTACTTGTAACTCTTTCCTCTGTGGTGGTAGATTGACTATGTTTCTTAATGAATGTAAAGGGGTTTATATTTGCTCCTCGGCTTTGTGTAAAACCGAGAGTCTCTGCGATGAATGAACTATCTTATCAATCATTTGCTAAATAACCTCAGCTTATAATCGGGGTCACCTCCAATCTCCATTATGTATAATCTTTTGGTTGTCTTAGTAAGGATATGACTTATTATCATGCCCTAAGACAAAATGAATGAACTTATTTTATCAATCCTTTGCTAAGTAACCTTCGGCATGATTTAGGGCCTTTAAGCTTTCCTTTGGTTTAGGGTATCTATGAACATGAGCTATGCAAGATTTCTGTTTGCTCATTTTTGAACCCGTGGTATGTACTTTGTTCTTCTTCTCGATGTTAGCGAGTGTTTTGAGTCGTGTTCGGATTGCGGTCGTGGTTGTGTGCTTTCCGACATCTCCTTTTGATGGAAATTGCTTCCTTGAGTTTCGTTTTCACTTCGCCAGGAGTTCGTTTCCTGTTGTACCTGCCTCCGACGGTGCTACTTCGCAGTGTTTGACTCGTTCTTTCACCCGCTTCTTCGTCATGGAGTTCTCCCATCACATCTCTAGTTGATTGTTGTTGTTCTCCTCCGTCTCTTTTTTTTTGTTTCTTGTTGTTTTTATTGTTTTTGTTTGTTTTGTCCTCTTGACGGTCGTTTTCGTCTTCCATCTTTTTGTGGTCTCTCATCTCATGCACCGTTGTTTCACGGTGATTGAGTCATTTACCTTGTTTCTCTAAAAAAAAAAGAAACGTCACCCAGATCTTACCCGATCCACCACTCACATTGCTGTCCACTAATCTTTTTAATTGGTTTCACCTTTTTCGCCAGATTTGGGTGATCGGATTTTCGTCGGTACGAAATTACCATCCTTTTTAATCCCTCTCAAATCATATTCAAATACTTAAATTTAAAGTCCGGATCAAACTGATTTCTTCGTGTTTATCTTGTCCACCAAAAAAATTACAAATATCCGACTGAATATCAATCAAATACGAATTAGTGTTATCTAAAAAAATTCATATCGATCCATTGTCCCCACCTAATTACATCCGACAACCACTTATAACCCTAGCCCCTAATATAAATATATATTTCTGTAAAGAAGCTAATTACCCACATTTTTGTAACTTATTTTTCTACTCGATTACCAAAAAATATAGGTGAAGCTATTTAGAAGCCTTTAATAAATCATTATCAGTTCCATTTTTATAAGCATTTATAATATGGACAAATTTTATTCAATATTATTGGTCTATCATTTGTCTCATTTCAGATAATATCTACCTTATAACACATCATTTTCGACATCGGATTGTGTCCATGATTTAGGGGATAGGGTGATCAAATGTATCTTACAGAAGTGGATCACATGTACACATTAAACCAATAAAAAAAACGTGTCATGTTCTGAAAAAATGTTAAACCAGTGTAATACCCGCATATTGTACGGGATTGAATTTTAATATGTATACATTATTTTAAACAATTTAATATATAAGGATGCGGAAAATGAAATCACTTATTTATTATACTCTTTAAGTGTATTTCTTGTAGCATACAATCAATTTCTGTAAACGATGTTGTGATATGATTATATGAGTGAGATTACGTTTGTTTTATTCTTTTTTATTTTTTTTTACAATTTTTGTTTGTAAATATTAATCAATATTTTAATCTTTTTTTCATATTATAATTAATTGTGTTAGCAAACGTTTTTTTTAATATCTGATTAACAAAATAATGAGGTTAAATTAGAATTTTAGACCGATAATATGTAAAGGACTAAATAATAATAATAATAATAATAAATAAAAAAAATAAAAAAAATTTATTAAAAATATCCGATTATGTAAACCATTTTTAATAATCTAGATAAATAACTTTTAAAAGATTTTGTAGGCTTTGATAATAATTTATATTAACAACTTTAAAACAATTAATTTATTAAAATATTTTTATGCTGCGTTAATCTAGTGCTAACACGTAGCCAAAAAGACTCTCCTTTAATACATATAAGATTAATTTAATTGTTGATTGGTAATGATATACTAAAATTGGTTGGATTTGATATTTGACCTAATAATACAAATAAATTGCTTTTTTATATGGTGATTTCGTTAGGGGCGACGGAATATTTTTTTTTAAAAAAGCATTAAATCCCATGAAAAAGCGACCTTTTCCGTTAACTGAACTATGCTCATGAATCTGGGTGGGACTCGATCAGATCAATGATGAAGGAGTTTATGCTCAACAGATTAAAAATAATACGGATGGTGCGGTCAAGAGCAACGGCTGGTTTAGTTAGGAACGAGAGTGGGGACTTGGCAATGTGGTTTTTTGCATGACATCGAGATGTGCACTGTACCCGTGGTCGAGCTATGGTGTATATTGCACGGACTCGAAATCGCTTGAGAGAGTGGTACTAGAAATGTGATTTTGGAAACCAACTTACAACTAGCGATCACTCTTCTTAACAAAAAATATTTCACGTTGGCACTCCTCTCTAACTTGGTACACAAGTGCAAGGCTTCTTGCGTATAACTTGAACTATACAAGTTCGACATATCTTTTTTGTGAAGTAAAATTTGCTACGAATTTTCCTAGCTTCCTTTTCTTTCAGCTATAGCATTGACTTTCATGTATTGCTTGGCCTGCCGGAGGTAGGGCTGCACACATTTGGACCGGACCGGAAATTACGGTTCGGTCCGGTTCTGGACAGTAACTGTAAAATTTCGGTCCGGTCCGGTCAGGTCCATGATATTATGGTTCGGTCCTAGACCGTAATGTTTCGGTCTGGTCTGGACCGTAATTTTACACTTTTTAAATATTTTGAATATGAATTGTATACGGTTCAAACCCGGACCAGACCAGATTTTTTCCATATTCAAAAATATTTTTTTTGAAAAAACAAAATCAATACGGTCCGGTCCGGTCGATGAACCGTATCATACAAAAATGAAAAGTCGTCCGGACCGTTTGAACACCCCTAGCCGGAGGATGTTGAATTATGGATGTTGATGTTAGGGATCGGGCTATCCCTGCTTGATGATTACTTATCCCTTATTCATGTATAATAAACGCAATTAGATACACTGAATAACACTGTCCAGCGTTCGGACAAGATTAACCCTAACGCCTTACATATTGTTTAATAATAATCACTACACACTATGACGCGTTAATCAATCCAGAAAACCCAAATATATGTCGCCAATACATTGCTTTTCTAAATATAGATTTACTTGATCGAAGCCATAGATATGGGCCCAATAGATTATTTTTCAAGGGCCCATCTTCACGTATAGGAATATACGGCACAGTCCAATTATAATTTGCAAAAGCACGTTGAAGTTTAGTTGTTCCGTTTTACAAAGCACGATCGTGCTATTTTATTCCAATTGCAAAAGCACATCGTGCGGAACGTGCACTTGTATTCCCTTTAGAGCCGTAAAAAATTGACCCTACCCGATGAACTCGAAAAACCTGGTCCGAAAATTTTGAAAAGAGAATCTCCGGAACCGATCCGAAACCGATTTAACACGAATGAATTTAGGACCCGAATTAACCCGACCTGATTGTCCGAATAACTCGATAGCCCGAAGTAACCCGACCCGATTGAACCGATAGCCCGATAACAACCCGATAAGAAGCCCGAGTATCCCGACCCGAATGAACCAATAAGCCCGAACCCGAAATAACCCAACCCGAATGACCCGGTTATTTTTAAAAATTAATATAATTATTAAAATTATTTGTAAGAATATACTTTTTGAAATGAATATAAGTTAAAAAAATGTTTAAATAAAAATTATTTAAGTCTATAACAATATAATCTATTGTATAAATAAATGCATTAGCCATACTATAATTTTTTTTTCTAAAATGGAATTTTTATACAAAAGTTTTTTTAATGTAATATATTGTCTATATATACATATACATATTTACTAATTACTGTATTGTCGTGTATAAGATGAATGTAAGAAAATCAAAATTTAAATAAAAATTTGTAAAATAACATCATCCTTAAGTCCATGATATAAGTTTATACTATTGTCGTTTTTACCGTAAGTCTATAATGACATAATTCATACTATAAGTCTATAATGAATCAGTCGGATATTCAAATTCAAAGTCATTTTCAATCATACGGATTGGACTAAAATCATTCCGATCAAATATATCACCCATATATCGCGCATAATTATACGATGCGACTAAATCGTTTTTAAATTCCATATTTTAGAATTTGGATGAAACGGATCAATCAAAATATTCACGGATTATTATCCGATTCGGAAAAAAGATGATAAGTTTTATTTTTTATTTTATAACAATCAAATATCCATGGATCAATCAAAATACGTGGATAATTATCCGAACCAACTAAAGTCGTTTTGAGATATTTAGATGAAACGGATTAGTCGGATATCTAGATCCGGTTAAAGTCATTTTCAATCAAACAGATCGGACAAAAATAGTTTTGATCAAGCATATCGCCCAAATATCTGGCGGGATGATTATCCGATCTGATTAAATTCGTTTTTAGATACCATATTTTTGAATATGGATCAAACGGATCGACCGAATTCCACGGATTATCATCCGATTTAGCAAAAGATGATAGATTTTATTTTATATTTTTTATAACAAACAAAATAGGAAAAACATATATGGATCAAATAGATCGGTCAGATTAGATATTTGATCAAATGGGTCTGTCTGATATCTAGATCCGGTTAAATTCATTTTCAATCAAACAGATCGGGCTAAAACCATTCAAATCAAACATATATGTGGATAATTATCCGATCGGACTAAAGTCGTTTTTGGATACAATATTTTAAAATATGGAACAAATAGATCAACCGAATATCCACATCTTATTATCCGATCGTTATGCAAAAGATGATAAATTTTATTTTATGTTTTATAACAAACAAAATAGGAAAAACATATATGGATCAAATGGATCGGTCATATTTAATATTTTGATCAAAACGAACCATTATTGTATTATTGTTATTATTATTCATTACGCATGTCTTTTATCTACTATTAAATTTTTTCAAATAAAGTACACACCACCAAAAGTATAAGACAACACAACATTTATTTTATCTTTTATCAATATAATATCTCGTATAAAATTTATAGTAAATTACACAAACCTGAACATAAATTGACCCGAATCATGATGCTAAACAATCCGATCCGATTTCGACCCAACCGAACATAAATTGACCCGAATCAAGATGTTAGACAACCCGTTCCGGTTTCGACCCAACCCAAAGATAACTGACCCGACTCCAACCCGATTGACTTGTCCCGATTGGTACATCTACCAAAGCCATTATAAAATGAAGTAACCCAACCCGAGAACCGGACTAAACGACCTATTATGAACTTATAATTCAAGAACCGAGAGGCTATCCGATAACCTGTATTAACCCGACCCAAACCGGTCCGACCCAAAAACAAACCGATAGAAAGGAGAGATTGTTTTGACCTAACCCGTTTTAACCCGAGCTTGTTATGACCGACCCGTCCCATTATGACCCGAGAACCTAGACTACCCGATAATCCGTTTCAACCCGAACAAACGATACCTGGATCAAACCGACCCGACCCAAAACAACCCGATTAATAACCAAGCTTTTTTTGACCCGTGGTTTCAACCCGAGCTTGTTGTGACCCGACCCCAAACTCAATCTGTTGGCCCGTTTGACACCTCTAATTGCATAAGGTAGGCACTGGAAACATATTTTTGAGAACCGAGACTACCCGATAACCCGTTTCAACCCGATTAATAACCAAGCCTTTTTTTGATCTGTGGTTTCAACCCGAGCTTGTTGGGACCCGACCCAAACCCAATTTATTGGCCCCGTTTGACACCTCTAATTGCATAAGGTAGGCATTGCAAACATATTTTTGAGAACCTAAAGCACATTCATGCTTTAACTCTGTTAATGTAAGGTAATCTACAAAACGAACGGTGGTATACCTGATCCTGCGTATTTTTAACTCTTCTATATTATCTTGTTAATTTGTAGTAGTTCAGCACAATACGTCGTGAAAAATATAATAAATCGCATTCAATAATTATATTTAACGTTTTGAATTTTTTAAAAATGATCTAACATGTCCAATTGACGATAAGGCGAAAGATATTACCTATTAATCACAACCGGAAACATACAAGTGCACAACCTAAAGTGTATTCAACAGAAGTTCATCCTCCCTCCTAACTGGACAATGATACCTTTTATAAAATACTCTTTAATCAATTTTGTAAAGTATTCAAGTATTTGTTTTAACGTATTTAGCTTTTTTTTGTGATGACCTTTTTTAACTTCTTTTTTTTTCCATTGTTATACTCTTGATTAATTTTTTTCGTATTGATTATCGAAAAAGATAAGTACACGGTTTTTGTTTTACTAATATAAAAAAAACTCGCAATCCGACGGTGTTCAGTGTTTGCCGGCGTGTCAGCGCCTAAAGTTTTGTAGGAAAAGATTAAATAAAAACGACCATCGTTGAGCGAATTGCGTGGAAAATAGTTTTTATCGCTTGAAACGCCGAGCGCCAGATGATTTATATACCGATAACTATCATATATATATATATATATATATATATTTAAAATATTATTAACAATAATGAATAACAAAATAATTGTAATAAATTTTATAGCTGACTATCTATTTGGACGATGTTCGATTTATTGAATACCGATAATACTCGTTCTTCGGATCGAATTTTACGTTAGTGCATGCCGATATGTATAACTCTTTTCTTCGGTTCAAGGAAAGAATTGCGGCAATGTATATCTTCTAATTGTGCGACTCTTTTTTGTTCTGGTCTATGAATAATATTCTACACATACATCCTCTATTACACGACTCTTTTTTTTCATCATCGGATTGCGACGATCTTCGATATCCGATAACTTTCATATCATATATATATATATATATATATCACACTCTTTAAATATTATAGATAACTTTGTAAATAAATTCAAAAAACACTGGTTTATATGAAAATTTACAATGTATTTCTCATGTATAATATAAATTTTAAAAAAATTAATATTAATAATAATTCATAAAAGTTTTTAATAATAACTCAACAAAATAATTTTAGCTAAAAACAATTTTGAATTTTGAATATAAAAAGGTAAACGTTAACTTTTTATTGAAAGTGTAATTGTACATTTATCCCTCTTTACTCCTTCTCAATGTTAAGAAAGGACACTAATAACATACATAAAATACTATGAAATATCGTAAGAGAAGAAATAATGGGTTATTATTATTATTATTATTATTATTTTATTATTAAAAAAAAACTTTTAACTCTACCTTTTTGTCAAATTTATTTTACCCTCTACCTTAATAATGTTTATATTTAGCTTAAATTGAGGTAGATTATTTTTACGTACTAATTAATATAATATATTAATTATAATATAAGAAATATGTATAATAAAATGACTAAATATAAATTTTTGATCAACATTTTAGCATAATATTATCTGCTTGCGATCCTATAATTTAGGATGTAAAATAACTCAAACCTTAAGTTTTCATTTAAATTTCACAAATGCATTTTATCGAACACATGACGACCAATAACCAGTCGTTTTGGCAGTTCACTAATAGATCCGGTTTCAAAATAACGACTTGATTTGAGATGTAAACATTATTTTAGACAAAAGACCAAGAAATGTCTGCCTTGTCTAAGTCTTCAACCTTTTATTCATACAAACTCTCGAACAATCAATTTATCTATAAACGATGTGGGATAACTAGGTATCATTTTAAATCTATGTAAATTTTTTTTTTAATATGTTTTAGTAAATAAAAATGATGGCTTAATTAGGATTTAATAAAAAGATATCGGTGAGAAAAAATTGTGAGATAGTCGTATCGACTAATCTACTTTAATTATGTAATATAGATTTGCAAAAGCACGTTATCGCACTTGTATTTCCCGTTGCAAGAGCAAGATGTGAATGCATTGCAATTTGCAAACATATTCGCGAGAACCTAAAGCACACTCGTACATGAGTTAATGCATTGCACGCCAAACCATACACTTTTGAGTCTTCTATATTACCTCATTTATTTGCAGTCTCCATTGCATAATGCACCTTGAACGACATAATAAATCGCATCTAACAATTATATCTAGTGCCCGTTTGGTTGGAGTGGTGGAATAAAAACGAAATGAAATCGGTTAAAGGGGAAGGAATAAAAATGGAATTGATTAGATTACTTTCATGTATAAAAAGACCTCTAAACAAACATAGTTTTTTTATTGATTCGGAATTATTCCGTTACCGTGAATGATTTCTAGCGATATCAAACGAGCCTTAATGTTTTAAATAAAAATTAAAGAGATTTACTCCCCATTTGGTTGTAACTCCGGAAACGGAAACGAAGTGAAAACGAATCTAGTCCATATATGTATTTTGTTCATGAAATCATTTCGGTTGGTTTTCACGCAAAATGCACTTGATTCCCTACTTTGTTACCCTATAGGGTATTAAAACTAATCAAATTCTACCACAATTAATTCAAACCACAAGGAATGATTCCCAACAACTTCATGAACAAGAGTGTACGTATAGACTAGATTCGTTTTCATTCCGTTTCTGTTTCTGAAATTTAAACCAAACGGAACCTTAACATGTTCAATCGGTAATAGAATGGTTGAGAAAACCTATTTAGCAAAATTCAAAACTTCTAATTTTTTTATAGCTGTTTCTTTTCCTTAATATTATTACCTGCCTTACGTACGTATAAATTATTCAATTTAATTTGCATCGGAACTTGATATATATAATCAATAGGCCTAGTGTCTTTCCTGCAGCCCATAACAGTTCTAAAACTCCATCTTATGGGCCTTTTGTGGCCCAATTTCTTAAAATAGGCCCAGCCCAATTGAAAAGTGGCCGGTATTAAAACCTCATATACCCACAGCCACAGCAAAAACGACACATCACATACGTGGTACACAACCACTAAGAAGCTTATCTTCCCATCCTTAGCAGCTAAGAAAGAACACTGATAATATATTTAAATATACATATAAAAAATAAATTCAGATTTTTATTTTTAATTTCGTCTTCACTTTTTGTCAAATCTATTTTAAACTGTAGCTTATAATTTTATATTTAGCTTTAATTGAGATAGATGATTTTTATTACTAAGTAATATATCTATTAATTAATATAATATATTAATTATATTATACAAAAATGCAATAATAATAAAAAATAAAATTATTTTTTATCAATAATATTCACGTAATATTATCGATGTACAATATTCCTACGGCTTGGGGATTTTCAATCTAAAAATTAACAAAAAATTAACCTCTCATCTAATACCTAATATT
The DNA here is from genome assembly GCA_002319775.1 of Fagopyrum tataricum. Classification (NCBI taxonomy): domain Eukaryota; kingdom Viridiplantae; phylum Streptophyta; class Magnoliopsida; order Caryophyllales; family Polygonaceae; genus Fagopyrum; species Fagopyrum tataricum. The sequence continues at coordinate 37,859,681 of CM008281.1, read as the reverse complement.
ATAATTTCTCACTCAATATTTCTATATTTATAAATTAAAATTCTTTTTTTTTAATAAATTTAAAAAAATGTAAAACAATTAAAACGGTGTGAACTGAGTCTTATCCCTGGACGACTTTCTAGAAACCACCAAAAGATTTCACAGGAAATCAAACCCCATCATTTACGCCCAAAACGCGTTTTTCTTCTTACATTTTTGCCCTTCACCACTCCCCCACTAATATAATCCCTCTTTCAATACTTTGACAGATCTACACGCAAATCTGCTACTGCTTACTTCCTTCAACTTTCCTCAAACTCCATTCTTATCTATCCATCTATCTCCTATCTCCTATCTCCGCATCTATAAATCCATTTTCACCCTTCTTCCTCAACCTCTTGCATACCCAGTTACCTCTAAACCGATATCTGACTATACTTCTATCAGTTTCTCTGTTGAGTAAGCTTCTCAGAGGCGTTTTATCGAACACATGGAGAACAACAACAACCAGTCGTTCTGGCAGTTCACAGATCAGATCCGGCTTCAGAACAACGATTTTGCTAATCTCTCACTCAATGATTCAATTTGGAGTGTAAACCCCTTCGGATCGAAGAACCCTGAAGAAAGGAGGAATTTCGACATCAGAGTCCCAACAACGGCGACAACCCAAAACCTAAACCCTGTTGCTCGTAACAACAACGTCTTTCCTTACGATTTCAAGGAAAAGAACGTCGACAGCTCCGATTTCAACTCCTTTAATGATGGGTGGAAGCTCGGGTCGGGATTGGGATCTGGATTTGGGATGCATAACAATCCTACCGTCACGGCACAAAACGGTGTTAATGGCGGATTTAGCAAGGGGATGTATACCAAGCCTTATATGAACCAGTATACCAACAATTTCAATTTGGGTGTGAATGATTTTAATGGAAATAGTTTTCATTTGAAGAATATTAATGGGAAAGTTGAGGACGATTTCCATCAGCTTCACCATGTTAGCAAAGGCGGGAAGAAGAAGAAGGAGAACCCCAATGAAATCAAGGATGACAAGAACGGTGTTGATAAGAGGTTTAAGACTCTTCCTCCATCTGAGGTTTTGCCTAGAAATGAGACAATTGGCGGATACATCTTTGTCTGCAACAATGATACCATGGAGGAGAATCTTAAGAGGCAATTGTTTGGTATGTTCTTCACCAAATCTTTATTCTTTCAGCTGTTTATGTTGTGGATTAGAGTTTCTGATTATGAATATTGGTCTAGGGTTTATCTAGGTTGAGCAATTTCTTATTGATGTGTATCTATATTGGTATGATTAGCTAAGTTGATGTTAATCTTTGTTTCCTTACCATGATCCTAATTGTGATTGCCATGTGTTGTCTGTTGAGCTAATTGGATTTGTTGATCTTCCCCAATTGAATTTGGTTAAAGTCTGATCTGATTTGTTTGATGTTGCATTGATGCTATTGTGTGGTTGAAATTTCTTTATATGGGTCTCTGATGGTATTCAATTCTTCATATTTGTAGGTTTACCTCCTCGATACCGCGATTCAGTTAGGGCAATCACCCCTGGTTTGCCCCTTTTCCTCTACAACTACTCTACCCACCAGCTCCATGGAATCTATGAGGTAAAATTATTTGCTTCTTAACCATTTTTCCAGGAAATTCCACAATAATTTAACTTGACGCTGAGAATTTGATGTTTTGTTTAATTAGGCTTTTTGGAAGCCAAGCCTCCAACATTGATCAACTGCTTGGGAAGACAAGAAGAATGCCGGCGAGTCTCGCTTCCCTGCTCAGGTTGGTTATCTTCTGTATCAATATGTTAAATTGGTTAAATTTTACACTGCATTAATATTCTTTTGATCTTGAATGGTAATATTAGAGAGAAACAAAAAAACCGAGCACTTATTAGCTGACGTTTGATTGCGGCTTACCATTCTTGTTATGGTTACTGATTAAGAATCAAGATTGATACTTCTATGTAATCAATTTTCTATCATTCTAATCCATATATGATATTGCAGGTGAGAGTTCAGACCAGGAAGATCTGTGAGCCACTGGAGGAAGATGCATTCAGGCCAATCCTTCACCACTACGACGGCCCCAAGTTCCGTCTTGAGCTGAGCGTACCAGAGGTAACCTTCCTCACAAACTCGGTCTTGTTCGTTCCAAAATCCGATTTTTTCCAAACAATTCTTAACTCGGCTTTCTTGCAGGTGATTTCACTCCTGGACATCTTCGAAGTGACTGACGCTTGAACATCTGCCCTGCCACGGCTGATTATGCAAAATAGAATACAAAGGAAGTCTTTGTATTGACAAAAGAGTCATGTTAGATGAGTTTGTCTTTCGGTTTGCATATCTTGCAGGTGTTTCTTGTGAACAAGAGGAAGAAAATAGAATACAAAGAGTTGAAGATGATATCACAAAAAAATTAAAAAAAAACTATTGTGTAGTATAAACTTTTTTTTGCGTTGTTATTTTGACCATTTTGTAAAATTAGATGGTGTGTAAACAATGTTCACCCATCTTGATGATAAAATCTTAATGATATTTATCAAAGTATATAAGTAATAATATGACAATATCTATTTGTGTAACACTTGAGCTTGATAAATTTCGAGTTCTTTTATTCTCCAAAATGTCTTTATATTGTATGTTCTTGGCTTACATAGTAGGATTCGATTGGTCAATGTCACTTTACACCGAAATATTGTTTGACATTTGTGATTTTTTGTGTGTAGATTTGTCTTATGATAAGGCTTTTATATTGTCACAAAGTTGGATACTTATATATATTTTATCTCAAAACTTGTAAAGAGGACCACATGGAAGTATGTGGCTTAAGGGGAAATATGGAAGATGGGTAGGGTAGGAAAAAGGAGAAATTCAAAGTAAAGTAAGTTTATGATGTCAAAGTTTGGTTGGAACTTTACTTTTTATCATAATTTATTAATCAATCTAAGGTCTTTATTCATATGTTTAATGGTATTTGGTAGAAAGTGGTGGGTGGATGGTGTTTGCTGTTTTTGGAATATTCCTATCTAGCAAACAACCACTTTGAAGTTCAAATAATTGTACAAAGTTAATAGTATGTTTTGATGTTTAATTTGAAGACACAATAAGGTGGAATATGACAATATTTAGTATGCTTTTTTTCAATTTATAAATTGTTATTATTGGAAAATTTTGAATTCGAGTTATGATGAAGTTTAGATATATAGTGTTTTTTTTGGTATGGTTCGAAAGTGGGAAAATAAATTAGTGTGTCGTAATATATGAATATTTAGCTTGGTTGTTCAAGGCTTTCTCCGATACTAAATCGTTAATTTTATCCATATTTTTCGGTACGACAATAAGGTGGTGGACTAACTTGTTAATTTTTGCTTTTTCCCTTTTGAGGTTAGTGTTATCATTTTGATGACCTCCTCTTTGTATTAGGTTTGTCCTTTTAGATTATGCTAAGGGGTGTGAGGATCCCACATATGGCTTGTATTTTTCATTCAATAATAGCCTTTTAGTGGCGGAAAGTACATACTCTTTTCACCAAGAAAAATAATATGAAGTATCAGTACGACTATACAAATTCCGAACCAAAATGAACCTGAACCATTGAAGAGAGATTGGACCATAATCCAACATATTTAATTTCGCGATGTGGACTAGATTGGACTAACATATTTTTTATTGTTTATAGAACTAATAAATGGACATATCTGAACCGAAGTTTAGCTGAATCGGATATTTTCGGTTTGAGTTTCTTTGTGATATAAACCGGTTTTACTTCGGGGATCTTTGTAACATAACTAGTTAGAGGGATGAAAGAAAAGTTAAATGATAAATAATCTATAAATATTAATGGTGAAACAAAGCCTCACTCGACTACCCTTCATGCTTTCCTTCGAGCTTTATTAATTCATACATTAACTTAGTTGGTACAAACTAATGTGCAAGTTCCTTTATTAGGTTTGAAGATGTACACGTACATCTAGAAGCTAAGATTTTTAAGTTTATGTCATTATCAATATGTCGAAAAAACAATTTCAGACTTGTATAAGTATGGGTGGGTGGCAAGCAATGAAATTTATTTTTAAAAAAAGAAAAGAAAAAGAAATGCCATACTTGTACTCATTCAAAAAAGATGTCGTACTTGTACTCATTCAAATAATTTTGGATATTTTTGGTTCCCCTCTTCCAACTTATCAGAAAATAAAATAATATTTATCATTCAATGAAATTGAAACATTCAAAACCAACTTTTGTTGGGAGGTTTGTATCTATGTGATGACACAATATATTTTATGTAGCTTCAAAAAATATTATCTTATATAGTTATACCCTATCATGTTTGTCATTACTAGAGAATAGATGAAAATTTTATTTTGCATAGATTAATTTATTTAAAATATTTTGTTTTTAGATTGTTTTTATACATATTTTTTTGACAATATTTCTCATCGTTATGTTGACTTATGTCACATGTTTTTCCTTTAATTTTCTAGTTCAGTTTAGTGATATTTGTGTTAACTTCCGGATTTATTCGCGGTATATCGAGTTTCCCGACATTTTAACATTAGAGAGCTTGTCTTGTGATATTTCAATTTTTCTCTCTAAAAGGAATTATGAAGAATTTTAGATGGCTTTGATATGAGAAATGAACTAAAAGAAAAGTGTTTGAGTTGATCCAAGATGAAGCCCAACAAAGGTTGAAGATATAGTTTAAAAAGCCCAAAAGAGGCCCAACAAGGCAGGATCAACATGACAATCATTCACTATGAACATGTGATGGATCGAAGCGGATGATAATTATGGATTTTTTTTTTAAAAACCTAACGCTAATAGATTATGAACTTGTTTTGTAAAGATGGATTTACTAGGATGAAAGTTATGAAAAATTATAGATTTTTCTTAATCCCACACTATGATTCTCATAGGGATTATAAGGGAAATTATGAGTTTATTTTTAATATAATTTCTTACTAAATTACTAAAAGACCCATAATAAATGAATATCGGGCTAATGATAAAAAACAATTCGGTAAGTGTAGAGTCCCATTTTTCTTATTAAGGATATCAAAATTAGATGGAATGCGATTTTAAATTATTTTTTTGTAAAATAACAAAATTCAACATTTGATCAGCTGATCAGCTTGACTCGAATGACTTCCGGAAAGTAAGAACCTTGATAATGTAGTTAAAAATTTGCTTTATTGTTAACGGAAAATCGCTACTTAGTCACCCACGTATGTAGATCTTAACCTAGAGGTGGCAACTGAAAACTTCGAGTCGGTTCAATTGGATTAGCCGGATTTTCTTCAAGTTGGTCCGGGTCAAACAATTTTCATGATTTCAAGTTTTGTGTTAAAACGAGTCACATTGATTGAATTATAGATTTGATGAACAAGTAGAAATCAAACTCAAGAACCCATGACATCAAATCAACACAATGCTTTAGTTGTACAAGTTTCTTGTTCTTTGGATTTCCACCACCATATATATCACACAAGTAATCATCAAATATACACAAAAGTCCTACCAACACAATGACAAGTAAAGTACCTTATAAAATAACTTCTTTCTTGTTCTATTTTCAAGGGCATAAAATACTCTTTGTTTATAGAGATTGAAATTCCAATATCTAATGGCAAAGAGGGCAAGGGACCAAGCCATTCTCATTGCACTTAGGACATCTCTCTTTGTCATCCCCAACCACCACCTTGCAGCTGCCTCCACACTCTATGCACGGCATGAACCTCGCCCCACCGCATCCTTCGCAACCTTGCCACCCAACACCTCTCTCGACACGAGCCCAACTCAATATTCTCCCTAGTCGACCGGTTTCGTTTAGCTCCACTACCTCATCTACTCCTCCTATGTACCTGTTCCAAGCAACATATAATTAAGGTATTAATCTCGGTTTAAGCCAACTAAAAAAACCATTAAAGTCCAATGGAATTAAGATTAAAGTCATCTTGTACCAAAGTCTATTGATTTTTTACCCGAAAGACCAATTGCCGTAACATAAGAAACCCAAAACCGTGTATAATATACTTGTTTTTATTTCTATAACGGACGTGATATGCAAATCTCAACAAAAAAACGACGAGGACATAAAGTATTTAATTAGTCATTCCGTGTTCCCAACTCGTTTTCTACTCTCTTGATTAGTTAACTCTATCCCAAAATTATTAACCAATCTTTTAAATTGAAAAATTACAATCCGATAGATTTAGATTTAGAATTTAATAAACCATAAATATTGATGGTTGATAATTGACGACCACGTCTAGGAATAAGTCTACGATTACAAAAGTATATTCTACGAAAATAATAATAAGATCATCTAAATTCGAATCAATTCTGATAAGACGGATAATATATAGAATAGCTAGTCTAATATATATATGATGAATTATCTTCCTTATCCTACCATTATATATCTTTAAAATTGGAAACATATTTTGAGTAAATTTAAAAGCAAGGCAATACAAATAAGTAATAACAAATCAATTTCTGTAATAGTTCATTATATTTTTACCTGCCGTGGATGAATAATCTGGGGACAGAAGCTGACTCGCCGACGAGTTCCTCAACTCAGCCAAGAACTCACCGTGCAAAGAAACATCACGCTCGTCAAAGACCACTCGGTGCACCTCCAACACCGTCCTCGCTCTATTACACTCTTCAAACGTCTTCCTAACACCTCCAAGCGACGTCGTATAGAGTACAACCGCCGCAGCGCCACCCAGCGGGCACTTCTCAGGGAACCCACCTAGTGGGTCCCGCCTTAACATCGCCAACTTATCAAGAAAACCCTCTTTCCCTTCTTTCTCCCTCTCAATCCTGTCCCTCTTGATAAACGGATTCTCCTTTACGGAGCAATATCCGGTTTCTGACCGGTATTGAATTTCACCGGGTTTAAGTCGGGTTGGGGTTGAACCGGTTTTAGTTTTGGGTTGGTCACAAGCTCTTCCACCGTATGGACGGAGGAGTTCGTGGGTTCTGGTGGCGGTGGTGAGGTGGTTGGGATTTGAAGTCGTCGAGGGCTTTGCTGATTTCATCCCAAGAACGAGGAGGAGCTGATTCCGATTCATCGGAGTCGAGTTTCTCTAGAAGTGGGCGGGTACGTGAGAGGGTTTTTTGAAGTTGGTTTCGGATAGGAGGGTGGATTCGAGCTTTAGCCAAGGCTCTTCGATTGAGTTGATGTCAAAAACCGCGAAGCTTGAAGCGGTGGATGGTAGCTCTCGAGGGCCGCGGTTTTTCTTGTGGTTGTTGGTGATGTTGCTCCTATCTTCTTAGATGAAGCACACCCCATTTTGGCAAAACAAAGAGGATTTAGGGTTTGAAGAAGAGTATAGCTAGTTTTCTTTGTGTTGTGTTGTATGAATTATGCAAATGGATGTGTGTAATTAGGAAGTGGGAGAGGAAATGAGAGGATGTAGGGAGTTGAGTGATGAGTGGTCACAAGTGAGAGAAAAGGAATTGTGATTTTGTGTTGTTGTGTGGATGTTTTTGTCTTTCAATAAAAGCCAATATTCTTCTCTTCAAGAGTTTTCTATTGATATGTGTCGAGTTCAAACTTCAAAGTTTGTCAAAAAGTATACTAAATAATTAAAATTAATACATTTTGCAAACGTTAGGCTAAGAAGAGAATTTTCGGTAAGAAAAATATATAAAATAAAGTAAATATTTATAAAATATAATTGATAGGAGTTCATATTTTCACTTTTTATATTTTATTAAAAATATTATGAACCAATTTTTATCCACTATTGTTTAATTTACTATTCATAATTTATCACCAAATAAATTATACTTTACTAAGCTTGATTCAATTTTCGAGTTTTTATATCAAAAGAGTGTGATTTACTTGATCAGCTCCTAAATCCTTACTATATGATTAACAATTAAAAGGTAAGTACAATATTTTCAGGTCGAACTATGATAACCTGATCTACTTAAATAAATAAAAATTTTACTATTTATTTCTTCGATTTTTCTAAATGATGTAAAACCAGAGACATTAGGATTACAAAATCGATGGCCGTAATGAAAATTTGAAAATTAATTTGTTTCGGGGTGATGCTTGGATGGTGTTTGAGTGTGTGGCCATGTGTAGCTTGTGGTTTGGCATGAGCCAAGTAAAATAATAGAAATGCGTAGCAAATCATTTTCGTTAGGGATATCTATGAGATATGGTGTATGTGGGGTCACACTTTTGTGGACGTAATGTCGCAATGAAATAATAAGAAAATAGAAATGTTTATATCGATTATATATAATATGATGGAAGCGGGTTACACCTCTTATCATCAATTAAGTAAAAAATTTAATTACTAAATTTTATATCTGATGGGTCTAAACCGTGAAGGAGAAGCACGTAAGGTGAACTATAATTAATGAATTATTGATCAGAGAGAATTGGATGAAATACACTCCTTAATAAATTTTATTTAGTAGATATCTCAAACCAATAAATTATTAAGTGAATAGTATGATTAGACATATAATAACACATTTAACTTTATAATAATATTTCAATTTATTTTATTTGGTTATAAAAATAAATCTACAATATATGAAATTTTCTTGTAATTGGGTTATTTATTATTGTAATGTACAAGAATGTTAATACTTTTGAATACAAATTGGTTACGCAGAATGAATTTTCTTGTTAGTCTTGTATATTTTTTCCTATATTTTCGATAACATTTGACATACAGTATGACATATTTTTTTTTATGTTAAATGTACACCTGGGAAAACGCGGGTAAGTCCGTCCGGCCTGTCCATCCGAAAAAACGAGGGGTATGGCGTATAAGGTAGGCCCTTCTGGGCCGTTAAGTCCGACCCGAAAATCCGAGACCTCAAGATAAAGTTCAAAATATTCACAACCAGTAAACTACTTTGAATTATGTGTTATAATTTTATTTTAAATTAATATGTATAATTTAATATATATTTATAAAGTGGGCCCCATCCGTCCGGTTCGGGGGTGGGTATGGGCAAGACCCAGTGTAAAGCCCAAATTTTCCAATCTTAACTATTTATGATTAATTGTGCTTAATTAAAATTGATTAAGCTTAATCATGATTATTGTGTTGTCCTTAAGTCTTGGATGTTTGGACCTAACTTCCAAAGTAAGTATATTTGGTGAATTTTGCTTGTACCGTTGAATGAATTGATCGATTAGGGCTAGGGATGTCAATGAGTCGGATATGGGGCGGGGATGTAACACCCCAAATTCGTAGTACTCGAGGTGCTACTGGGCAAATATCTCACAATAGATCCTGACCTAGCCTGACAACAAGTTCACTGGATCTTACAACAAGACACATATAGATTAAAACAAAACATAAAACTGATATATATATATATATATATATATATATATATATATATATATATATATATATATATATATATATATATATATATATATATATCAAAAGGTAATACAGAAGAACCGCTGAGTACAAAATCAAAAATATATATCCGTACAATATAAATAACCCATATCCACGATATTGCCCCAGTGTACGGAGCCCTCAGCGGATCACCCCTCTAGATCACTCTGCAGTTCTCCTAACCTGCAAAGGATCTACAACACGGTATAAAACCGTTAGCTAACCATACACATATATATAGAAGATGCTAGAGCACAAACAAACTTCAGGAATGATAACATATAAACATGCTGTCACACATTTACCGGTTAATTATCTTTAATAAGTCCAACACTTAAATAGTATAAATATATCTGCATATGAATATATGTGACACGAGGAATATATATAAAATCCTCGCCTCTGAGTACTATAACTAGCTGGAGTGGTATAAGCGCACCTTCCCGTATACCATAAGGGGTGGTCAGTGCCCTTCCCGTATACCAGATCTAACCAGACAACAGAGAACTTCCCAAACTCCACTACGGGATGAAAGGCTAGTTGTCACAGCCACTACAATGGGCGGTCAATATAACATAGGTCGGTAATAAACCGTATCGCATGCTATAAAGCATATAACAAACACCACTCATGCATACATCCAATATAAGGATGGTAGCTAAGTAAGTCCTATGGACTTACCTCAACCTCAGTAGTAGTCTCACTACGATCAACTCTCAACCTGGTCCACTCCAATCTAGAGGACAACACTGCTAGTAACAAGGCATAACAATATATCACACTCATATCCATCAAAGGGGTCACACCTAGACCCAAGGGATCCATAAGGATCATATCCTAACTCATAACCTCAAAGCCATAACCGGCATAAAACGATAACATACTCATCAACATTCTAACCTCATACATGTACCTAGTATGCTACTAACCCGCTCATACTAGGAAAGGATCTACCTTACTCTAGGTAGACCCGGGACAAGACACACCTGCGTGACAAGAGAGACGCAGGGGCGGAGTAAGGCAACCCGCATGCGCGGCAAGGCTCAGCCGCAGGCGGCGTTGACAGTGGCCGCAGGCAATGCAGGCACGGCGCAAGCGCTGTGACACAGCTTCCGCAGGGCGGTGGCTTCCAGGCGCGGGGGCGGCGACGGTGCAGAAAGTGATCCGGCGATTCCTCTTCGGCTCTTCACGTGATCAAATCACGTTTTCTCCATTCCAAAGTCACACACATACATATACATACACATTCCAACATCAATCTACATTCAATTCATCTAATCCTAAGCTAAGGAAGATGGAATCAAAGAAGAAGAAAGGAAGGAGAAGCAAGGAGCTTACCTCCACTGCTGGTCTAGGCAAGAGAATGATTCAAACAGTACCTCAACTGGCTCTCAAGCTCAACACAACACATCCACTAGCATCAACCTCAACAAAGGCCACACAAAACCTCTTTCAAACCAAGGAAAAACCAAGCACAAGATCAAGAAGGAGAAGGAGGCAAGAAGAAGAACGCGAAGAAGGCTGGAATGAAGTAACCCTTGCTCAAGAAGCAAAGGAAAAGGCTAAGAAGAGAAGAGAGTAAAACACGAATCAACCGGTCAACAAAACGGCTGTAGCCGCAGGAAACCGCAAGGGCGGGCTTCCTGGCCGCAGGGGCGGAACAACAAAGAGGCCGCAGGGGCGGCCTCACAGACCCGCGGGCGGCTAAGGCTAAAACTGGCTCCCAAAGACTAAATGGGGTGTATTCAATTCAGACTTTTAAAGATTTTGACTGAATTTTAACAATCCATGGAATTTGCTGATTCTGTGGGATATTTTAATTCTATATAGAGTTAATGCAGATTTTGTCAGATTCCATCAAATTAATACATGACCAAGAGAGAAATCATCCATCTAGTATGACTAGTTTATATAGCAAATTTTTAATTAGTTGATATACTAACAACTTATCCATGATCAAAAGAAATCATCTAGAAAAATAACATACAATTATCAATCTATTAAAATTCACACCAACATCAGCATTTTTAATTTCTATTGTAAGTAAGCCTAAGTACCTACTTATCAAATAATTTCTATTGATTTTCGATCGATTGCCTACTGATTTTATGATTAATTATATAGCAATATATATAATATATTAAAGCATATGATAAAGTACAATTGCACTGCAGAACACAGAAGATATTTTAATTATCTAATTATATATATATACCGAGACTGCATAAACAAAAAAAAGAGTACATGCGGTACAATGCTTTTTCTGAAACCGTAGAAGTCGCAAAATGAAAAGAGAAAACTGAGAGGAACGCTCACACGTTTCTTATGACAAATTAATAAGACGAACCCAAGCACTCGAAAACGCTCAAAATGTTGATTTGGCCGTTAGGGTTCTTCAAATTAATACATGACCAAGAGAAATCATCCATCTAGTATGACTAGTTTATATAGCAAATTTTTAATAGTTGATATACTAACAACTTATCCATGATCAAAAGAAATCATCTAGAAAAATAACATACAATTATCAATCTATTAAAATTCACAACCAACATCAGCATTTTAATTTCTATTGTAAGTAAGCCTAAGTACCTACTTATCAAATAATTTCTATTGATTTTCGATCGATTGCCTACTGATTTTATGATTAATTATATAGCAATATATATAATATATTAAAGCATATGATAAAGTACAATTGCACTGCAGAACACAGAAGATATTTTTAATTATCTAATTATATATATATACCGAGACTGCATAAACAAAAAAAAGAGTACATGCGGTACAATGCTTTTTGAAACGCAGAAGTCGCAAAATAAAAAGAGAAAACTGAGAGGAACGCTCACACGTTTCTTATGACAAATTAATAAGACGAACCCAAGCACTCGAAAACGCTCAAAAATGTTGATTTGGCCGTTAGGGTTCTTCAGTGCTGTAGTTAGGTTGTGCAAAATTGACCGGACCGGTTTTTTCCGGTCCGGTCCGTCCCGGACCAAATCCGTCCGGTCCGGTCCGGTCCCCGGTCCAGGATTTTAGGAAATTCCTGTCCCGGTCCAATTCTGGTCCGGACCGGAAAACCGGGTCGGACCGGAATTTATTTATATATATATATATATAATTTAAATTGATATATTTTTAAAAATTATATATATTTAATTAAAATATATACTTTTTGATTTTTTTTGTTATTTGCAAAAATATATATTTTTTAATTTAATTTATTTTATTCCGGTCCGAAAAGGTCCGAATCCGGTCCGGACCGGAATGGACCGGACCGTAACGGTCCGGTCCCCAGTCCAAGTTTTGAAAATTCCGGTTCACCGGTCCGGAAATTCCGGTCCGGTCTGGACCGGGAACGGATATTCCGGTCCGTTCCGGTCTAGACCGGATGCACAACCCTAACTGTAGTTTGGCGTGGAAATCTTATGTGTTGGGAGAAGACTTCTATAAAGTTTATAAGTAATAACAAATCCTACAAAATCAATGAAATAATAGATTCTTTTTAAATCAAGAAACTTTTAAATACCATAGGAATTTTATGGAAAATTTAAAATCCTAATTGAATATCAAAAGATTTGTATGGACTTTTAAAAATCTATATTGAATACCCATAGACTTTTAAACTCCAAAAAATCCTGTAAAATCTTAATTGAATACACCCCCTAAGGCTCTTACAGGGGAGCACCCTATTCATCCCCATACCCGTTTAGTATATAATGCCCTCCATCCCCATCCCCATACCTGTTGGGGTATTGAAAATTGCCCTCATCCCCATCCCCGTCGGATATTCATCCCCATCGGGGAATCCCCGTCGCCGTTTAATTTTTTCCATTTACATTTTGATTATTTTTCCCGGAAAACTCTCTATCCCCATCCCGCCCCGTTTAACTTTTAGGAGTTTGATAAAAACATTAACTCGGATAATAAATGTGAAATTAGGCTATAAAATACAAAATTGTTACTTTGTTTAACTATATAAATATATAAAAACACTAGAAAAAAAAGAAGAGAATTCCATTTTTTATAAAAAATATACAAATTTGCCGAAGTAAAGGTATATCATGTATATATATTAGATTTCGTTCGTTCAAGTATGATCAAGATCGTAGTACAAAACAAGTGTAAACTAAAATAATTATATTAACAACATTTAGATTACGATCTAAGATAAAAGTGATTTATTATTATATCATTTTAATATTACAGTTTAAGATTTAGGTTGCACCACCAAAACATGTATATGAGACTAATACACACGTAAAAAAACACAACATATAGTTTGTCATGCATTTGATCATCGTGAATCGTGATTTGATATATTACTTGATCATCATGAATCGTGATTTGATATATTACGTATTCAGAAACTTCACGAGGGTGTTATCCTTATATGATCAAAAACCAAATTTTTATAGGTTAGTATTTAACATGTACATAATTTACGCATGTAATATACATTTTAATTGAAATGTTATCCTCATATGTTTCAAATTATATTTTGTGTAAGTAGGAACGAGTATGATACTTAACTCTCAAAGTACAAAAGTGTATATAGGTTACTAACCTTTAGTTCATGATCATAAAATGTCAATTTTTTATATTATATTAATATACATTTTTAATTGAAATTGTTGACATGACTTAGTTGTTTGTTTAACGCATCACCTTATCCAATTTGCCAAAGTAATTATATTTACGATTCGTTCGTTCAAGTGGACCGAGACTCGTAGTACAAACTACTGTAAACTAAAATTAACTATATTTTACAAACATTGAGATTACGATCTCCAGATAAAATGTTATATTATTTATCATTTTAATTTCACGGTTTAAGATTTAAGTTGCACATCAAAACATGTATTTAAGAGAGTAAGACACAAAAAAAACAATATGTAGTATGTCGTGCATTTGATAATCGTGATTTGACATTTAGAACGTATTTAAAACTTTCGCAAGGGTGTTATCCTCATGATTGAAAACCAAATTAATATAGGTTAGCATTAGCGTAATTTACACGTATCAAATAAATAATTAAACTTAAATTATATTTTGTGTAAATAGGAACGAGTATGATAATAAAGTACAGAAGTGTATATAGTTTCAAAGTTTAGTAAGAATCGGCAGTTTTTAAAATTAAAGTGAAAATACAATGGAAATCTAATATAAATACAATTTTTTTTCTTAATTTATGTATCTCCAATGGGATCCTCATCGGGTTCCCCAACGGGGATCCCCATCGAGTTCCCCGGCGGGTTCGGGTACGGATCGGGGAGCGAGGCGAATAGCCCTATCTTCATCCCCGTCCCCATCCTTAAGTGGGTGATAAAAAATTTCCCCATACCTGTCCCAATCCTCATCCCGCCCCCATGATGAGTAATACCCATGAATTCGGGGAATCCTCGCCCCATTTACACCCCTAATTAGGGCATCGATTATGCCATATATGGAATAATATGAAAGGACAAATCGGTCAAAAGAATCGCTATTCCTTTTCTAAGAGTACGGTTTGGGAATATACATTTTTCGAGAAATTTACGACGAGAAATTTACGAAATAATTATTTCGATAATATTCCGGTTTTCTATTCCAATTTTGCAATATTTGGAAACAAAGAAGAGGTGTTCGATGTCTCTTACATGTTTCACATGTTATCTTCATGATAAATTATAAACATAATTACATACGAAACAAAGAAGTCGGAGAGAATAACCATCGAGGCTAATACTCTTCCGGTGTTCGATGTGACATTTGTGTGTCACCCTTCCGGTGTTCGATGTGATGCTAATACTCTTTGTTTCGTATGGAATACGTAACTTCTTTCTAATCGTCAATTGAGTTAGTAACGAATAAGATATAAATTTATTCGTTTTCTATATTTAGATTTAGCCTAAATTGACTTTAACTTGTCAAAATGGATAAATAAAAATTCCATTATGATCATATAATTATTCTGGTTATCATTGGTTATTAGTTTGATGAAATTTAATGACATGTTGGCTAGAAAATGCCTTCGGGCAAAATGTTGCGCTAACAATATTTAATTAACTAATTAAAATATTAATACTTAAATCTAGATCAATGAATCTGTTGGTTAGTAATATCAATGCTGGAACAAATTTCAAGTAAGTCCTCGTGACTTACTTAGTTAACTTTCCCCGCAAATTGACTTAAATGAGGGGTCACTTGTTTACTAGCACGTTGAATGTTATATACTTACATGCTTATAAGTATGACGTTAATATTATGAATATGTTAATCTTAATAAGTGATATGTTCAGTTGATAAATATAAACACCACATGTTATAGTGGACTATATAAAGTTATATACGCAAGTGATGGTATAAAGATCATTCACAATTGACCGTATATTAAATGATAAGTGATGATTGTTTTTGGATTAAGTTGTCGGGTGTGTTTTGCACAAAATTTAGTTACACTTACACGACACATTTACACTTTCAAAGCGGACGCCATTAATCATGGTGGGTTCGGCTATATATTCATTATGCCAAACATGGGACAAAGAGGATGCCCGCCATTAGTCACGATGGGTTCGACTATATATTCATTATGTCGAACATGTGGCCAAAAAGGATGCCATTAGTCACAATGGTCGGCTATATATATCATTAAGCCAAAGTCGTAGCTACACTTCCCTATGTGAATATTCACGACACTCAAAATAAAGCCGATATATATATATATATATATATATATATATATATATATATATATATATATATAATATATATATATATATATATATATATATATATAATTCATGTCTCTTACATGTTTCACATGTTATCTTCACATGATAAATTATGAACATAATTACATGTTGTTTGAGATCCCTCGACGATAGTTTAAGGATCGTTAGCTAATGGTTTATAGCGGACTCTTTTTAGGTTATCTTAATGATAAGAACACTACTAGGATGTCAGCTGGAGTTGGTGGTCAGCCGAGACCCTGTGTCAGTGGTAAGTTAGGGTTATTTTTGTTGGTATACCGCATGTAGGAGGAGGTATACGCTCGCATGTAAGTTGCGTTGTAAGTTTGTTGTTGATGCAGGTTAAAGACTACAAGTGGGAAGTTTATGTTTTTTTTTGTTATGTAGTTGCATACATGAAATGATTTTGGTAATGTTTGTCAACTAAACAGGTTGAGTGTTTTTATAATTGTGTCGTGCTTCTTGTTGCAAAGGTCATACAAATGAATTGTTGTCGATCAGGCTAACTGATGATACCCATTATGTGGTCCCTAACTTAGTAACGTCTTGGATTATTAAAAATCAGGGTCATTACTCCCAAGCCTGTATTTCGGGTCCGACCCGAAAAAATGGGCAAGTTTTTCCTTAAAATTCGACCCGAGTCCAGAGATGACCAGGTGTAGTTAAATGATGATAATTGGTTTTCATGACAAGAAATATCTTAGTGAATGTTTCTTGTATTTCCTATAGAATATACTGACTTTTTGATCGATAAAGTTATTGTTCTCGTAATATAAACTTCGCATCATGAGAGAAAAATTCCAATTGTGTTTGATAATAGTACAAACTTTTTAAAAATGACCGATTCACCTTCTCAATTTAGAGTATACCATTATTGAAACGACAATATTAATTACACGATCTTGTAATGGTTTATATAAGGGTAATTTTGTCTTAAAATTTCAATTGATATCAAATGCTAATACAATTTGCAACGGAGGCTATATGTTAAGTCATATTATTGACATTGGACTACATAGCAAATTCACCTTATGGATTATTGAAAAGTAAGGCAAGGTCAAATTTATTTTTAATAGTTGTTAATGTGTAATTATGTTTTGATATTTTATTGTGGATTTAGTTAAAAAAACTAATTATATTTTAAGAATATTAAATAATAAAAATGTAAATGCGACAAAATTATAGTAAAGACCAATCCTACCGGTGCCATTAAATTGTGAAGACCATTCAACTCAAGCCATTAACGTAATTGAAGCCAATATGTGTTGAAGTCCAAGGGACCGTAAATTCAGAGTCGTGTGTGTTTTTTTTTTGGTTAAGTTCAGAGTCATGTGAATACGAGCATACATGTATGTTAGACTGTATCTCGTTTCATTAATAAACAGACATGCGACTTATGTCTGTTTATTATTGAAACGAGATACGCATATCATCGACATGGAGATTGCTAGATTGTTAGTTTTAAATCCTAGCTAAACCTCGTTTAGTAGGATGCATATGGGCTTTAGGGGGCTTAATAGTTATGGGTCTCAAGAGACATGGGCCAAAGTAGACAAAAGAAAAAGTCTAGCCAAGATAATTTAAAGTTTTTTCACGTGAACAAGTTCTTCCGTCTACTCTTCGAACAAGTTTAGAGCTTTAGGTCACCGAGACAACGCTAAGATAAAGATTTCCACATAGAAAACTTTGATACTTGTGTTGATTTGAGTGGTGTTTTGGACCATTTTTATGAGTGGTGTCGTTGCTACCCAATTATCATGCCATAAATTGATAGTATTTTATTTTTGACCTGCCATATAATACCTTTTTTGAATTCAACATTAAGTTTCATAAGATTGTTTCATTGCCACGATACTAATCCTTTCTTTTGGTAGTGGAGAATATTATGGTTTTCAAGTATTTTTTGTTTATGATTTAAACCTAGATGACAGGTAGAAAACAAAATACTATCAATTTATGGCATGATAATTAGGTGACAACGACACCACTCATAAACATGGTCCAAAATACCACTAAAATCAACACAAGTATCAAAGTTGTTCATTTTATCAACAACTTAAAAAATTGATATACCAACAAAATTATGGTTTGGCAGTATAAAACTTTGCATAACAAAGGTCGGTTTAACAACCAAGTTATGCTTTATGAGAGTATTTCTCCTTTCTTATGATAAAGAGTTTGCTTTCCATTTTTGAAGTTGTTATTTTGATTTAGGGTTAATTTCACTAAAAGTCTCTTTTGTTACTCTTCATTTATAATTGGGCATCCAAAATATTTGTCGAGGTTTGTGGTGTGACACATGGCCAACACATTTTTTAGTTGGGGTAATAATACCTTCACTTGTGTTCCTAGTAGTTTGGAAAAACGATTTATGGAGGTTGATTTTTTGTCCCGATATAGAGCAGTACATTTCCAGGATTTGCTTTGTTCTATGGCAAGAAACCATATTTGCCTTTGTAAAAATGATCATATATATCATCAACAAAGGCTAAGAATGGGATCGATGATGGTTGCCTACATACAGAGAAACCGATATGGTTGTCGCAATTGTTACAATTATCTTGTAGCATTTATGTTATAATTTTGGCTCCTAGAATGAATAGATAAGGGGATAAGGAGTCTCCTTACCTAAGTCTATTTTTCAGGGAAGAACTGATCAGTTGGTCCGTTGTTAACGATGACAAAGAAAGAAACTGTACAGATGCATTCCTTGATCCATCCGACGAATTTTTCCTTGAAACCAAATTTTTTGAGAATGCATAAGATGAATTTCCAATTGACTTGGTCATATGATTTTTCCATATGCCAACTCACCCTTCTTTGCTCTTTTTGGATCGAAAAGAGTTGAAGATTTCGTGTGCAATGAGGATATTGTCATGAACAGATCTATTAGCCACAAAGGCTCATTGTAGGGGAATGATGAGTCTAGGCATGATGGATTCCATTCTCTTCGTGATTATTTTAGCAATAATTTTGTAAAATTGTAGAGCACAAAGTTATTGGTCTAAAGTGATTTGTTGTTATTGGGGTTATCCGTTTTAGGGATCATGGTTATAAAAGTATGTTAATTTATTTAAGCATTTTTCCGCTTCTGAGAAAACCTTTTACCGCTTTTGAGACATCCGTACCCACTATATGTCAATATTTTTGATAAAAACCAACATGCAGACCATTGGGTCGTGGTGATTTATCACATCCAATGTCAAAAATGACATTTCTTATTTCTTCATTAGAAGGGGGGTTTTGTTAGGTGCTAGTTACCCTGTGGGCTGACTTTAGTTTTGATGAGTTGAATTTTTCTCGTCAAGAGAGATTGGTTTATTGGGGTTTTGACAAATTTAGATTGGAATTGTTTTTTTACTTCTAGTTGAATTTCGAATTCAGATGTTAGGATAGTTCCCATGTTGGTTGTGAGCTCCTTTAGTTGTTTTCGATTTCTTCTTCTAGTAGTAATACGGTGGAAGTATTTTGAATTTGTGTCCATATTTTTTAGGTGCGTATTATTTGATCTTTGTCTCCAATATCTTTGGTGGAAAGAGATAAGTCGGTTTTGTTTACTTAGGAGATTCCTTTGTGACTTCCATATTATGGTTCGAATTGTTGGGCGGCATGCATTGAATTTCCTGCGGTTTCATCTCAACCTCCTTTAATTTGAAGATATTGACGAAGTTTGTTTTGCTCCACTCTTTTGCCTTTGTTTTAAGTAGTTGAGTTTTTTTTGTAAGTTTAAACATTTCATTTTTGGTAAAATTTGATCGCGAAGTTTGTTTTACAATATTCTCAAAGGATTTCCGTTTGGTCCACATCATTTCAAAATTAAACAGGTGTGGAGTATAACTCTCCGATTCCGATAGCTCCAAAGAAATTTGACAGTGGTCCGAAATAGTAAATGTGTGGTTTTTAGTTTTTAAATTTGGGTACCATTGAGTAATTTGATTATGAACCAGTACTCGGTCTAATTTTCGAGTAGATTATTCAGACCATCCATTCTTTTCCT
Source organism: Fagopyrum tataricum (assembly GCA_002319775.1). NCBI lineage: Eukaryota > Viridiplantae > Streptophyta > Magnoliopsida > Caryophyllales > Polygonaceae > Fagopyrum > Fagopyrum tataricum. The sequence goes on along the minus strand of CM008281.1, from coordinate 37,839,565 downwards.
CCATGTAAAGATATTTCCTATAGTTTGAGTGTCTTCCATGTTGTAGGAGCTTTTAAAATTCATCAATCTGTTAAGCCTATTTGAGTTGGTTGGAGCCCCTCATTATTTTTTGGAATGTTGTTGAATTTCGTTTAGGTCTCCCATCAAGATACATGAGAGTGTTGACTGTCGAATGAACGTGGAGAGTGAGTTCTTGAATTGGTTCTTTGTAGCTTATTTTGAAGGAGCGTACGCAAAAATGGTGATCATCTTTCGATCCAGTAGTTACAGGAAAATTCAACACAAATAAATCTGTCATTTTTACAAATAAAGTTAATAGTCTGGTTTCTTAGTTGGTGAGCTTTCTAGAGTAGGCATAAACCCCCACCCTACCGATGACAAGACAGTAAATACTGTTATCAAAACCAACCGATTTTCAAAGACGGTCATCAGGCGGTTTTTTCAGATTTTGTTTCGGCTAGTGCTAAAATGTTAATTTTATGGATTTTACAAACTACATCGAGGTTTGTCCAGAGGTTACTCCGGCCCAATCCTCTAATATTCCAAAAGCTTACGATCATTTAATCCGGATAGAGAAAAGGGAATTAGGAAAGCAAAACCTGCCGGCAAACCTAATTTCCGTGGATAGATCATTCTTAAACAGGTCATTTTTTAGTCTTTTTTAATTACCTTTCGAACGGTACCTTGTAATTTGAGCGCAATTTTGGTCCATTTGTGGCAAAACTTGTAATAGTAGCTAATTCTGTAGGTGGTTAATGGACAGATTACTGGTTAGGTATACTTGATTTCATTATGAATATCATTTTCACTACTTTTGTGGGAATGATGAAACTCAACACATAATGGTTGAAGTGAATTTCGAAATTGGTTGTTGTAAATCGATGGCTTGGTAGAGTCATTGTAGTTTTTAGACTTTGCGTGTACTTTATATATTATATATATATATATATATATATATATATATATATATATATATATATAGGATTCAAGTCAAGAACCAAAGTTACGGTAATAAATAAGAACAAACCTCTTCCACTCGATTAAAAAAAAATCAACGTCCATTATTCAATTGTGTTTTTGTATATTAATTTCACCATTTATATTTTAGGATTGTTATATTTTGTTACCATTTTAATAGCAACATATTAACTACCATAATAAGTCTATGCGTTTGACCTAGTAGCTGATTATTTTCTTATGCCAACGTCCATGATTTAGTTATAATTTTGTATATTAATCATGGATTAAAATTGAATGTACATGTTTTCTAATATTTTCTAGTCGTGCATAAATTTACTGAATTATTTTTCAATTACACGTTTAATTTATCGGTTATTATAGTCATGCCATCGTCGTCCTCTTATTATTATTGTTGGACTCATGCATTACAAGTGCATTACGTTTACTGCATGTATTATGCATGCACTCGTGTTAATAAATTCATGGACTCGTGCATTACACATACATTCATGCATTATGTAACTCGTGTCGATCCAATTCATGGGCTCGTGCATAACACGTGCATTAATGACGTTAAGCACATATCGTGCAATTGAAATCTCTTGTATCATCTTATACAAGTGATACATGTATCCCTGTGTTGTGATTGGTTGAAGCTAAATAATTAAGGATTTAAGTTTTACTGCTTTACGAGAAAAATAATAAACTATATGAATTCTACCAATCACGCGAAAGGGATACAAGGATACACATGAAAAGGGATACAGAAGATCTTGACTGCATATCGTGCACCTGTGACTCCTATGAGTAAATGATGGAAACATAATCATGCATATTGTGTAAGAGTCTTAGTCTTTGGAGCCAGTTTTGACCTTAGCCACCCCGCGGGTCTGTGAGGCTGCCCCTGCGGCTCCTTTGTTGTTCCGCCCCTGCGGCCAGGAAGCCCGCCCTGCGGTTTCTTGCGGCTACAGCCGGCTTTGTTGACTCTTGACCGTGCTTTACTCTTTCATTCCTTAACATATTTCCTTTGCTTTGGGAGCAAGAGATCTTCATTCCATTCTAGAATACCTCCTCACGTCCTTCTTGCTCCTTGATCTTCTTCTTGGTTTCCTTAGAGTTTGGAAGAGTTTTGGTGTGGCTTTGTGTGTGGTTGTTGATGATGATGTTGGTAGAGGTTGTTGCTGAGCTTGAGAGCTAGCTGTTTAGGTGGTTGATCTTCCTTGCAGCCTAGGACCACAAGTGTGGTATGTCTTCTTCTTCTTCTTCTTCTTCTTCTTCTTGGTTTTCCTTTACCTAGCTTAGGATTAGATGCATGTAAGGTGTATGTTGATGTTAGATTGTGTATGTATATGGTTGTATGTGGCTTTGGAATGGTGAAGACGTGAATTGATCACGTGAAGAGCCGAAGAGGAACCGCGGTATCACTCTCTGCATTGTCGCCGCCCCCGCGGTCCAGCGAAGCCGCCCCTGCGGGAGCCTTATCACCGCACCCGCGCCCGGAAGCTGCCGCCGCGGCTACGGTCCCAGCGCCTGCGCTTGCCTGCGGCCCCTATCACCGCGCCTGCGGCCGAGCCTTGCCGCGCCTGCAGTTTACCTTGTTCCGCCCCTGCGTCTTTCCGTTCCGAAGGTGCGTTTTGTGCAGGATCTACTTAGAGTAGTATGATCCTTTCCTTTTGAGCGGGTTAGTAGCATGCTAGGTATGTGTATGAGGATAGAGTGATGAAGATTGTGATATATCGGTTATGCCGGTTATGGCTTTGAGGTTTATGAGTTAGGATATGATCCTTATGGATCCCTTGGGTCTAGGTGTGACCCCTTTGATGGATATGAGTTTGATATATTGTTATGCCTTGTTACTAGGCAGTGTTGTCCTCCAGATTGGAGTGGACCAGTTGAGAGTTGATCATAGTTGAGACTACTTCTGAGGTTGAGGTAAGTCCATAGGACTTACTTAGCTACCATCCTTATATTGGATGTATGCATGAGTGGTGTGTGTGTTATATGCTTGATAGCATGCGATGTTGTTATTACCTACCTATGGTTTAGTGACTGCCCAATGTAGGGCTGTGATAGCCTTGCCCTTTCATCCCTCTGGGAGTTTGGGAGGTTCTCTGCGGAGAGTCCATATCTGGTACACGGGACGGGCACTTCTCCACTTCCTTAGGGTACACGGGGAAGTGATCCCAAATGACCACTCCAGCGGGCGCGGTACCACGAGAGGCGACGGTTATATTCCTCGTGTCACATATATTCATATACATCTATATATACGATTTGAGTGATTTGACTTTATAAAGTAATAAACCGGGTAACCGTGTCGTAGATCCTTTGCAGGTTAGGAGAGCTGCAGAGTGATCCAAAGTGGGTGATCCGCTGAGGGCTCCGTACACTGGGTCGTTATCGGGATATGGGATCTTTTGTTGTACAGTGATGTTTTATTTGTACTCAGCGGTACTTATGTATTACCTTTTTGATACTTATATATATATATATATATATATATATATATATATATATATATATATATATATATATATATATATATATATATATATATATATATATATATATATATATATATATCAATTTCATGTTTTGTATTTAATCTATATGTGCCTTGTTGTAAGATCCAGTGAACTTGTTGTCAGGCTAGGGTCAAGATCCATTGTGAGATCCTAGCCCAGTAGCTCCTCGAGTCCTACGGATTCGGGGTGTTACAAAGTTGGTATCAGAGCTTAGGTTGACAACAATGACACTTGCAATCTGCGATAAAGGTTGAATAGATAAATAAATAGAACCCGAAAGGGGTTTGACTTTTCAAAAGATTTTGGTTTTAAAATGAGTACTAATGTTTTGGGATATCGTGTACGTGAGCCATCGCCCCTCTGAAGATCTCGAGAGTATCGATATATAGATATTATGTTGTGATTGACTTGATATATATCTATACATATGACATATTTATAGCCTTCTAAGTTAGGTTTACGTCCTCTGCATATGGTTCAGACTAGAGCCTTACCTGCAGTTGGACGAGGTAGGGGTAGACCCCTTTAGGTAGAGGACGGGTAGGATTCCCGCTGTTGATCCACGCGGCGGAGGAGGTTCACGAGGAGGTTGCTGAGAGTGCCATTCTTGAGACTGGGAACGGTGCAACTGAGAGACAGGGATCACAGAGAGCCCAGTCTGGTGATTCTGATCGCGTCTCCATGGGGGATCAGAGTTCCGTGCTTATATCAGACGAGTAGAGGAGGCTACCAGAGCCGGTAGACCTACCCCTGATCTGCCAGCACAGGAAGGATCATCTAGGAGATCCATGGAGTTACTCAGGTGCCAGTTGTATCGCACATGTTGCTGAGATTCCTCAAGTTCCAGAGGAGCATAGAAGGCCTAGAAAGAGACAGCGGACTGGCAGACCAGTGGTGCTGGTGGAGTTATTAGTTCTGAACTAAACCAGAGACGTCCAAGTTGCCCCGCATCTGCACAGGTTGCAGTTACAGATCGACGATGTTATAACTGTGATGAGCTTGGACATATACGACCAGCGTGCGCGAGGCCGTTGGTGACTTGCTACACTTGTGGCGGATGAGGCCACATAGGTGTTTTATGTAGAAAGGGTGGAGCTTCATCTCAGCAGGATACTGGTGGAGTTGTTGGTTCAGGGCGAGACCAGAGCCGCCAGAGTCATTCCTCATCTACACCAGTTACAGATAAGGGACGACAGTGTCACAACTGTGGTGGTTATGGACACATACGACCAGAGTGTACGAGGCAGACAGTGCTTTGGCTATACTTGTGGCCGACCGGGTACACAGAGTGTCTTTTGTAGACATGGTGGAGTTTCGTCTCAACAGGTTCTACTCCTGCTAGTGTAGCAGGGGGTGGGCAGAGGCCACCTCAACAGCAGCAACAGAAACAAGGACAACAGAGGGTCCCATTCTGATTCATGGTTTACCAAAGGAGTTCAGGGTAGAGCTTTTGAGCTGAGGAGTGCAGAGGAGCCAACTGCACCGACTCCTACAGGTACCATTCTGATTCATGGTTTATCTGTTAGAGTTTTATTTGATACTGGAAGCTACGCATTCTTTTATTTCTGATGCCTGTGTTGAGCGTCTGAGTCTAGATACGACTGAGAGGATACCCTTTAGTATAGGGTTACCTGATGGTTAGTATGGTCAGAGGTACCCGTGAGATTCGTGATTGTCCCGTTTTTGTAGGGACCCGTGTTTTACTTGTTGACTTCTTTGTCATGCCATTAGTGCATGAAGAAGTCATTTTAGGTATGGATTGGATGGATAGATACCAGACATTATTAGATGTAGGTAGGAGGATTGTTACCCTCTTTACCGAGTTAAGACATATAGAGGTTTTCCGAGGTTGGGACCTTGGAAAATCAGGCATGGTTATTAGTGCGATACGGCAGCGAGACTGATTGCACAGGGTTGTGAGGCCTTCTGGTGTTATGCAATGAAGGAGGGGGAGAGTCCAACACTTGAGGATATCCTAGTTGTCTGTGATTTTGCAGAATGTATTTGCTGAGCCGTCCAATTTGGCCGCCTCAGAGAAGTGTGGATTTTGGCATTGATTTAGAGCCTGGTACGAGACGATCTCGAAGGCCCCATACCGGATGGCGCCTATTGAGATGTTAGAGCTGAAGAAGCAACTCGAGGAGTTGGCTGAGAAGGGTTTCATTCGCCCTAGTGTATCCCATGAGGAGCACCTGTCCTCTTCGTACGGAAGAAGGACGGATCGTTGAGACTGTGTATAGATTACAGAGAGTTGAACAAGGTGACCATCAAAGAACAAGTATCCATTGCCTCGTATTGATGAATTGTTGGATTAGCTTTAGGGAGCGACAATATACTCCAGGATTGACTTGCGTTCAGGGTATCACCAGCTGAGGGTGAGAGAGCAGGATGTGCACATGACAACATTCCGGACCAGATATGGACACTACGAGTTAGTAGTGATGCCATTTGGGCTTACGAAATGCCCAACAGTCTTTATGGAGTTGATGAACATCATCTCATCGACTTCCTGGATCAGTTTGTGGTGGTCTTCATAGATGACATTCTGGTATACTCTCGTAGCAGAGAGGAGCATGCAGGGAAGCTGAGGATTGTGTTGCAGGTGTTACGAGATAGAGAACTTTAGCTAAGTTCTCTAAGTGCGAGTTTTGGATGCCAGAGGTAGCATTCCTGGGTCATGTTGTATCAGCTGAAGGAATCAAGGTGGATCCGCCAAGATTGAGGCAGTAGCAGCTTGGACTACACCGATGAACGTCAAGGAAGTACGTAGCTTTCTTGGCCTTGCCGGTTATTACAGACGCTTTGTGGAGGGATTCTCTGTGATTGCCCGTCCATTGACGAGTCTACTGAGGAAGACTACCATATTTAATGGTCAGAGCCAGTTTATGCAGAGTTTTGAGGAGCTGAAGAGACGTTTGACTTCTGCTCCTATTTTGGCACAACCAGAGGTACAGAGGATTTTGTGGTTTACAGTGACGCATCCAAGCTAGGCTTGGGATGTGTATTGATGCAGCGGGCCAGAGTGATTGCATATGCGTCTAGACAACTGAAGACGTATGAGGAAAACTACCCGACCCATTATCTGGAGTTGGCAGCGGTAGTTCATGCATTGAAGATCTGGAGACATTACCTGTATGGTACTACATGTCAGATCTTCACAACCATAAGAGTGTGAAGTATATTTTTACGCAGCGGGAATTGAAATAACCGCCAGTGTAGGTGGCTTGAGCTGATCAAGGATTTTGATTTGGAGATTTTGTATCATCCAGGGAAGGCGAACGTTATCGCCGATGCCCTGAGCATGAAGACGCCTCGAGAGCAGGCGATTGCGAGATTGACAGTTCAGCATCAGCTGTAGAGGGATCTGATCTGGTTAGAGTTGGACATCCAGTTTTCCTGATGAGGATGCCCAGCTGCGTACTTTAGAGGTCTTCCTGATCTGTTTGGGTGAGATCCAACAGAAGCAGGAAACCTGCCCGACACTGACGAGGATATGAGATAGGATGTCTCGGGATGAGGCACCACAATTCCTGTTAGGAGTAGATGGAGTATTGAGGCGGCGCGGTCGCGTCTGTACCCGCTGATGCGGATCTACGCCAGAGGATATTTACAGGAGGCCCACTGTACGCCTTATTCAGTGCACCCGACTACGAGTAAGATGTACCAGAACTTGAGATGTTTATATTGGTGGGGAGGGTTGAAGCCCGATGTGGCCAATATGTGGCACAGTGTGCGACCTGTCAGCAGGTCAAGATAAAACATTGCAGACTTGGAGGTGAACTCCATCCACTTCCTGTTCCATAGAGGAAGTGGGAGGATGTCACCATGAACTTTGTGACTAGGCTAAGACCGAGCAGGAGCTTTGATGCTATATGGATTATAATGGACAGATTGACGAAGACGGCACGTTTATCCCTATTAGGGAATTGTGGCCGCTGAGCAGATTAGCTGAGGAGTACACTAGGCAGATAGTGAGACTCCATGGTGTACCGAGGACGATCGTCTCAGACAGAGATGTGCGATTCACCTCGAGATTTTGGCAGCAGATTTAGACTGCCCTGGGGATGAGTTTGCACTTCACAACTGCGTTCCCCTCGTCAGACAGATGATCAGTCAGAGAGGACCATTCAGACACTGGAGGATATGCTGCGAGCTTGTGTGTTGGATTGGGGGACAAATGTGGACGGATCATCTCCCACTAGTTGAGTTCTCATACAACAACAGCTGACATGTATCTATTGGGATGGCCCCATATGAGGCATTGTATGGACAAAGATGCCGTACTCCGTTATGTTGGGATGAGCAGAGCAGTGTTAGTGGTTTGACACCTGATCAGATTCAAGATGATGTTGCTCGAGTTAGCACTAATTAGAGAGCGGATGTTGACTGTCCATAGCCGTCAGAAGTCCTATGCAGATAGGAGGCGTAGACCTCTAGAGTTCAGAGTAGGAGCCCATGTGTGGCTGAGAGTGTCTCTGACACGAGGTGTTAGACGTTTTGGCATTAAGGGAAGCTGAGTCCCCGATATGTCGGACCGTTCGAGATTTTGGATCGGGTTGGCGAGCGCAGCATACAGGTTAGCTTTGCCTCCGAGATTAGAGGGTGTTCACCCTGTGTTTCACGTGTCTCAGCTGAGGGAGTGTATACCAGATCCGAGACATATTGTGAGTTATGATGATTTGGTGGTTGAGCCGGACCACACTTTTGTTGCACCCGATTGCAGTCCTAGAACGAGGTATGAGACGCCTGCGTTCGAAGGACATTTCCTATGTGATGATACAGTGGTCGAGACGAGGACCTGATGAGGGCTACATGGAAGACTGAGAATAGTATCCAGAGGAACTATCCAGAGTTCTATGCCGAGATAGATGCACACCAGTAGGATCACCGAGTAGATCTTAGTACTATCTTGGTGAATGTTATGCTTACGTGCTTATATGCTATGATGTGTTTATTTTTCGTACTAGCTATGATATGGTATGTGATCTTATTTAGATCTTGTGTGCTAGTACAATTACTGTTTATAGCTGGAGATGGCTCTTTCCTCCATGCTATTGTGATACGAGTAGGGTTCAGCTGGAGATGTTTTTCCTCCATGACTTTCTATTATGTGATGTTTTGATACGGCTAGAGATGGTTTTCCTCTATGCCTTGTGTGATGTGTTTATGGTTTGGCTAGAGATGGTTTTCCTCTATGCCTTGGATAGTGATTTTGTTGCTGGAGTTGATGATTTCCTCCATGCTTATGTTTGAGGTTATAGAGAGAGTTGTACCTCGGGCTTGTGAGTCCGAGTGGTTTGAAGATTTTACAAGTTCGGGACGAAAACTTGTTTTAGGGGGGTAAGATGTAAGAGTCTTAGTCTTTGGAGCCAGTTTTGGCCTTAGCCGCCCCGCGGGTCTGTGAGGCCGCCCCTACGGCTCCTTTGTTGTTCCGCCCCTGCGGCTAGGAAGCCCGCCCCTGCGGTTTTTTGCGGCTGCAGCCGGCTTTTGTTGACTCTTGACCGTGCTATACTCTTTCATTCCTTAACCTATTTCCTTTGCTTTGGGAGCAAGAGATCTTTCATTTCATTCCAGAATACCTCCTCACGTCCTTCTTGCTTCTCCATTCTTGCTCCTTGATCTTCTTCTTGGTTTCCTTAGAGTTTGGAAGAGTTTTGTTGTGGCTTTGTGTGTGGTTGTTGGTGATGATGTTGGTAGAGGTTGTTGCTGAGCTTGAGAGCTAGCTATTGAGGTGGTTGATCTTCCTTGCAGCCTAGGACCACGAGTGTGGTATGTCTTCTTCTTCTTCTTCTTCTTCTCTTCTTCCTTTCTTGGTTTTCCTTTGCCTAGCTTAGGATTAGATGCATGTAAGGTGTATGTTGATGTTAGATTGTGTATGTATATGGTTGTATGTGGCTTTGGAATGGTGAAGACGTGAATTGATCACGTGAAGAGCTGAAGAGGAACCGCGGGATTCACTCTCTGCATTGTCGCCGCCCCCGCCGGTCCAGCGAAGCCGCCCCTGTGGGAGCCTTTGTCGCTGCCACCCGCGCCCGGAAGTTGCCGCCCCCGCGCCACCACCGTCCAGCGCCTGCGCTTGCTGCGCCCCTATCACGCCGCCTGCGGCCGAGCCTTGCGCCGCATGTGATTTACCTTGTTCCGCCCTGCGTTTTTCCGTTCCGCAGGTGCGTTTTGTGTAGGATCTACTTAGAGTAGTATGATCCTTTCCTTTCTAGTATGAGCGGGTTATTAACATGCTAGGTATGTGTATGAGGATAAAGTGATGAGGATTGTGATATATCGGTTATGCCGGTTATGGCTTTGAGGTTTATGAGTTAGGATATGATCCCTATGGATCCCTTGGGTCTTAGGTGTGACCCCTTTAATGGATATGAATTTGATATATTGTTATGCTTGTTTCTAGGTAGTGTTGTCCTCCAGATTGGAGTGGACCAGGTTGAGAGTTTATCGTAGTTGAGACTACTTCTGAGGTTGAGGTAAGTCCATAGGACTTACTTAGCTACCATCCTTATATTGGATGTATGCATGAGTGGTGTGTGTGTTATATGCTTGATAGCATGCGATGTTGTTATTACCTACCTATGGTTTAGTGACTGCCCCATTGTAGGGTTGTGACAGCCTTGCCCTTTCATCCCTCTGGGAGTCTGGGAGGTTCTCTGCGGAGAGTCCAGATCTGGTACACGGGACGGGCACTGTCTCCTCTCCCTTAGGGTACACGGGGAAGTGATCCCAGATGACCACTCCAGCTGGCGGTACCACCGAGAGGCGAGAGTTATATTCATCGTGTCACATATATTCATATACATCTATATATACGATTTGAGTGATTGACTTTATAAAGATAATAAACCGGGTAAATGTGTGAAAGCATGATGATGTGTTATGATTCCTGATGTGTGTTTGTGCTCTTGCATCTCTATATATGTGTATGGTTAGCTAACGGTTTTATACCGTGTTGTAGATCCTTTGCAGGTTAGGAGAGTTGCAGAGTGATCCAGAGTGGGTGATCCGTGAGGGCTCCGTACACTAGGTCGTTATCGGGGATACGGGATCTTTTGTTGTACAGTCATGTTTTATTTGTACTCAGCGGTACTTATGTATTACCTTTTGATACTTATATATATCAGTTTCATGTTTTGTATTTAATCTATATGTGCCTTGTTGTAAGATCTAGTGAACTTGTTGCATTGTAAGATCCTAGCCCAGTAGCGCTCGAGTCCTACGGATTCGGGTTGTTACATATTGCATGTGATTGGTGCAAATATATTGAAGTATAAAAGCACTAGCATGCAAGGCACGAGTACACATTAGCATTAGCACGAGTAAAAAAAATTCAATTTCATTCTTTGTTGTGTGATGTACGAGAGTTACGTTAACTAACAGATCAGGACACAAATAACGTAATGCACGAGTTTAATACAACACGCAATCCAAATGTCAAATATATACTATGTGCACAACAATGTTCGTGTAAGATAAAATTACACGTTTAATGAAACTTCGATGACACATACTGTTTTTTTTTTATCCGTGCACAATGTAACAAGTCTTAATATTTCTTTCCATAAATAAATAGACTCAATACTTATATACCATATAACACGTCTATAATAAATCATGCATGACTACTGAATATTTTTTTACCATACGGAGAATCTGTAATAAAGCTTAATAAAAAATATACCTTATTTAGATGTTAAATCACGTCCTTCCGTGCTTTAATCTAATGCTCTAAAATGGTTCTTATTTCTTGCCGTAACTTTGGTTCTTACCTGATACCGTGTATATATATATATATATATATATATATATATATATATATATATATATATATATATATATATATATATATATATATATTATATATATACAAGGTAAGAAGAATAGGAGGGTCAGTGTCTGGACACCGACTGACCTACAACATATTCTTGGATGAGTACAACCACATCGTCCTAGTCTTCAGTCGTATACAATCCGTATTTTGTGAGCTTGTCCGCTATTGTGTTGATTTTCCTAAAGACGTGAGTGGTGCTTTATATTAGTTACGTACATGGTTTGATCTAAACTTTGTGATTTCAATTTTCTTTTTACCAATTCGTCCATTTCACTAGTGAAAAAGCATACCCATTTATGATTTATGTACTTTTAGTTTGGTCGGATTTCCTTTTACTCAAAAGGGCCCATCAAAATTTGATGAAGAAGCTTGGGCTTTCATAAAAGATGGAAGAGCCTTGTGGGCATGATATGATATACTTTTAATAATGATTGTAGTATAAGCCCGGTTGTAGAGGGACGATCCATCAAACAGTTGAAAAGAATACTTGCACATTACCACAAAGTTTGGTGTTTGAATATGACCTAGTATACGTTGTTGATACGGACATTATAACATAGTCATATTCGTCGATGTAGGTTATCGAAATTTCCGCATAAGAATGCACAAACATGTGTCATGTCAAGCATTTGTGGCTCCTTTGGCGCATATATATAAGTCCAGAATCGGAATAAAATGGTAATACTTAGGGGGTGCATTAGGCATGTCAAGATTTCAGAGTTATTAGGAGAATTATTTAAAAATAAAATAAAATTTCATTCACCTGAATTATCGATTATTTGAGATTATAATTGTCGAAATAATCTAAAGCTTTTGTTGTACGCGTCCATAATCCGATTCGTGAAACAATGTCGTTTAACCGATTAAGATTATAAATGAATAGTTTGCGTTGAGAATAATTGATTTTTATAAATTAATAGATTATGTTCCAATTTGTCCATTAATCAATTAACTAAAACACTATATCTTTGAAAAATTCATTAAAAAATATATAGAAATCAAGAAACAGAAAATACTGAAATCATTGCTGGGGTATATTTTTTACAGCTAACTATAAAAATCGATTTGAATAATTTCAAAACCCGATTATCGATTTGATGTAAATCGAGTCTAAACTCTTTAATTTAACGGTCCATATTTATCCACGTATTACACAAAAAAGTTTGCGTGACCCAGTTAACGATAGCCTCGGGTCGAGGTCATCTCTTTCCCGTTCCGACTATTTTAAATGGGACGAGTATTATTCCGGTTGAAACTAGGACGGGACGAGACGAAACAGGCTCAATCCCGCTTACCAATTAATTTATTTAATATATTCAAATTTATAATTTTATCCACAAAAATGTATATATCGTACCTAAAATGTAAAAACATTAAAGTTTCTATATACTCATATAACATATTACAATTAAATTAAAATTTTCAAATATTTATAATAAAACACATTTAAACAAATTTGGTACATATGTCAATTTTAACGGTTTGACTAACGTGGTTTATTTTTTACAAATATACAATCATAACTATATAAGTATAACACTACTGATTATAAATTTTACTTTTATATATATTAAATTAAAATTTTTATTATATACGAGACGAGACTAAATGATGGAGAAGTTAAGACCCATATCCTATCCCAGATACATTTTAACGGAATAGGTTCGAGACGAGATTTAATTTATAATCTTAAATGAAATTTTGTCGGAATTGGGACGGGACCGAGATTGACAAAATTTGTCCCACCCTAAAAAAAAAAAAAAAAGGCCTCGTCCGTATTTAAACATAAACTAATTTTTTTAACATACTACAGATGTCCCGCACTCCAGCTTATTACGTACGTACATTAATCATCTTATTATAAGCTGACCACAAGAAAATCTCGACCAACAAAAAATCAACTGTCCCCATAACTTTGAAGTTGAAATGTACTGTTGGGTAAATCATGCATGGATCATGGCATAAGTCAATAATTTTAACGAGCTTTTCAATACATGCTGCATATTATGCACCGTATTGACCAAAAAACCACAAATAAATGAAAATTCCATTTATCTTGACTGACCAAACTAAGTTTCCTATATTGTATTATATATTTATCTATAATGACATATATATGATATTTGTCATTGAAGGCATCATCAAACTCAAATTTCTCGCATGCAGCTGTGGTCACGAGAGTTTACGAACTACGTACGTAGTCTCCACTTTCCATGCCTGATATTGTCGTTTTTAAGCTTAGTTCCCCAAATTGCACTCATTCTTTACATTCTTCTAGTCGGAATACATTGACAGATTAAGAGAACTTAGAGAAGGCTATAGGAGTATAGATCGACAAGAAGTGTTGAGATGCGTGTTTTACGTCGTATTGAAAGTCATGTGATATCAAATATTTGGATATATTGATTAGAAAAATAAAGATATTATCTATTTATTTTATGTTAGTTTATTTCAATTTTTTTACCCAAAAAAAGCTATCACATCGTCATAACCAAATTATAAATTCAGTTGTTGTCGGTGAACCACTTGTTTGACTACTGATTGAGTTTTAGAACGTTATCGATCTTACCAGACTTAGATAGATATAGACATAACGGAAAATATGTATACGTAGTCGTTTAATGTACATGTTTCTTAAATTGTAATCTATTAGAATTTTACACGGGATCAAAGCGTCTAGTCAAACAACTCAACTTTCGATCCTCTAAACTAGCTATAAAGAGAATGAGAGGTGTTATAGGCGTTTGCTCAAGTGTTGGTTAAACTTGTTATCCTAGTTGATTATATTTGCGAGACATGTTAAAATACGTGTTAAAATATGTGTATAACGTAATACATGTACAATCGTAAACACACTAACTTTTTAATTGTATTTACGAGATATGTTAAAATACATGCTAAAAATATGTGTATAATCGTAATACATGTACGATAGTAAACACACATAAACCCGACACACATGCAATATACAATTGTAAACACACAACCCGACAGGTGAAACCGTAGAAAAATGGGAGAATCATTGGCCATTTATTAAAGTAAAAAAAACAAGAAAGTAATCATATATGATCTACCTAGGCTGAAACCATGGATATGTATAATATATTGATATACATAGGATTACGACCAACGTTGTTTATTGCCGTATATTCGACCATTATAAGGTATATTATATTAATATAATCCATCTATAGACAGACTACGACTAAGAATAACTCTCTTCTCCTGGCCACATGTCTTATTTTCGTACGACGTTAAGTGTAAACGCTTTTTTTTAAAAGTATATTTTTAATAACATTTACAGTGTATTTGGACAGAAACGATTTAATAGTTGGGTAAAAGATGAGATAACATCACAATTTGAATTAATTTTTTTTTAAAGATTGATCTTACTTTGGTCATGCATCACACAACTCATGGAAGAAGAGGGTTGATGTCCGGGTCTAATGAACCAAGTTTTGTTGAACTCGTGTTAATTTAGCTTGTTTAGATCAATCAAGTTGAGGCTAAATTTTCACTCAAAGCTAAAAGTGTATAAATACTCGACTTGTTTAGTTAGGTGAGTGATCGAGTACGAGTTAAGTTTTTATTTCGTTAGTTCGAAATCAGGGTTGTTAAGCTACCCAAACTCAACTCGTTCATCTTAATTCTAAAAGAAACGAGTTTGAAAATATTTTTAGCTTAGTTGAATTTAACTCGATCGGTTGGATCTCGACTTGTTTGACTTGAATAATGATACTAAAGCTAGATGACTAAATGAAACCAAATGAGTTAATATCCAATATGGTTATTATATTAGCTCAGTTACTCAAACTAGAATTGGGCTCATTCATTTAAATAAATAAGCCGAGTATGCACATTTTATAGCTCTATTAAATGTTAGGCTCTACGCGATTCTATACAAGCTAAAAATGAATCCACTAAAATTCTGCTCATTTGGTTTAAATAACAACAGTAGTCAAGCAGAACCTGAAAAACTCGGATTATAAAATAACCCTATAAGAGAGACCGTTTATAACCGGTATAATTAAATACCAACAAAATATAGGTTTGGTCCAACATTCGGAAATATAGGTGATTAATATGTACAAAAGATTATCAAATTAGGGCACTTGTGGTATATATTTTTAATACAATATTGATTATAGCTAGTTTGACGGATTACATAGAAACATTATAGTTTAGCATGCAATTTTATACAAATTGTTATATTTAACGGGTAATTTTGGACATTTTACCATTCATAATTCTATATAAGTATCCACGGCCTGAGCAACTTTGCTAGCTTAATTATCAACACATATGCTTATATATGGCTTCCGAGCTTCCATACTGCACCAAAGTTCTAAGCATCTCGGACACCAAATGCAGGCTAGCTTGGCCGACCAAGTGCCTAACTCGGTTGCTCGACTTGAACCACACCCATGTTCTCGACTTTTGGGTCCTAGACGATGATGGGGCCACTGGAGGGTTCGACGGTCATGGAGGAAGGGTGGGATTTATTTGAAGCCGGTGGTTTCCGGTGACTGGCTCCGGTTTGTTAAGAGCAAGGACCTTAAACCCGGTGACGAGGTTAGGTTTTACGAGGATATAGAGTTTCCTAGGGTTTTCTTTAGAGTTATATCAAAAGATTCGTGACTAAGGTATGTCTCATGTCATGTGTGGAAGTAAATAACATAATGTTAGAGTGATGTTAAAGTCCATCGGAATCGTTAACTTCAATTCCAACGTATAAATCAGATCTGTAACGTTTCATTTCAATAATCATTTGATAATGAGAGGAAAAAAAACATCCTTTTAAGCTTTAAGCCGTAGGATGCCCATCTCAATTATTATTCTAACTTTTACGAATTTTATAGTAAAATCTTATATATATTATAGGAATAGCAATCCTTGCCACGTGTCACGCAGAAAAATAATAACATGTCATTTTAACATTTAACCACAACCCACTAAAATATTAATTAAGTTTATTCATTAAAAAAAATATTTAACAGAATATATAAAAAATTAAATAAATCTATCCAAAAAATTTTAAATCCAACAATATCTTGACAATTTAAATAATTTTTTTCAAAATTAATTAATTAGTTTTTAATATCTAGGTTTTTAAATTCAGAATTTTAATCTAGGTATATAAAATAGTAATTATTTTAGATTAGTAATAACTAAAAAATAAAAAAAACCAAAAAATAAATGAAAAATTCCTAACTAATTAATAATTATTCTCAATTATTTAAAAAAATATTCCGTTTGAATCCTAACCAACTAGAAAATAATGACAATTACCTAATATCTATTAATCTATATTCTATATATATATATATATATATATATATATATATATATATATATATATATATATATATATATTATTTCTTAAGTCAAATTGAATTAGTAAGAAATATAACACAGTTGTTATGTAAACCAATAAAAAATATTTTTTTAAATTCCAAAAATAATTTAAAAGTCTTCACGAAAGGAATTTAAAAAATATATTTTTATTGGTTTAAAAGTTTTCACCCTAAAATCACGAAATTGATCAAGATTTTTTTTCAAAAATTTTGAATTTATAAATAATTAGTATTTATTTCAAATGAGCTAACAAAGCAATGACTAAGGTAGTTTTTTTTTACATAATTAGTATTTATTTCATTACATGTTTTACAAAATAAATTCAAAAGTATAACGATTTGTACTTTCTATTTAGTTACCTTTTTTTTTTATATTTTTGACTTTAATTCTAAATATATTATTTCTAAAATATCAAAAATCAATCGAAGTTTGTTATCTATTTTGTTAAGTGATATCATTTTTTTTTTTCTTTTCGTAACTCCTACTATTTCTTAATAATGAAAAAATAAATACAAAATTATCGATTTCTATATCA
This sequence comes from Fagopyrum tataricum, assembly GCA_002319775.1. Lineage (NCBI taxonomy): Eukaryota > Viridiplantae > Streptophyta > Magnoliopsida > Caryophyllales > Polygonaceae > Fagopyrum > Fagopyrum tataricum. The sequence continues at coordinate 37,822,356 of CM008281.1, read as the reverse complement.
CAATTATCACAACAAAATTCATATGGTAGTATTTCAAAAAAAAGTTATCTTATCTGATTGATTGTTTAATTTCAACATAATGTTACACAAAAATTGTATGATTACATATTCAAAATTATATATATATATATATATATGATCATTTTACCATAATAATTTTTTTATAAAATTTTATGAACATTCTAAAACTTTTTAATTAAATTTAAAATCTTAGTTATTCTTATTTTTCCCACGTGTTTTTTTTATAAATTTTAACCAATCAACTTCTTATCTACACGTCATATCTTCAAAGGAAAATCAAAATAATTTAGGCTAACCAATTAGTTGTTTAAATCGACGTAAGATTACGTTTTTTCAGCATTAATAACAATTAATATTTTTATCAAATCCCGTGCAAGGCACGGGCAATACACTAGTTTAAATTTAATCTTTACGCGAATCAAATCCAATATACTCAAACTATTCTTGCCTGGCCCATCGACCCATATTCATCATTGGTTGTAGATATCCACCACACTATTCTGGCCCGACCCAAATTACTTTTTATTAACTTTTCTTTGTGGCTTCAACGTGATCCAAACGAATACTTCTATGTTTGTATGGATAAATATGTACTTCAATCAAAATCAGTATTTTACTATATTTGAATAGGTCCGTGTTATACACGAGCTTAACTTATATTACTCATCGTTTTTTGAAGAAATATCAATACTTTTCCATGTGTTTCCTTGTTCGTTGAGTTTACATATATACTAGTTACAAGATCTAAACAAATAAGATATTTACACTCAATAAAATCTTAATTACGTATCATCTAACACTCTCCCGTAAGCCGATGGCGACGTAGTCGAGACATCGAGCTTGGGCGGTAAATGATGGAACCAAGGAGCATATAAAGCTTGGTAAGTAAGTCAGCAAGCTGACTGGAAGAACTTACATGGCCAGTGGTGATTGAACCATTTTGCACTTGATCTCGTACGGTATGACAATCTATTTTGATGAGTTCCGTTCGTTTGTGGAAAATAGGATTACTAGCTATGTACAAAGCAGATTGATTATCACAAAAACAAGCGCATGGGGTAAGGAATGGTTGATGCCGAGAGAGAGAAGTAGAGAACGGAGCCACAGTAACTCACAAGTAGTGGCCGTCATCGAACGGTACGGTACTCGTCTACAGCGGATGAACGAGAAACCATTACATGCTTCTTTGTTTTCCAAGAGACCAGTGAGTTGCCAAGGAGCACATAAAATCCTGTTGTTGACCGCCTTGTTGTTGGACATGCTGCATAATCACTGTCACAAAATGCACGCAACCTTAAATCACCAATGTTTGATAATAACAGACCTTGAGAAGGAGCACCCTTAATGTATCATAATACATGTATAACTTGCATGAATTGTGCCAACAAATGAACATTGTAATATAAATCAGGGCAGGTAATCGTTAGATATATTAAACTTCCGATTAGTAGCCGATAAGGCCATGTAGGCATTGAGATCTGATTGCAGATTATGCCCAGGTTGTAAGGGAACCGAAATTGGGTTGCACCCCAACATCCCCAGACTCAGTAAGGACATCTAATGCGTACTTTCGTTGATTGAGGACAAGACCAACTGGAGTCCGAACAACTTCGATTGCAAGGAAGAAACGTAATGGACCCCGGTCTTTCATGTGAAAGCAACGGTTCAAATAATCTTAGAATTTTGCGATTGTAGCGCTGTTGTTACCGGTGATTATCAAATCGTCGGAACCCATATGAGCGAAGAGTTGAATCCAGTTTTGCGAACAGTTGCGAGGAGCCTGCCGTAAACCATAAATTGATTTTCGAAGACGACATACCTTGTGATTATCTGAACCAAAACCCGGAGGAGGAATCATATACACTTCTTCATGGAGATCACCATTTAAGAAACAGTTATGCGCATTCAAATAGCGGCCAATTTCGAGATGATGCAACAACCAAAAGAACCTAACCGTAACCAACTTTGCAACAAGATCGTAAGTTTTTGCAAAGTCGATGCCTTCGCGTTGCCGGTTATTGAGTGCCACAAGACAAGCTTTACGTCGTTCTATCTCACCAGAAGCTTTATACTTTATTCAGAAGACCCACATACTTTGATTCTATAACAGTTCGATTAGGAGGAAAGGTCAACGAGATCCCAAGTATAATTCTTGTCAAGAGCTTTAATTTCATTTTGCATTGCAAGATGCCATTGGCGATGTTGAAAAGCTGTAGCAAAAGAAGTAGGCTCCTCTTTAACTTGGATATTCCCTAGCGAATTTCCAAAAGAAGAAGACAAGTGTTTATAACTTATATAATTAGCAAGTGGATACAAATTACTTGTCGAGGAGTGAAGAGTGTGCTGCAGTAATGGGATCGTGTCGGAGTGAGTGATGTGCGACAAACGTAGTCCTTGAGGCGAGACGGAGGTTTGATAGGCCGAGAAGTACAGCGAGGAGGGGGGTTGGTTTGATGATAGTGGAGCGGTGATTGGTAAGGTAGGATGTGTATGACTTTATATATGGTGAGGATGACGCAACAGTGGTATTTTGGAGAAGAGGAGTTGGGTTTAGAAGACGGATTGATTAAGGAGAGATGTGAAAGGGGGGCCGAGTAGATGACATCATCATCTAAATAATTGGATGGATTAGGATAAGCAGGTTTAGATATGGGAGTAATAAGGTTATTAGAAGGAAATATATCCTCAAAGAATTGAGTCGTCACGAGTAACAGACATTTGATTTGTACGAACATTAAGCATTTTCCATCCCTTTGATCATATGATACCTTATAAATATATATTTGACACCTTGGACCGAATTTATATGAACTTCTTGGTATAACAGAACAATAAGTCAAACAACCAAAAACTCGTAAATGAGTAAGTAACGGTGAAACACCATGAATAATTTCATACGGGGTCTTTTTGTTGAGAAGGGGAGTGGGTGTTCTATTAATAAAAAAGCATGCACTTAGAGTGCATTCACCCAAATATTTGAGGGTATATTTAATTGAAAACGTAAAACACGAGCGACGTTAAGAATATGACGATGTTTCTGCTCGACCTCACCAATTTTGTTGCGGTGTATATTGACTAGAAGTTTGAAGTGTTATGCCATTTTGAGTTAAGAAAGGACGCAAAACAAGAAATTCACGTGCATTTTCACTACGAAATCTTTTGACAATTTTGTGAAATTGTGTTATTGTCATGGCACAAAATTCTTTTATTACTCTAGTAACATCACTTTTAATGTTGGTCAAGTAGATCTAGAGAATAATCCAAAATAGTAATGAAATAAGACGCACCAGAAGTAGATAAAATACGATACGGCCCCTACATGTCCAAATGGACTAGATAAAAAATGCTTTTGTTTTGGTGAGAGGAAAAAAAAAGCCGCAGTTGTTTTGTCCGAAAGCAAACATCGCAAACTTCTTGTTTATTCAAAGAAGAGGCTTGCTTAAAAAAATGAAGAAGACGGATGACCAAGACGGCCGTTGTGAAGAAGTGTTGGGTCAATAACTGATGCACGAGAGGCGAGTGGGACGTCCGTATATGTTATCCATCCAACCATAGATCCCATTACGAGCTTCACCCGCTCCAATTACCGTCTTCAAAGTAAGGTCCTGTATCACACAAAACTTATTAGTAACTATACAAGCATAGTCTAAATCTTGAGTAATTTGGTTCAGAGACAACAAGTTGCATTCAAGGCCTGGAACCCATAAAACCCGAGAGAGACAAAAGCCTTGTGTGAGACAAGTAGAATCGGCTTTAGTGGCAGCAACCAAATTACCATTTGGCAAGGCAATCCGAGTGGTCTTGACATTAAATAATCGGGAAAAAAGTGATTTGTCTCCTGTCAAATGGCACGAGGCACCCGAATCTAGTATCCGAGAGGTAGAAACTTTACATGCAAGTGTAATGTGAGTAGCCTGAGAGTGATATGTTTTGAATGACTCGAAGAGATTATCCCATTGAGTGTCTGACAAGATGGGTCCTACATCAATACAATCATTGCCATTAAGGGAAGCACCAACGCCTTTATCTGTGACATTATTAGCTAGACCACGTAGTGATGTAGCAGCCATGCCCTGATAGTCTAATTTTCCTACGGAATGTGGTTTGCAAGCGGGAGGGGCACCCGTTTTTGAATCCGACATGCCACAACCATTATTCCACCACTCTGGGTACCCTATTATCTTAAAGCAAATGCTGACTCATGGCTATGTTCAGAACAATGAGTACAAGTGAGCTTACTTTTGTTAGTTATTGTTGTCAGGGAACGAGACGTGCATGAAGCAGAAAACACAACATCCTCTGTATGGAAATTTCAATCACGTACAATATTTTTCAGTCTCTCTTCCTTGATATCCACGAAGTAGAGAGAACCGATTGATTTTAGGAATTGGCTCCGTTGCGACAATAACATATCATAGGGAGGCGAAAGCATCGTCGTCCAACCAATGAGAAATTGGTGGACTTCTTCCTCATATTCCGGGTCGTGACATATGATATATATATATATATATATATATATATATATATATATATATATATATATATATATATATATATATATATATATATATATATATATATATATATTAACTAATTGCCCCCTTTGACTATACTAGTTTAGGCCCGCACCTTGTGCGGGTATATTTTATTAAAATAATATATTTTGTTTATAAATTGTAATGTACATAATAATCATATATTTATTCGATAAAGTTGAGAAAATTAATTTAAATATATTGAATGATTAGACAAAATGATTAATATGATAAACGTTATACTAATTTAATTTTCTTATTAGTTTATCTTATATAGTATTGTGAAAATATTAAAAATTATTTCTTCATTATTTTTTAGTATGCCTTTTTAAAGGTATTGTAATAAACTAATCTACTATATATAATACTAAAGCAGAAGTAAATTAAGCCACATGTCGCTGTTACATTATGCCACCTAGGATTTTGCCACGTGTCACCACCGCATTAAGCCACGTCGGATTTTTGTCATGTCTTATTTATATAAAGTCAATTGTTTTCATTTTTATTTTATTTTGTTTCTTAATTAAAGGTATGATATGAGATATAAGAAACGATTATAATATAAACAAAAATAACTTTCTATATTTAACAAATATTATACTATTTATGTGTTAGAAGAATATATTATATAGATTTTTTTAACTCAAGTTATTTTTAAACCAAGATATATGATTGATCATTTACTTTTTCCATTTTAAATAATCGGATGTTTTGGATATTTATTCAGTGTCATATTATTTTTTATTCTTTTTAGTAATCTGTTTATTTTATTTCATTTAAGTGTATTTTCTCAAATTTTTTTTTTGTCATAGTCAATTATTACATAAACGAAAATATTGAAACCTATCATAACCAATAACGATATTACTTTATTATTATTTATATTTCTTATTTAGAATAATCTTGTACTAGGGTAATCCTATACAATTTTCTTTTAGACATTTTTAAAACTAGGAACGCTGCGCGTGCGTCCGTTGCGCTTTTTGAGCTATATATTGTTATTATAACAAACAAGCTTCACCTATTTGGGGAGATTATATACATTCATTAGCAAAATGAAAATCGTACTTAAAGTAGTGTTGACATAACTGAGTTTTAAAACAAGTACACTGTAACAAGGGAAAGTCACCACTTTTTATCGGCACATATGTAAAATGCCCAAGCAAAAAACCTCATTCACATTCATCTCAATCATTCATAATTCATAGTGTCTTACATGTTCATATCTTCCATTTACAAAAGCTGCAAGACTCCACTTTCTATATAAGAAAAGCCCTTCAGAAACACCTAAACACACAAGAAAATGAAGAAATTATGCTTACTCATTGTTTTCCCCTCTTTTTCTCTTTCTCAAAAATACTCTCTTATTTGTTTAATTAGGTCTGTGTGTAGTAGGATGGCAATGGATCGGGTGACGGGTGGATGACCTTGACCGCCACCCGATCCATCACCAAAAATTATCCACCCCACCCGATCCACCACGCGCTAAGGATCTCACCCGAATCCAATCCACCCGCAGCCACCGGATTAAGCGGGTGGATCGGGTGTGATTTCGAGAGTTCTACACCTTAAAAATTTGTAAAAAAAATTAAATATTTTATTGAAAATCAGGATAATACTTAAATTTAACTAAAGTTGACATAATATTTTACATAATATAAAGTACAACACTATAATCAAACAAGATCTAAAATAAACAAATTATAATGAACCAATAATAACCGAAATATATCAGGAAAGAAAATATATGCTTTACTTTAATATAGTTTATACAGTAAAGGTAAAATATTTATAATATAAAAACTACAAATATTAAAAAATTATATAATTTTAAGCGGGTGGATACAGGTCGGATGGATGGGTGGATGATGGATCGGGTGATGGGTGGATGAAACCTTCACCCGCATCCCACCCGATCCACCACCCGCTTTCACCCGTCTATTATCGGGTTTTCACCCTTTTTCGTTGGATCGGGTGGCCGGATGTCCGTCGGGTACGGGTAAAATTGCCATCCCTAGTGTGTAGTCAGTCGGGTGTTAAACTATCTGTAAAAGTTACAGAAGATACTAATGCATATAAGATCCTTTGCTGACAGTGAAGAAATTATGCTTACTCATTGTTTTCCCCTCTATTTCTCTTTCTCAAAAATACACTCCTATTTGTTTAATTTGGTCCAATGTTGCCCGTTGTTGGATAAGGTCAAAAAAACACATATGATGCAAATTTTGCAGCTCACCGTTCCACACCCCTACAAATTTTACAAAAGATACTAATGCATATAAGATCCTTGCTGACAGTGAACCATACTTGTGCAAGATGATTATATATACAACATCAGATCATAGACTCAGCAGTTGCCATATCTTTCGGGAATAAATAGTTACAAAACCTTTCAATAGAGTTCATCCAAGGCAAACAATTGCAGGGATTGATAATTGTTACCAGACTTACCAAATTTTGAGCTATGATGATTTGTCATGATGCCAAATTGTGAAACAGGTTGATAAAAATATGATCAGTAGTCATCCATATGATTAGTCAACAAAAGGAAATCTTTGATCTCGTGAATTTGCGTCGGCTGCAAACACATATCAACAAATGTCAGAACCAAGCTGCAGATTTTAGAGAGGTACTCATATTCACATATGGATCATATTTGAGTTGGCATGATCTTAGAGAGGTGCTCAAGTATACATTGCCAATGAACAACGTCCTCAGATAGTTGATTCTGTGTCAAGTTACAAGAGAAACTCAAATCTGAATTGTATGATTTTGGAGGATTCATGAGAATAACCAAACAAACTTCAGTGAATTTCCTTACTTGGTATATTTTCCCTGATGTTATATTGTTATCCCGGGTCAACTTGATGTCAACAAACCGCTCATAGTTTCCAAGATTTAGGTCCGCCTGTAATGCAGAAAAAGAGGTTGCCTTATTTCGTAAAATGAAATGATACACATTCCTAACAGTGAATAAGCCATGACAAGTATTAGTTAAGACAGGCATGTGATTAGTATCTACCACTGAGATATTAAAATGTAGCTTGGCTTCCTGATATATTATATACAATTGATTATCAATTCTAGTGACCAGCAGTGTCAAAAAAAAGTCATACTCTTTTCCTCATCCCTTAGAAGATTAACTTTTAATAAAAGTAATTATTATACTCATTGCCTTTCCAGATTCATTCCTTTTTAAAAATGAAAATGAATTACAGCCCGAGCGGAAGATAATAGAGACTCCAATCAATGAGAGTGGATAGACCACAATTTTGTATCCAATATCCTCAAGTTCCATGGGATTAACAATAGGTGTTTTTCCCCCTCTTTCAAGCATATTAGCCTACAAGACAAAGAAATACAATATCAAAAAGAATAAAGTTATAATCATCAGTGTGACTGTTTCTATGGTGGATTTATACCTATTAGTATTCAATCCCATTGAAACATTCATAACAACTATAAGCTACTAATAATGCAATCCCATTGAAACATATAAACTATAAAGACAGCTCTGCTGACATATTCTCCCATCTTTATTTCTATCTAAACTTTTACCCTGATCCTATTCTCCAAGCTTTAGCTTTCCAAGGATCTTGGATTCCCGCACCATGGGTGAAACTCAGCAAATCCAACTCAACCCGATAAGTCAGTTTCAACCCATTGATGCAGCATTTAATATATCATTGTTAATGAGACCACCTTCTATGACTAACAATATGTTAATATCTATGTGTCTTCTTCAATGTAGCTCCTGACAGAGGCTTCATCTCGCCTTTGACTACGCCCTCGGCTTCTCTCCTTCCAACTATAACATCACAACCTAAATCAATCAAATGGTGGGTTCAGATATCGTTCTATTCCTTCCTGATCTTAGCTAGACAGTCAACAGCTGTGCATTATAAGAAATTGATATCGAGATTGTAAAAAAAAATAAAAATCTCCCATTGGATGTCTTGATGTAAATTCAAGAAATAAACACAAATTTGGTTACCTTCATAAAGAGATCTATATCAGGATCATGATTGATATGAGCTGCTTAGCCTGCTTTTTCTCTTCTGCTCAACTCAGCCAGCATTTCTGCAGATACCAATGAAAGATAATCAAGTCATTAAAGCCAAAGATTCAAGTCAAGGATCACAATCACGATAGTGAAGAGAAACCAAACCGTATCTATATCCAACCCCTTGGATCGTGTCTACTCGCACTAAAGTAATTTTTTACTACAAATCAGGAAAGAAATAACGGTAAATTTGTTTTAGGATCATATTTTAACTATAAACTGAACCTTGGCACTTGCAGAAATTCCGAGGTAAAAACAATTGTCCTATTGAATGGTCAGAGCCTATATAACTTGACAGTAGCATACACTTCAAGGTCTAAGATCAGTAGCATCTACATCGTCTCCTTGAACTCCAAGAGAAGTTTTTGTGACATCTACAAGCGCATACACTTCAAGGTCTATGATTGGAACCGCGAGCTGGTTGGTGACAACTGAATCTGTTGTTGTCTCCAGTTGATACTTCGGTGGAAGTATAAACATTTCAGGAACCTTTTGTTATCCCTGTATGTACAAGGCCTTTGACACCTGCTTTTGTGTTTTCAAATTCATTCAGATCAAAATTTATTCCCATCTTGACCATTGTGAAGAAAATACTCAAAATAGAGAATGTCTTTTCCTTTGTTCGGTCTTTGCGTCCTTAAGAAAAATGACAATGCAAAAAAGTTCAGAATACAAAAAAAACATATCATAGTGACAACCATCAAAATTTCACAGAAAAAGGCAAAGATACTCAACAGATTTCTGACCACAGCCTTTGACAATTTGATTTTGTCTCCCATCTTCAGGGACACTTCTCTTTGTGATGGTCTCTAAGAAAAACTCTTGTTGATGCTTGTTAGTTATTATTATCGCCTCCGGGACACCAAAGTTCGAATCCACCACAAACTCAGCTGTGTAGTTAACCCTCTCAGATTTCAAGTTTGATTTCTTGGACCAGTCCTTTAATGCTGCTTCACTGCTCTTCCATGTCCTTCTTGTTTCTGCAGATAGCGCAATGCAATCGATCCGTTAGACTGCTCCAAATGTTTGTCATATCTATAATTAACGGAAACTGATTGTCTAAATTTTAAATTCTTGGAGTTGTCATACTATCTACCATTTGGTATATTTCTAGAATTTTACATAAAAGTAGACATAAATTTGAGTACTTTACACCAAATCACCCATAATATGAAGTTTTAAAGATTAAAAGGAAAAATAATCATAATTTCTTCCATTAATCATCTTCATTACCAAACAGCTTCATACTTTTCCTTGTTTCCCTTGTAAGAAGGGACAAAAAGAAAGCACCTTTTGGAATAATCTATTCATACTCATTTTATTTTATTTGACCTAGTTTGTTTATCATGTGATAAAGGTTCCCTACCACTATTAAAGTTGATAATGAATAAAGACAAGAGAAATTTCCCATTTGGGTTAGTATATGAACAAAAACAACAAGAAAGGCAACATGTATCTATTTCTACAGAATATTCAACTAATCAGGCAAAATAGAAATGAAAGTCAAAAACCTAGATGGAAAAATGGCATAATAATCTAATTAACACACAATTGACTGCAATTTAAAGAAAACCCACAAAGATTAGAAGCAAAATTGAGTACTTACTGGGATCAATTTCAGTGCTGACAAGCTCAAGAATTACATTTCTCCCAATCAAATCAGTCAAAGCATCCCATTGCTTAAAAATGGCTTCTTTAAGATCCTCCTTGATCTTGTTCCTAACTGTGAACACAGCTCTCACCTTCACCTTTGCATTTGATGAAGAAAAATAAGAAGAGGAAGATGAAGAGGAAGAGGAAGAGGAAGAAGAAGAAGAAGTTTGACTATTAATATGCCAGGCATATCCAAAATTATAGCTTCTCTGATGTAATCTCTCGAGTCATCACGACAAAAGATGTAGATGTAAGGCTAAAATTAGTAAGAGATTACTATAATAAGACTAAAGCTAGCTACCTATCCACATTATGAATCTACATAATAAAAATTCAAAGAAAAAACACTGGTGGTTTATTGAGGTGATAAATAGAGAAGCATGATTGGAAATATCTGTTGCAATGTCAAATTTGGTTGATAAGAATCTATATCAAATGTGATCCTTCACTTTTTTCCAACTACCTACTGTACAATTTAGATCCATGTAAATTTATCATCAATTAAACATGCAGACATCAAATTGATAAAGGGAAAACTGATGCCAACAACTAAAGATCAACCATAGACCATAAACCAGATGAATCAAGCATATAACTGAAGCTCACAACCAACCCATATAAGAAAATCCACTAAATTAGGTAAGAAAATACTCAATTTGGCAAATCTAATTAAACGCAACAACTAAAAATAAGCACCCAAAATAGAGTAATTAGAGACACAAAGAGGACATAAAAAAGATAGATTTACTTGTTGGTAAAGAGAATGCCGACGCAGAAGCATCCAACACAAAATTCGATGTAAAGAGCGTCTTCTTCTTCTTCACTTTACACATTTTCTGGATTACAGTATGGAGCAAGCTTTCTGTGTCATTGATTTCTTTTTCTTGGGTCTAGCACAACCTTAATGGCCTCATCAAACCGACTTCACGTTCTATACTTTCAACCACATCTCTGATCAATTAGCAGATTAATCCAAGGCTGAAGTTTACACCCAAAGTGGAAAAAACAAGTTACCCGTTGTGATTTTGCATTGCACTCAACGTAAGCAGGTGCTCCAATTTGCTTCTTCAATTCCTCTCCCTAAATAATAGCATTCACAACCCAAGTTGGATTTAGAACCAAACTGAAAAGAGAAAAAATGGGGCATTAAGGTACTTTACGTTCAACAAAAACTAAATAGGTTACTTGATTTTATGGTAAAATTTTAAAGATTAATTAAAGTGTTTTTTTGTTACTTTCAAATTTTATAAGAAAGAATGGTTAAAATTAAAAGATTATAAATACCCCTATTTTTTATTAAGATCTGTAAACCCTAAACAGTTGTTGGCCAAGCCAAATAAACAAAAAACGTCTTACGAAATTTGAGGTCCAGATCCGGCTCCGTCAATAGCAATCGGACTTCACAGTCGGGGTGGATGGAACTGCCTCAGACGGTGGCGGACTCAAGTAGGTGGATGGCGGTGTGCAGAGGGTGGACTGGAGATTATAGAGGGGTGACTTGCAACAGGTGTGAACCGTTCGGGAGAGCAGCAACTCGCGTGGTGAGGGGACGAAGGCAGCGACCCGGGGTCCTGGTGGCTCAGGCGAACGGAGACAGTGGCGGACAGGTGCGGGAGAAGAGAGGGAGACCAGTGGCGAGAGGCTCGAAGCAGATCCGGACGGAGGTGCGGTGATAGGGGCTCGCAGTGGTGGCTCGATCCGGCTCCGGCGGACGGCGTGGCGGTGTTTCGGGCTGACGGCGTAGTGGTGTCTCGGGCTGGCTCCGGCGGTTGGAGGAGAAGAAGGAAGAGGGCTGGTGGTCTGATTTTTGGTGTGAGGAAGCAAAGAAGAAAGGTTGAGAAGGGAGAGAGAATAAGATAGGAGAGAGAAAAAGGTGGTTTAGAATTTAATTAATTAATTAATATATATAATGAAATACTTTTTTTTTTAATACAAAAGCTAATCATATTGGGTACAAAATTGATCGACTTTGTGTAAATCGAGACTTGTGTAAATGCGGTAAATATTGTATAAATGGAGGCTTGTGTACAAACTCGATAGGACTTGTGTACAAATTCAATTCGACGTTCCTTTGTGTAATTCGATTGGCTTGTGTAAAAAAAATTTACAGGACTTGTGTGGATGAAATAAATAGGGCTTGTGTACAAAAAATCGTAGGACTTGTGTAAATAAAATCGATAGGGCTTGAATAAATAAAATCGATATGGATTAGATCTGCTTGTGTAAATAAAGTCGATAGGACTTGTGTACATAAAATCGTAGAACTTGTGTAAATAAAATCGATAGAGCTTGTGAAATTAAAATGATATGGATTAGATCGGCTTGTGTAAATAAAATCGACTGTTTGTGTAAATATATAGGCTTTTGTGTAAATCGAGACGACTTGTGTAATTCGAAAAAGGTCTTGGCATGGGTTATCACAATTTTTTGTAAAATCAAACGTTATGTTTGTGTAACAATAGTAGGGGTGGGCATCGGATCGATCCGATCCGAATAGCCGGATATCCGGGAAAATTTTTTTAGCAAAAGGCCGATCCGTATCCGGGAATTTTGTCGGATCGGGTCGGATAATTATCCGCAGATATCCGGCCGATCCGAATGATCCGAAATCTGAATATAGCTATCCGAATTTGATTTTATCCGGATCGGGTCGGGTCATTATCCGGGGATATCTGCCTGATCCGGATGATCCGGCTGATCCGAACGATTGTACGTTGACCCGAATGACCCGACCGACCCGACGGACCAGACCGACCCGACTGACCCGGCTGAAAATTCAAATGAATTTGCAAGTCCAAACTAGTGTAATGTGCATGATCTAAAGTTTAAACAAGTCCTAACTTGACATAAATAAGTTATTAAAATTATTATATTATAAGATATAATTTTTATTTACTTTTTTAATTCATTAAAATCTAATAAATATATACAAGTTTGTAAGATTTGAAATTTAATGTACAACTTTATAATATAAGTCTTATATTATAAAGTTGTACATTAAAATATAATATATTATACCTTAAAATTCGATAAACTTATATTAAACGAGATCAACTAATGATAAAATGCATTATCGAGACTAACGTGTACATAAATAAGTTATTAAGTTATAAACAAATACATAATCATAATTCATAAACATTTATATGTTAAAACGAGATCAACTTATATTAAAGATTATTATGAACATCTATATGTTAAAACGAGATCAACTTATGATAAAATGCATTATCGAGACTAACGTGTACATATATAAGTTATTAAGTTGTAAACAAATACATAATCATATTTATAAACATCTATATGTTAAAACGAGATCAACTTATATTAAAGATTATTATGAACATCTATATGTTAAAACGAGATCAACTTATGATAAAATGCATTATCGAGACTAACGTGTACATATATAAGTTATTAAGTTGTAAACAAAAACATAATCATATTTATAAACATCTATATGTTAAAACGAGATCAACTTATATTAAAAGATTATTATGAACATTTGTTAGTTTAAACCTTTAAACAAGATTAACTTATGATAAAATAAATTATTGAGATTAACTTGTACATATACGAGTTGTTAAGTTGTAAACAAAGACATAATCATATTTATACACATGTTAAATACTGTTAAATATGAATATTAGTACAAAATTCTAATATACAAGTTTTTTAAATATAAATTTATTTTTTATATTGATTAAATATTGTTAAATGTGAATATTAGTACAAAATTACTATATTGTATACATACAAATATTTTTATGCTATTTAAGTATAAATCTATTGTTTGTTTGATTAATATTTATACATATATATTTTTTATATTTTAATGTTTTTTAACCGGATATTTCCGGATATCCGGCAACCCGCGGATACCCGTTGATCCGATGATCCGCGGATATCCGACGATCCGACTGACCTACGGATATCCGACGATCCGCGGATACCCAAAAATATCCGGATATCCGTTTTTTTACCCGGATATCCGAATGCCTAAAATGCCGATCCGTATCCGATCCGGCGATCCGGGAAAAACTCCCGGATCGGATCGGATTCGGACCGGATCAAAACGGATACTAAAAAATCGGAATTTTCCGGATCGGGTCAACGGATTTTTCGGACCGGGTCGACGGATCGGATTGGTTTTGCCCACCTCTAAACAATAGGTTATGTAAGTAGACATCAAGTATAACTTAAAAAAAAAAAAACAATAGATTACCATGTTTAATTAACCTACCTGTTAAAGGGTGGGAGCGAGGACCTGTCATCCCTAGTTCGAAACCCACTAATCACGAAATTTATATTTTTGCTGGGCTTTGTGTAATCACGAAATTTATATTTTTGCCAGGCTTTGTGTAATCACGAAAGCTTTGTGTAATCACGAAATTTATATTTTTGCTTGGCTTTGTGTAATCACGAAATTTATATTTTTGCTAGGCTTTGTGTAATCACGAAAGCTTTGTGTAATCACGAAAGCTTTGTGTAATCACGAAATTTATATTTTTGCTTGGCTTTGTGTAATCACGAAATTTATATTTTTGCTGGACTTTGTGTAATTATGAAATTTATATTTTTGTTGGGCTTTGTGTAATTACGAATTGGGCCTAAGCTTCTTAAATTCAAATTGGGCCTGAGCTTCCTAAATTTAAATGGGCTTGAACTTCTGAATTTGAAATTACCATGTAGCCCTTCTAATTAATCTTTATAAATAAAAAAATAGGGGTCTACTTTGTGTGCACAATTAATTATGCGCCTCATAACTACATAAGTTTATGAAAAGGGATTACTTACCCATTTCCTTCAACTGAAAAATGTGTAACAAGAAGACTCTTTTACCTGAGCTGCAGTAATTGGCACAGAACCAGGATGGTTAATGAAAAATTGTTTGTTGTCTCAAAGATTTGATGTCACACACCAAAAGAATCAGTATCTAAGTCCTCTCAGCATGAGCAAAAGATAAATTAGGGAACCTCGTACTTTGGTTATAAAGTTCATTGTAGTCTGAAGACATAATGATAACTATGGAATAAAAAATGAACAAAACCAACAAAAAAAACTAACCGATGTTTGAATTGATCCGATTAGTGAGGTTAAGCCGTTTGATTCGACTATTGTCCTCTCCAAATCCAGCAACGGAGTAACTTGATCCACAATAATTGGGTTCAGATTGATGACCCCAAACCTAAGCAATCGATTTATAAGGGAAAAAATTTAGGAAAAGAAAAAACAAGTAACATTAGTAAACGAAGAAAACAAACCACAAATTGAGTGGATTCAAACCTGAACCAAGAAGAAGTCGGATTTTAGATGCACACTTGGGAACAAACAATGAAAGACCTGAGAGAGGAAGAAGAGAAGAGACATGATTGTGGAGAAGAAATCTAGAGAAAGCTTTGTCAAACGAAGATCTAGAACCAAGCGTGCAAGAGAAGAAGAGCCGATTACTGAAGGGATGAAGCTAGAATGAAGCGGCGGCCGATTGAAATGTTGAGTGAAGATGAAAGAGGAATGGAAACGTGAGAGATCGACACCTGTAAACAAAAATGAGTCATCAAATAAAGGGTGAAAATGGATATGTACTGTTTCAAGGGGAAAGTCCCCCTTTTATAATATTATAAGATATAAGATTTTGTATTTATTTTCAAATAATCTAATAATAATTTTTTGCTGAATTTAATAAATAGATTTGTCGGATATTCTAATAGACTATCTCTCACATATATATCAAGTAAAAAAATTCTTTATTTTTAAACAATATATATATATATATATATATATATATATATATATATATATATATATATATATATATATATATATATATATATATATATATATATTATGATTCAAATATATGAATACTCTTATAATTAATTTTTTGACATCCCGTGCAAGGCACGGGTACTAAGCTAGTGTAATATAAAGGATATGAAATGTATGTATATTTTTAAATAATTTTTTTTCTCTCGGTATCTTGAAGTTTGAACTTTTCCTCTGTTATCTACAAGTTTTTAATTTTTTTATTGGTACCGTCATCTTAATTTTTTTCTTCATTATAAACTTTCTTAATATATTTCATTATATATTCAAGAATAAAATTAAAAATTCTAAAAAATAATTCTAAAACTAATTATAACCATATTAATTTTTTTACTAATCAAATTTATACAAAACTAATTAATGGTATATACTTATTTTTTATCACTTTAATATAAAAATATAGAAATATAAATTTAAAGCTTTTTTTAAAATTTTAAATAAAAAATATATTAAAATTTTCATTTATATTCGAATTAAAGAAAAACAATATAGAAAAATAATTTAAAACTAATTTGTAAATAACTAAAAAATCATTATATTATTTTTTAAAAGTAAGGGTACATAATTAGTTTTAAATTTATTTTTCTAGATTTTTAAATTAAAAACTACAAAATATAATTAAAAAATTATTTCACGAGTTCTTTAAGTAAACTACTTTTGGTATTGAATATGATCTCGAATATGATATGTAAACCATAGTTCGAAGTTTAGTTTATATAGAAATCCGAAAAAAACAGCAAACCGATACAATTCAATTAAGAATTTGTTTTTTAAAATTAAATATAAAAATCTTAAAAAGATATAGTTAGCTTATTCAATAAAATAATAATAAAAAAAGTTCATATCTTTCCACAATTTAATTCTATTCAATTTATATTTAAATATCGTATTTAAATCGCTGTTACAAAAGAGTAAGTTGCAAGGAGAAATTTTGATTGTGCGTTTTCGGTTTATGAAGATTGGATATAATAAGATTTTTAATTGAAGATCTTTAAAAATACGGGTGGGAAAAATAACAAAAAAAAATCGGGAAAAAATATAAGGAAAAATAACAAAAATAAAATTCAAAAATAAAATATAAGGCACAAAAAATCGAATTACGTAATCTGATTTTGTTAAAAGATGCACTAACGGTTTTCTAAAATAAAAAAAGCAGGAAATAAGTATACGATTGAGTGATTGGACTTTATAAAGATAATAAACCGGGTAAATGTGTGAAAGCATGATGATGTGTTATTATTCCTTGATGTGTGATTGTGCTTATGCATCTTATATATATATGTGTATGGTTAGCTAACGGTTTTATACTGTGTTGTAGATCCTTTGTATGTTAGGAGAGCTGCAGAGTGATCCAGAGTGGGTGATCCGCTGAGGGCTCCGTACACTGGGTTGTTATCGTGGGATATGGGATCTTTTGTTATGTACAATTATGTTTTATTTGTACTCAGCGGTACTTCTGTATTACCTTTGATACTTATATTTATATCAGTTTCATGTTTTGTATTTAATCTATCTGTGCCTTGTTGTAAGATCCAGTGAACTTGTTGTCAGGTTAGGGTTAGGATCCTAGCCCAGTAGCGCCTCGAGTCCTACCGATTCGGGGTGTTACAAAGTTGGTATCAGAGCCTTAGGTTGACAACAATGGCACTTGCAATCTGCGATAAAAGGTCGAATAGATAAATAAACAGAACCCGAAAGGGGTCTGACTTTTCAAAAGGTTTTGGTTTTGAAACGAGTACAAATTTTTTGGGATAACGTGTACGAGAAGTCATCACCCCTCTGAAGATCGAGTATAGATATATATAGATATTATCTTGTGATTGACTTGATATATATCTATACATATGACATATATATAGCCTTATAGGTTGGGTGTATTTACCCTGCAGATGGCTCAGACTAGAGCTGTATCTGTAGATGGACGAGGTAGGGATAGATCCCCTCTTCCTCCAGTAGAGGTAGGACAGAGTCAGATTCCCGCTGTTGATCAACCGGCAGCGGAGGAATTTCCTGAGGTTGTTGCTGAGAGTGTCGTTCCTGAGACTGGGAACGGTATAGCTAAAAGACATACACCACAACGAGTCCAGTTAGATGACTCGGATTATGTCTATGAGACCCCTATTCTTTCGGACCGAGTTCCGTCCTTAGCCGAGATTTCCTTTGGCTGAGTTTGGCCTTGCCGCACCGCGGGCATGATGGCCGCCCCTGCGGCTCATGGAACCGCCCCTGCGGTTTCCGGCGGCTGCAGCCGGTTTTGTTGACTCTCTTGACTCGTGCTTTACCTTTGCCTTACTTCTTCCCTTCCCTTGGCTGATCAAGGGTTACTTCTTCATTTCCAATCCAGCTTTCACGTCCTCCTTGCTTCTCCTTCACCTTCCTTTTTCCTTGTCTTGGTTTCCTTTGGTTTGGAAGAGTTTTGTTGTGGCTTTGTGGTTGATGATGATGCTAGTGTGTGTGTTGCTGAGCTTAGAAGCCAGCTTTGGTGTGTGTTGATCCTCCCTGCAACCTAGGATCTTCAGTATTGGTGAGTGCTTGCTTCTTCTCCTTCTCTTCTTCTTTGATTCAATCTTTCTAGCTTAGGATTAGATGTATGCTAAGGGTTTTGATGGTTGATATGTGTTTGTGCATGTGGTGTGTGGTTTTGGAATGGTAAGGACGTGATTTGATCACGTGAAGAGCCGAAGAAGAATCACGAGATCTTGTTCTGCATTGTCACCGCCCCCACGGCCAGAAGTCACCGCCCCTGCGGACCTTGTGCCGCAGCGCCCGTACCGTGCCTGCGTTGCCAGCGACCCTTGTCACCGCCCCCGCGGTCGAGTGCCACCGCGCCCGCGGTTTCCTGCGTTCCGCCCATGCGTCCTCCGTTCACGCAGGTGCGTCTTGTCCCGGGACTAACCTATAGTTAGGTAGTTCATTTCCTTTCTAGTATGAGGAACTTAGTACCATGCTAGGTATCGGTTTATGATGAGTATGATATAGACATGCCGGTTATGGCCTTGAGGTTACGAGTTGGATATGATCCTTATGGATCCCTTGGGTCTAGGTGTGACCCCTTTGTGTGATAGGATTGTGATATATATGTATGTATGCCTTGTATAGGCCGTGTTGTCCTCCAGTTTGGAGTGGACCAGTCGGAGAGTTGATCGGGGTTGAGTTACTTCTGAGATCGAGGTAAGTCCATAAGACTTACTTAGCTTATATCCTTATATTGGATGTATGCTTGAGTGGTGTGTGTGTTTTATGCTTTATAGCATGTGTTATTATGGTCACTGACCTATGTTATACTGACCGCCCATTGTAGTGGCCGTGATAACCTTTCCCTTTCATCCCGTAGTGGAGTCTGGGAGGTTCTTTGTAGTCAGGTCAGATCTGGTATACGGGAAGGACCCTCACCACTCCCATAAGGTACACGGGAGGTGTGCTGATACTACTCCAGCTGGCTAGAGTACTCAGAGGCGGGGATTATATTCCTCGTGTCACATATCTTTATATACATCTATTTATACGATTGAGTGATTTAACTTATTAAAGATAATAAACCGGGTAAATGTTTGATATCATGCTGAAGTGTTTATTATTTCTGATATGTGATTGTGCTCTAGCATCTTCTTCTATATGTGTATAGTTAGCTAACGGTTTTATACCGTGTTGTAGATCCTTTGTAGGTTAGGAGAGCTGCAGAGTGATCCAGAGGGGTGATCTGCTGAGGGTTCCGTACACTGGGCTTATTCGTGGGATTTTTGGTTTATCATTATTGTACGGATTTCAGTTTGACTTTTGTACTCAGCAGTACCTTGTATCACCTTTTTGATATTGTTTATATATATATATATATATATATATATATATATATATATATATATATATATATATATATATATCAGTTTTATGTTTTGTTTTAATCTATTGGTGCCTTGTTGTAAGATTCAGTGACTTTTTTGTCAGGCTAGGGTCATGATCCATTGTGAGATCCTAGCCCAGTAGCGCCTCGAGTCCTACCGATTCGGGGTGTTACAATGTCTCTATGAGGGGACCATATTTCCGCGCGTATATCAGAGAAGTACAAGAGGCTACCAGAGCAGGTAGACCTACCCCGGATCTGCCAGTACAAGAGGTATCATCTAGGAGATCCCATGGAGTTACTCAGGTGCTAGTTGTACCGGCACATGTTGATGAGATTCCTCAAGTTCCAGAGGAGCATAGAAAGCCTGGAAAGAGACAACGGACTGGACAGACCAGTGGTGCTCGTGGAGTTATTAGTTCTGAACTAAACCAGAAACGTCCAAGTTGCCCCACATCTACACAGGTTGCAGCTACGGGTCAACGATGTTATAACTGTGAGGAACTTGGACATCTACGACGAGCGTGCCCAAGGCAGACGGTGACTTGCTACATCTGTGGCAGACTAGGTCACATACATATTTTTTGTATACGGGGTGGATGTGAGAACCCTTTTCTCTCGGACAAAGATCGGACCATAACCGAGATTGGCTTTGGCCGAGATTGGCCTTGCCGCACCTGCGGGCACGTATGCCGCCCCTGCGGCCCTGTGATCCGCCCCTGCGGTTTACGGCGGCTGCAGCCGGTTTTGTTGACTCCTTGACCCGTGCTTTACCTTCCACTTCGTTTCTTCTCTTACCTTGCTGAGCAAGGGTTTCATTCCATTTCTCATTCCACTCCAGCCCTCATTACGTCCTTTTTGCTTCTTCATCCGTTCCCTTGATCTTGCTTGAGTTTCTCTTGAAGTTTTGCTTGAGTTTGGTGTTGTTGGTTGTGGTGTGTATGTTGCTGAGCTTCAGAGGCCAGCTGAGAGTTTGTTCTGTACTTCCTTGGGTGATCACAACAGTGGAGGTGAGCTCCTTGCTTCTCCTTCCTTCCTTTCTTTCTTGTCTTTCTTCCCTTGAGCTTAGGTTTAGATGTATGTTGATCATAGGATGATGTTTGAATGTGTAGTTATGTGTATGTGTATGAATCTGGAAGAGTAAACGTGGTTTGATCAAGTGAAGAACCGAAGAGAAGCCGCGAAGTTGCCTTCTGCACTGTCGCCGCCCCCGCGGCTACCGTGCCACAACGCCTGCGTCGTGCCAACGGCGTGTCTGCGCTTGCCTGCGTTCTGTGTCACCGCCCCTGCGGCTTCCACCTTCCGCGCCTGCGGGTGACCCCTTCTGCCCCTGCGGTCTTAGTTCACCCAGGTGCGTGTTGTCCCGGAACTACTTATAGTTAAGTAGTTTCCTTTCCTTTCTGGTACGAGGGAACTAGTATCATGCTAGGATTCGGATGATGTTGAGTATGACATAGTTATGCCGGTTACGGCTTTGAGGTTTACGAGTTGGAATTGATCCCTTATGGATCCCTTGGGTCTAGGTGTGACCCTTTGTGTGTGTGATAGGATTGTGACATATATATGTGTGCCTTGTATAGGCTGTGTTGTCCTCCAGTTGGAGTGGACGTTTATGGGTTTTGCACGTAGCGAGATACTTCTGAGATTGAGGTAAGTCCATAGGACTTACTTAGCTGCCATCCTTATATTGGATGTGTGCATGAGTGGTGTTTGTTATATGCTTTATAGCATGCTTCATGTTGGTCACCGACCTATGTTATATTGACCGCCCATTGTAGTGGCTGTGACAACTTACCCTTTCATCCCGTAGAGGTGTTTGGGAAGTTCTCTGTACGCTAGCTAGACTTGGTATACGGGAAAGGTATTGATACCACTCCTTATAGTATACGGGAAGGTGCGCTGATACCACTCCAGCTAGCTATTGCACGCATAGGCGAGGATTATATTCCTCGTGTCACTTATTTTCATATACTGATTTATATAATCCTGTGTGTTTAACGTTATAAAGATAATAAACCGGGTAAATGTGTGATATCATGCTGATGTGTTATTGTTTATATGATGTGTGGTTGTGCTCTTGCCTATCTTATATTTGTGTATGGTTAGCTAACGGTTTTATACCGTGTTGTAGATCCTTTGCAGGTTAGGAGAACTGCAGAATGATCCGGAGGGGTGATCTGCTGAGGGTTCCGTACACAGGTCGTACTCGTGGGTTTTGGGTTATTTATATTGTACGGATTTATGGTTGACTTTTGTACTCAGTAGTATTGTGTATTACTTTTGATCAATATATATATATATATATATACATCAGTTTTATGTTTTGTTTTAATCTATCAGTGCCTTGTAAGGTTCAGTGAAGTTGTTGTCAGGCTAGGGCCAGGATCCATTGTGAGATCCTAGCTCAGTAACACTCCGAGTCATACGGATTTGGGGTGTTACAAAGTTGGTATCAGAGCCCAGGTTGACAACAATGGCACTAGTAATTCGCAGTAAAGTTCGAATAGATAAATAAACAGAACCCAAAAGGGGTCTGACTTTTCAAAAGGTTTTGATTTTGAAATGAGTACAAATGTTTTGGGATATCGTGTACGTGAACCATCGCCCCTCTGAAGATCTCGACAGTATAGATATATATAGATATTCGTTTTGACTGATCTGTGATATATCTATACATATGACATATATATAGCGTTCTAAGATAGGTTTACGTCCTCTGCAGATGGTTCAGACTAGAGCCTTACCTGGAGCTGGGCGAGGTAGAGGTAGACCCCCTCTAAGTAGAGGACGAGGTAGAGTTCCTGCTGTTGATCCATGCGCAGCAGAGGAGATACATGAGGAGGTTGCTGAGAGCGTCGTTCCTGAGACTGGGAACGGGGCAGCTGAGATACAGGGGGCACAGAGAGCCCAGTTTGGTGAGTCTGATCGCGTCTCTATGGGTAAATCAGAGTTTCAGGATTATATCAGACGAGTAGAGGAGGCTGTCAGAGCCGGTAGGCGTGCCCTAGACTTACAGGCACACGAGGGACCATCTGAGAGGTCCCACACTGTTACTCAGGTACCAGCTGTACATGTACCTGCTGTTGAGATTACTAGAGCACTAGAGGAGCATAGAGGGCCTAGACCAAATACCTGGTTGAAGGCATTTCATCAGATGGGTGTACCCCCTTTCACTGGGAAAGTGGGGCTAGAGGTGGAGTTGTGGATATGACATGTAGACTCAGCTCTTGAGTCTATTAGATGTTCAGCTGACAGGCAGATTGAGCTGGTGCAGACCTTGTTCAGAGATCTGGTACAACACCGGTGGAAGTCTGTACGAGTCCAGGTTACTAGCTATGAGCAAATGAGGACTCTGATGATCCGAGAGCGTTTCTGCCCTGCCTCTCTGAGGAGGGAGAAACTGCGCGATTTTGTGGAGGCTGGGTTCGAGGATGTACCCGTCTCTGAGGCTATCAGGAGGTTTCAGGAGAAGCTGGCCTTACTGGGACCAGCTACACCTGCTGCAGACCAGCACGTTTATCTTTTTTCCCGACGACTGAGGGATACTACCCGGACCTACATGGCGGGATTTCACTGTGAGACTCTCACAGATTATCAGGACAGAGCTTCCGATTATGAGAGGGAGCAAGCTGGACAGAGGAGAGCTTCTCAGACCGGATGGTCTGAGAAGAGGTAACGTATAGGGCAAACCAGTGGTGCTGGTGGTTCTGCTAGTGGTTGGCATGGTTAGAGACGCCAGAGTCAGCCTTCATCTGCGCCTGTTGTAGAGAAGGGACGTCAGTGCTTTAACTGTGGAGATCCAGGGCATATGAGGCCAGAGTGTACGAGACCATTGGTGACTTGCTACACTTGTGGTAGGCAAGGTCACCGAGCTGTGTACTGCCGACAGGGCGGAGCGTCATCTCAGCAGGCTTCTTCTCCTGCTGGTGCAGCGGGAGGTGGGCAGAGGCCACCTCAGCAGCAGCAGACTCAAGGACAGCAGAGAGTCCCAGATCGCCCTACGACTCAGGGATCTGCTCCTGGGCCGAGTAGAGGCAGAGGTCGTGGTGGAGGCACCACTGATACCAGAGGCCCATAGGGTCGTGTTTTTGAGCTGAGGAGTGTAGAGGAGCCAGCTGCACCTACTGCTACAGGTACCATTC
Source organism: Fagopyrum tataricum (assembly GCA_002319775.1). Classification (NCBI taxonomy): domain Eukaryota; kingdom Viridiplantae; phylum Streptophyta; class Magnoliopsida; order Caryophyllales; family Polygonaceae; genus Fagopyrum; species Fagopyrum tataricum. Next base: position 37,798,275 of record CM008281.1, on the reverse strand, counting down.
TGATTCATGGTTTACCTGTTAGAGTTTTATTTGATACTGGTGCTACGCACTCTTTTATTTCTGATGCTTGTGTAGAGCATCTTGGGTTAGATACAGTTGAGGGTATGCGTTTTATTATAGGGTTACCCGATGGTGGTAGGGTCAGAGGTACCCGTGAGATTCACGGTTGTCCCATTTCTGTAGGACCCGTGTGTTACTAGTTGACTTCTTTGTCATGCCATTAGAGCATGAAGAAGTCATTATAGGTATGAACTGGATGGATAGACACTCTGCAGTCTTAGATGTAGGTAGGAGGACTGTTACCCTCTCTACCGAGTTAGGCCAGATAGAGGTTTTCCGAGGTTGGGACCTTGGAAAGACAAGTACAGTTATCAGCGCCATACGAGCAGCTAGATTGATTGCACGGGGTTGCGAGGCCTTCTGGTGTTATGCCATGAAGGAGGGGGAGAGTCCAGCATTAGAGGATATCCCAGTTTTTTGTGAGTATATAGATGTTTTTGCTGAGCCGTCCAGTTTACCGCCTCAGAGGAGTGTGGATTTCAGTATCGAGTTGGAGCTTGGTACTAGACCCATCTCGAAGGCCCCATACCGGATGACGCCTGTCGAGATGCTAGAGCTGAAGAAGCAACTTGAGGAGTTGGATGAGAAGGGCTTCATTCGCCCTAGCGTGTCCCCTTGGGGAACACCTGTCCTCTTCGTACGGAAAAAAGACGGATCGTTGAGACTGTGTAGTGATTACAGAGAGCTGAACAAGGTGACCATTAAGAATAAGTATCCATTGCCGTGTATGGATGACTTATTGGATCAGCTTCAGGGAATGACAGTATTTTCCAGGATGGACCGGCGCTCAGGATATCACCAGTTGAGGGTGAGAGAGCAAGATGTGCACAGGACAACTGAGGATTTGGTTGCAGGCTTTGCGGGATAGAGAACTTTATGTTGAGTTCTCTAAGTGTGAGTTCTGGATGCCAGAGGTAGCATTCCTGGGTCATGTGGTTTCAGCTGAGGGGATCAAGGTGGATCCAGCGAAGATTGAGGCTGTAGCAGCTTGGACGACACCGACGAACGTCAAGGAAGTACGTAGTTTCCTTGGCCTAGCCGGTTATTACAGACGCTTCGTGGAGGGATTCTCTGTGATTGCCCGTCCACTGACGAGTTGCTGAGGAAGACTACCAGATTTGTATGGTTTGATCAGTGTGTACAGAGTTTTGAGGAGCTGAAGAGACGTTTGCCTTCTGCTCCTGTTTGGGCACAGCCAGAAGGTATTGAAGGATTTGGTCTGATTAAAGTTGGACTTTTGGTTTCTGGATGAGGATACCCGGCTGAGTACTTTAGAGGTTCTACCTGATCTGTTGAGTGAGATCCAACAAAAGCAGGAGACCTGCCAGACCTTGATGAGGGTATGAGGTAGGATGTCTCGGGATGAGGCACCCCAGTTTCTGCTTGGAGCAGATGGAGTTTTGAGGCGCCGCGGTCGTGTCTGTGTACCTGTTGATACAGAGTTGAGGCAGAAGATTTTACAGGAGGCTCACTGTACACCTTACTCGGTACATCCAAGTACGAGTAAGATGTATCAGGATTTGAGACGTTTATACTGGTGGGGAGGGATGAAGCCCGATGTAGCCAGATTTATAGCTCAGTGTGCGACCTGCCAGCAGGTCAAGATCGAGCATTTCAGACCTGGAGGTGAGCTCCATCCACTTCCTGTTCCACAAAGGAAGTGGGAGGACGTCACCATGGATTTTGTGACCGGACTGAGGCTGAGCCGGAGTTTTGATGCCATCTGGGTCATAGTTGACAGACTGACGAAGACGGCACATTTCATTCCTATTTGAGAGACGTGGCCGGTTAGCAGATTAACTGAGGAGCACACTAGGCAGATAGTGAGACTCCATGGTGTACCGAGGACGATCGTCTCAGACAGAGATGGGCGATTTACCTCGAGATTCTGGCAGCAGATTCAGACTGCCCTGGGGACGAGTTTGCACTTCACGACTGCGTTTCATCCTCAGACAGATGGTCAGTCAGAGAGGACCATTCAGACCTTGGAGGATATGCTGCGAGCTTGTGTGTTGGATTGGGGGCAAGTGTGGACAAATCATCTCCCACTTGTTGAGTTCTCCTACAACAACAGTTGGCATGCATCTATTGGGATGGCCCCATATGAGGCACTGTATGGACAGAGATGTCGTACCCCGTTATGCTGGGATGAGCAGAGCAGTGTCAGTGGTTTAGCACCTGATCAGATTCAAGATGATATGGCTCGGGTAGCATTGATCAGAGAGCATATGCTGACTGCACAAAGCCGTCAGAAGTCTTATGCAGATAAGAGGCGTAGACCTCTAGAGTTAGAATTGGAGCCCATGTGTGGCTGAGAATGTCCCCAACACGAGGAGTGAGGCGATTTGGCAGTAAGGGGAAGTTGAGCCCCGATATGTCGGACCGTTCGAGATTCTGGATCGGATTGGGAGTGCAGCTTACAGATTAGCCTTGCCTCCAAGATTAGAGGGTGTTCACCCTGTGTTTCACGTGTCTCAGCTGAGGGAGTACATACCAGATCCGAGAGATATCGTGAGTTATGATGATTTGGTGGTTGAGTCGGACCACACGTTTGCTGAGCATCCTATTGCAGTCCTAGAGCGAGGTATGAGACGCCTGCGTTCGAAGGACATTCCTATGTTGAGGATACAGTGGTCGAAACGAGGACCTGATGAGGTTACCTGGGAAACTGAGGATAGTATTCAAAGGAACTATCCAGAGTTTTATGCAGAGATGAGTGCACCAGTAGGATCACCGAGTAGACCTTAGTACTAGCTTGGTGAGTCTTATGTGCTTACATGCTTATATGCTGTGATATGTTTATTTCATGCTAGCCTTGATGTGATTATGATCTTACTAGATCTTGTTATGCTAGTATGATTTCCTGTTTATAGTTGGAGATGGTTCTTTCCTCCATGCTATTATGATACGATAGGTTTAGCTGGATATGGTTCTTTCCTCCATGCTAGTTTGATGGACATAGTAGTGCTGGAGATGTACTTCCTCCATGCCATTCTGTTATGGTTATGTTACGGCTAGAGATGTGCTTCCTCTATGCCTTGTGATATGTTTATGGTTTTCCTCTAGGCCCTGGATAGTATAGTTTACTGCTGGAGTTGATGATTTCCTCCATGCTTACGTTTGAGGTTATAGAGAGTGTTACCTCGGCTTTTGGAGTCCGAGTGTTTCAGGATCTTGCAAGATTCGGGACGAAACTTGTTTTTAGGGGGGTGAGATGTGAGAGCCCTTTCCTTTCGGACCGAGTTCGGACCATAGCCGAGATTGGCTTTGGCCGAGATTGGCCTTGCCGCACCCGCGGGCACGTATGCCGCCCCTGCGGGTTCCCGCCCTTGCGGCCCTCTGATCCACCACTGCGGTTTACGGCGGCTGCAGCCGGTTTTGTTGACTCCTTGACCCGTGCTTTACCTTCCACTTCGTTTCTTCTCTTACCTTGCTGAGCAAGGGTTTCATTTCATTTCTCATTCCACTCCAGCCCTCATTACGTCCTTCTTGCTTCTTCATCCCTTCCCTTGATCTTGCTTGAGTTTCTCTTGAAGTTGTGCTTGAGTTTGGTGATGTTGGTTGTGGTGTGTATGTTGCTGAGCTTCAGAGGCCAGCTGAGAGTTTGTTCTGTACTTCCTTGGGTGATCACAACAGTGGAGGTGAGCTCCTTGCTTCTCCTTCCTTCCTTTCTTTCTTGTCTTTCTTCCCTTGAGCTTAGGTTTAGATGTATGTTGATCATTGGATGATGTTTGAATGTGTAGTTATGTGTATGTGTATGAATCTGGAAGAGTAAACGTGGTTTGATCAAGTGAAGAACCGAAGAGAAGCCGCGAAGTTGCCTTCTGCACTGTCGCCGCCCCCGCGGCCAAGAGCCACCGCCCCCGCGGCTACCGTGCCACAACGCCTGCGTCGTGCCAGCGGCGTGTCTGCGCTTGCCTGCGTTCTGTGTCACCACCCCTACGGCTTCCACCTTCCGCGCCTGCGGGTGACCCCTTCTGCCCCTGCGGTCTTAGTTCACGCAGGTGCGTGTTGTCCCGGAACTACTTATAGTTAAGTAGTTACCTTTCCTTTCTGGTACGAGGGAACTAGTATCATGCTAGGATTCGGATGATGTTGAGTATGACATAGTTATGCCGGTTACGGCTTTGAGGTTTACGAGTTGGAATTGATCCCTTATGGATCCCTTGGGTCTAGGTGTGACCCTTTGTGTGTGTGATAGGATTGTGACATATATATGTGTGCCTTGTATAGGCTGTGTTGTCCTCCAGTTGGAGTGGACGTTTATGGGTTTTGCACGTAGCGAGATACTTCTGAGATTGAGGTAAGTCCATAGGACTTACTTAGCTGCCATCCTTATATTGGATGTGTGCATGAGTGGTGTTTGTTATATGCTTTATAGCATGCTTCATGTTGGTCACCGACCTATGTTATATTGACCGCCCATTGTAGTGGCTGTGACAACTTACCCTTTCATCCCGTAGAGGAGTCTGGGAAGTTCTCTGACCGCTAGCTAGACTTGGTATACGGGAAATGTACTGATATCACTCCTTATGGTATATGGGAAGGTGCGCTGATACCACTCCAGCTAGCTATTGCACGCAGAGGCGAGGATTATATTCCTAGTGTCACTTATTTTCATATACTGATTTATATACTCCTGTGTGTTTAACGTTATAAAGATAATAAACCGGGTAAATGTGTGATATCATGCTGATGTGTTATTGTTTATATGATGTGTGGTTGTGCTCTTGCCTATCTTATATTTGTGTATGGTTAGCTAACGGTTTTATACCGTGTTGTAGATCCTTTGCAGGTTAGGAGAACTGTAGAGTGATCCGGAGGGGTGATCTGCTGAGGGTTCCGTACACAGGGCGTACTCGTGGGTTTTGGGTTATTTATATTGTACGGATTTATGGTTGACTTTTGTACTCAGCAGTACTGTGTATTACTTTTGATCAGTATATATATATATATATACACACATCAGTTTTATGTTTTGTTTTAATCTATCAGTGCCTTGTTGTAAGGTTCTGTGAAGTTGTTGTCAGGCTAGGGCCAGGATCCATTGTGAGATCCTAGCCAAGTAGCACTCTGAGTCCTACGGATTTGGGGTGTTACAGTGGAGCTTCATCTCAGCAGGGTACTGGTGGAGTTGCTGGTTCAAGGCAAGGCCAGAGCCGCTAGAGTCATCCCTCATCTGCACCAGTTATAGATAAGGAACGATAGTGTTACAATTGTGGTGGGTATGGACATATGCGGCCAGAGTGTACGAGATAGACGGTGATTTGTTTCACTTGTGGAAGACCAGGGCACATACATGTTTTTTGTAAACGGGGCAGAGCTTTATTATAGCAAGGTTTTTCTCCTGCTAGTGCAGTGAGAGGAGGGAAGAGGCCACCTCAGCAGCAAACACAGGGACAGTAGAGAGTCCCATATCGCCCTACTACTCAGGGATCTGCTCCTGGGCCGAGTAGAGGCAGAAGTCGTGGTGCTAGTACCACTGACATCAGAGGAGCACAGGGTAGAGTTTTTGAGCTGAGGAGTGCAGAGGAGCCGGCTGCACCGACTGCTACAGGTACCATTCTGATCCATGGTTTACCTGTTAGAGTTTTATTTAATATGTGAGTTATGTCTTCATTTGTATCCGATGTATATGTTGAGTATTTGAGTTTAGCTATGACAAGAGGATACCCTTTATTATAGGGTCATCTGATGGTAGTAGGGTTAGAGGTACCCATGAGATCCGTGATTTGTGCCATTTCTGTAGGGACCCGTGTGCTACATGTTGACTTCTTTGTCATGTCATTAGAGCATGAAGAAGTCATTTTAGGTATGGATTGGATGGATAGACATTCTGCAGTTTTAGATGTATGTAGGAGGACTGTAACCCTCTCTACCGAGTTAGGTCAGATAGAGGTTTTTTCCGAGACTGGGACCTTGGAAAATCAGGTATGGTTATCAGTGCGATGCAGGCAGCGAGACTGATTGCACAAGGTTGTGAGGCCTTCTAGTGTTATGCCATGAAGGAGGGGGAGAGTCCAGCACTAGAGGATATCCCAGTTGTCTGTGATTTTGCAGATGTATTTGCTGAGCCATCCAGTTTGCCGTCTCAGATGAGTGTGGATTTTGGCATTGATTTAGAGCCTGGTACGAGACCGATCTCGAAGGCCCCATACAGGATGGCGCCTGTCGAGATGTTAGAGCTGAAGAAGCAACTCGAGGAGTTGGTTGAGAAGGGTTTTATCCGCCCTAGCGTGTCCCCATGGGGAGCACCTGTCCTCTTCGTTTGGAAGAAGGACGGATCGCTGAAATTGTGTATTGATTAGGGAAGAAGGAAGTAGATGACAGGTGCTCCCCATGGGGAGCACCTGTCATCTACTTCCTGAATCAGTTTTTGGTGGTCTTCATAGACGACATTTTAGTGTACTCTCGCAGCAGAGAGGAACATGCAGAACAGCTGAGGACTGTGTTACAGGTCTTACGAGATAGAGAACTTTATGCTAAGTTTTCTAAGTGTGAGTTCTGGATGCCAGAGGTAGCATTCCTGGGTGATGTTGTATCAGTTGAAGGGATCAAGGTGGATCCGGCAAAGATCGAGGCAGTAGCAGCTTGGACGACACCGACGAACGTCAAGGAAATACGTAGCTTTCTTGGCCTAGCCGGTTATTATCGACGCTTTGTGGAGGGATTTTCTGTGATTGCCCGTCCACTGACGAGTTTGCTGAGGAAGACTACCAGATTTGTGTGGTCTGAGCAGTGTATGCAGAGTTTTGAGGAGCTGAAGAGACGTTTAACTTTCGCTCCTATTTTGGCACAGCCAGAGGGTACAAAGGATTTTGTGGTTTATAGTGATGCATCCAAGCTAGGCTTGGGATGTGTGTTGATGCAGAGAGGCAGGGTGATTGCATATGTGTTTAGACAACTGAAGACGTATGAGGAGAACTACCCGATACATGATCTGGAGTTGGCAGCAGTAGTTCATGCACTGAAGATCTGGAGACATTACCTGTATGGTGCTACATGTCAGATCTTCACAGACCATAAGAGTCTGAAGTACATTTTCACGCAGCGAGAATTGAATAACCGCCAGCGTAGATGGTTTGATCTATAGATCCTATACCATCCGGGGAAGGCGAACGTTGTCGCCGACGCCCTGAGCAGGAAGACGCCTCGAGAGTAGGCGATTGCGAGGCTGACAGTTCAACATCAGTTACAGAGAGATCTGATTTGGCTGGAGTTGGACGTTCAGTTTCCTGATGAGTACGCCCAGCTGAGTACCTTAGAGGTTCTTCCTGATCTGTTGGGTGAGATCCAACAGAAGCAGAAGACCTGCCCGAAACCGATGAAAATACGAGAGAGGATGTCTCGGGATGAGGCACCACAATTCCTTCTAGGAGCAGATGGAGTGTTGAGACGCCGCGGTCGCGTCTGTGTACCCACTGATGGAGATCTACGCCAGAGAATATTACAGGAGGCTCACTGTACGCCTTATTCAGTGCATCCTAGTACAAGTAAGATGTACCAGGATTTGAGACGTTTATACTAGTGGGGAGGGCTGAAGCCTGATGTGGCCAAATTTGTGACATGGTGTGCGACTTGTCAGCAGGTCAAGATGGAGCATTGCATACCTGGAGGTGAACTCCATCCACTTTCTGTTCCACAGAGGAAGTGGGAGGATGTCACCATGGACTTTGTGACGGGGCTGACACCGAGCAGGAGTTTTGATACCATCTGGGTTATAGTGGACAGAATGACGAAGACGGCACGTTTTATCCCTATCCGGAAACGTGGCCAGTGAGCAGATTGAATGAGGAGTACACTAGGCAGATAGTTAGACTCCATGGTGTACCGAGGACGATCGTCTCAGATAGAGATGGGCGAGTTTGCAGTTTACTACTGCGTTCCATCCTCAGACAGATGGTCAGTCAGAGAGGACCATCCAAACACTGGAGGATATGCTGCGAGCTTGTGTGTTGGACTGGGGACAAGTGTGGACTGACCATCTCCCACTAGTTGAGTTCTCATACAACAACAGCTGGCATGCATCTATTGGGATGGCCCCATATGAGGCACTCTATGGACAGAGATGTCGTACTCCGTTATGCTGGGATGAGCCGAGCAGTGTTAGTGGGTTGACACCTGATCAGATTCAGGATGATGTGGCTCGTGCAGCACTGATTAGAGAGAGGATGTTGACTGCGCAGAGCCGTCAGAAGTCTTATGCAGATAGGAGGCGTAGAACCCTAGAGTTCAGAGTAGGCGCCCATGTGTGGCTGAGAGTGTCTCTGACATGAGGTGTTAGACGCTTTGACATTAAGAGGAAGTTGAGCCCCCGATATGTCGGACCGTTCGAGATTTTGGATCGGGTTGGGAGCGCAACATACATGTTAGCTTTGCCTCCGAGATTAGAGAGTGTTCACTCTGTGTTTCATGTGTCTCAGCTGAGGGAGTACATACCAGATCCGAGACATATTGTGAGTTATGATGATTTGGTGGTTTAGCCGGACCACACTTTTGTTGAGCATCCGATTGCAATCCTAGAACGAGGTATGAGACGCCGCGTTCGAAGGACATTCCTATGCTGAGGATACAGTGGTCGAGACGAGGACCTGATGAAGCTATATGGGAGAATGAGGATAGTATTCAGAGGAACTATCCAAAGTTCTATGCCGAGATAGATGTACCTGTAGGATCGATGAGTAGATCTTAGTACTATCTTGATGAGTGTTATGCTTATGTGCTTATATGCTATGATGTGTTTATTTTCGTACTAGCTATAATATGATGTGTGATCTTATTAGATCTTGTGCTAGTACGATTACTGTTTATAGCTGGAGATGGCTGTTTTCTCCATGCTATTGTGATACGATTAGGTTTAGCTGGAGATGGTTATTCCTCCATGCTACTTTGGTGGATATAGTATGGCTAGAGATGTTTTTCCTCTATGCCTTTGTGATGTGATGAGTATGATGAGTTTGCTAGAGATGTTTTTCCTCTATGCCCTGGATGGTATAGTGATCTTATGGCTAGAGATGATGAGTTCCTCCATGCTTGTGCTTGAGGTTATAGAGTGATATAGGTTGATACCATATGTGCGGAGATGTGATACCTCCGATAGGGAGAGTTGTACCTCGGCTTTTGAGTCCGAGTGGTTTCAGGTCCTTACAAGTTTCGGGACGAAACTTGTTTTTAGGGGGGAGAGGTATAAGAGCCTTAGTCTTTTGGAGCCGTTTTGGCCTTAGCCGCCCCCGCGGGTTTAGGGAGCCGCCCCTGCGGCTCGTGCAGTTTTCCGCCCCTGCGGCTCAGGGAACCGCCCCTGCGGTTTCTTGCGGCTGCAGCCGGCTTTGTTGACCTTGACTCGTGCTTTACTCTTCCTCCTCCTTATACCATTCCTTTCCTTGCTGAGCAAGGGTTTCTTCTTCACTTCGTTCTCTAGCTTATCACGTCTTTCTTCTCTCCTCTTTCTTGTTGATCTTGCTTGAGTTTACCTTGGTTTGGAAGAGCTAGTTGGTGTGGTTGGTTGTTGATGGATGTTGTGCTTTGTGGCTGAGCTTGGAAGCCAGTTGTGGTGTTGGTTTTGTGGTGATCTTTCCTTGGATAGGCCAAAACAGTGGTAAGGGTTCTTCTCTCCTCCTTTCTTCTTCTTTGATTCCATTCTTCCACCCTAACTTAGGATTAGATGTGTGTGAATGTATGTTGATGTTGATTTGTGTATGTATATGTATATGTTTGGCTTTGGCATGAAGAAGACGTAATTTGATCACGTGAAGAGTGAAAGAGAAGTCGGGACTCTACGTCTGCAGAGTCGCCGCCCCCGCGCCTGGAAGCCACCGCTCCTGCGGGAACCTTGTCACCGCACCCGCGCCCGGAAGCTGCCACCCCGCGGCCACGGTCCCAGCGCCTATGCCTGCGGCCCCTGTCACCGCGCCTGCGGCCGAGTGTCGCCGCGCCTGCGGTTTGCCTTGCTTCGCCCCTGCGTCCCTCTTGTCACGCAGGTGCGTCTTGTTCCGGATCTACCTAGAGTAGTGTAGATCCTTTCCTTTCCTAGTATGAGAGTTAGTAGCATGCTAGGTATATGTTTGAGTATAGAATGATGATGGTATGTTATAGATATGCCGGTTATGGCTTCGAGATTTATGAGTTGGATGTGATCCTTATGGATTCCTTGGGTCTAGGTGTGACCCTTTGTTGGATAGGAATTGATATTTGTGTATGCCTTGCTTAGGCCGTGTTGTTCTCCAGATTTGGAGCTGACCGTGTGTGAGACTACTTATGAAGTTGAGGTAAGTCCATAGGACTTACTTAGCTGCCATCCTTATATTGGATGTATGTATGAGTGGTGTGTGATATATGTTTGATAGCATGCGTTGTGATGATTACCGACCTATGGTTTAGTGAGCGCCCATTGTAGGGCCGTGACAACCCAGCCCTGTCATCCCATGAGGAGACAGAGAGGTTCTTTGCGGATCGTCCAGATCTGGTAAACGGGACGGGCGCTGTCTCCACTCCCTTAGGGTACACGGAGGAGTAGTCCCAGATCACCACTCCAGCTGGCATTATCACCGAGAGGCGAGGGTTATATTCCTCGTGTCACATATACTCATATTCAGATATATATATATACGATTGAGTGATTGGACTTTATAAATATAATAAACCGGGTAAATGTGTGAAAGCATGATGATGTGTTATTATTCCTTGATGTGTGATTGTGCTTATGCATCTTCTATATATATGTGTAAGGTTAGCTAACGGTTTTATAACGTGTTGTAGATCCTTTGTAGGTTAGGAGAGTTGCAGAGTGATCCATAGTGGGTGACCCGCTGAGGGGTACACTGGGTTGTTATCGTGGGATATGAGATCTTTTGTTATGTACAATTATGTTTTATTTGTACTCAGCGGTACTTCTGTATTACCTTTGATACTTATATATATCAGTTTCATGTTTTGTAATTAATCTATCTCGGCCTTGTTGTAAGATCCAGTGAACTTGTTGTCAGACTAGGGTCAGGATCCATTGTGAGATCCTAGCCTAGTAGCGCCTCGAGTCCTACGGATTCGGGGTGTTACAACAACTAATTACGTTTAAGATTAATCATGTTTGTTGTATAACTGGCCCAATTGGTTGGCCCGATTTAATTAAGATTTGATTTTAATATTTAGTTAAATAATTTTTTAATGAATAAACTTAATTAATATTTTGGTGGGGTGTAGTTAAATCCTAAAATGACACGTGGCAGTGAGCATTTTTCTGCGTGACACGTGACAATGATTGCTACTCCTATAATATATATAAGATTACGTTACTCTTGTATAACAAAAAAAGAAACTATATTTAAATCGATTCAAAACAAACAAAAAAAATGGCCGATAATTATACATAAACAACTATTACGTCACTATTGCATAACAAAAAAAAGAAACTATATTTAAATCAATTCGAAACAAACTAAAATATGGCCGATAATTATACAAAAATCGGGAATTTTTTTTTTTATTTGGTGAAACTAAATCAGAACATAAAGAAATTAGTGAAAATGTGATACAAGAAAATATTAAAATCGTTAAAAGTAGATAAGATACATAAGATCTACAAAAATCGAAAAAGGAAAAAAAATAATGGATTTAATAAAAAAAAATTTGTGGCGTTAAAAATTGATAGATTTATATAAAATTTTGAACAAAAATAATTGAAAAAACTTAAATTAATTACGGATTTAATAAAAAAAGATATTGTGACGAAAAATTGTGGGAGCTCAATTTCAAAATACTGGATCCACAACGCGCCACATCAGCTTTAGATGTTCTCTACTTTAGTAGTATACTAGTTTTAATACCCGTGCCCTGCACGGGTTAGACGATAATTGAGTGTCAAAATATTTTTTGATAATTCATTATGTTGAGAATTACCTTAATTGTTATGTGATACTTGTTGTAAGGCGGTATTTTTTTCACATTATGAATGGAAATCAAGCAATAATTTAAATCCTGCTATAACAATCGGAAAAGAGTATTCCGGAACAATATCCTTTGAGATACTCGAATGTCAAAGTTAGTATCAATCCTAAAAAGAATTAGGTTTTATTAAATTAAATGTTAGAGTACGTTATTTGGGTTAACGAAAAGACGACACTATAAAATTGATAAGATGACTGCACGAAACTAGGTTAAGTATCAGTTTACATGCTGTTTTATTATATAAGATAGATAAGAAGTCATGTGTAAAACATATACTAACAAAAAAAGAAGTGTAAAACAAATCATAGAATTTAAATTAACAATATTAAAAACAATATATTAAAATGTAATGAAAGAGATTTATATAATATAAGTAGCATGTCTAAAATTAATGAGACTAATAGCATATGTTAAGTTATTCAAATAATAAATATTACTAAAAAGAATTTTCTTTATAAAAAGTCAAAACAATAACAACTATCAATTAAACTCGAAATAATACCAACTTTGAAAATTATTGAAATTAATACATACTATCAACGTATTTAAAGAAAATAATATAACTTATTTTTTCGGAAAAAAAATCTAATTTCGGTGATGATTGGACAACTGGTTTTTTAGATGTCATTAAAAAATTTAGGATTATGAGTGTAATGTGATTTTATTTTTTTTTAAAATAAATTAATATGTTAAAAGTCATAAATTAAGTAAAATATTTTAATTTTTATAAAAAAACCGAAACTTTTTTGATTTTTTTCGGAGTTTTTTTTCGAGAAAAATAGGGGACTAGGGCTTTTTGTGTTTTATAGATACCATGTAGGCCCTCCTATTTTTATCTGAAATTTTTAAATCTAAAAACAGTTATCCAGAGGGGTATAATGGGAAATTTTAAAAAAACCCTAAAATCTATCGTTCCTTCTTCTCTACTTCTCCGCCGCCTGAAACTTCATTTTCACCCTCCTTCTCTTCCCGTTACTTTCCTTCGCTCAACAACCTCCGCCTCTAGAACCCAGATCATCGGAGATTCCTCCACCACTACCATCGCAGAATCCACCACCTCCTCTTCCATTATCTCCGCCGCCTCCACCACCACCACCTTCTCCTCCTCCTCCACCATCACCGTCTCCTCCGCCTCCACCTCCATCACCAGCATCTCCGCCTCCGCCTCCTCCGTCGCCTTTGGTTCCGCTACCCCGCCCGCCGAGAAAACATATGAGACGGCCACCATAGCCGTACCTCCAAAGAATTGGTCGCGTTTGATAAAGTTTTGAAGGTGAAGGGCGTAGGAATGAGAATGGAACTCCGGGCTCGATGTCCCCACATAAGGCGTACAATCTAAGATGAGCGGGGATCCTTGGGTTGGAATTCCAAACCTTCTACGACCAAGCAAAGCGAGATTTAGGTAAAAGCTTCTTACTTTCGTCCATGAAAGCGTTCTTCGGCTACAAAATGATGTGCTCATGCGCTCAGAACCCGACTATGAATTTGTTGTATTAATCGAGGGGGAGCGAGAATACTGAATTTAGGCAAACAAGTGCAGGTAGATTCAGATTACAGGTTGTTTTAGGCAAACCAACTCTCAAAACTTGACAAAGCTCTAATGGTCCAGTTTGTGGGTATTGTCAAAGCTATTATTTGTCTAAATATGTTGAACTATCTTTTTTTGTCTAAATATGTTTAACTATCTTGCGTTGAACTATCCAGTTTGTGGGTATTGTGGGAAAGATGGCTGATATATTGTTTGTCTAAATATGTTGAGCTATCTTATCTCTGTTATTCTCAGGTCATATGTATACGCTGTTGCAAAAGACTGTGACAATGGAAAAGTTGACCCAAAGGTTGCAACTTTCTTTTGTCTAGCAATTTAAACAGTAGGAAGCTGAAGCTGAACTTGATGTTATACTATTTAGTTAACAAATCAAAGTTGACTCAAAGGTTGCAACTTTCTTTTGCTTGGGCTAGTATCATAATCTTTTTTGTATGGATTTGTGTAGGACTGTGCAGGAGTAATCCTTTGTGCTGCAGAACGAGCAACCCAAGTTTCTCTACAGGTAACAATAATTGGCTCCATTTATGATATTTGCTGCCTTTTTTTAGTTTCTTCCACAATGGCATAATTGTTGTTGCCTTACATTCTGATATGTTAACGAGTACCCAACTGGTCGTTTTCTTCGAGATGTTGAATCTGTTCTTGCAGACTATACAATGCTTGACATAAATGGATATGTTAACGAGTACCCAACTGGTCGTTTTTTTCGAGATGCTAAGTTATACGAGATCGGGGCCGGCACAAGCGAGATCGGAAGAATGATAATCGGACGTGAGCTTTTCAAAGGAGCAGTAGGTAGGTGTTGGGTATGTACAAAATAACAAAATAATGTAGAAAGAAACCTGCTAGTTATTGAGCTGATAAATATATATTCATGTCACAAGTTGGAATCCCTTTCTTTCTAGTCGATGTGGGAAAATATTGGGCTGGGTAGAAACCAGTTTTGTAACACCCCAAATCCGTAGGACTCGGAGTGCTACCGGGCTAGGATCTCACAATGGATCCTGACCCTAGCCTGACAACAATTTCATTGATCTTACAACAAGACACCGATAGATTAAAACAAAACATAAAACTGATATATATATATATATATATATATATATATATATATATATATATATATATATATATATATCAAAAAGGTAATACAATGTACCGCTGAGTACAAACAAAACCATACTGTTCATCAAAAGAACCCATATCCCCGATAACGCCCCAGTGTACGGAGCCCTCAGCGGATCACCCACTCTGAATCACTCTGTAGCTCTCCTATCCTGCAAAGTATCTACAACACAGTATAAAACCGTTAGCTAACCATACACATATATAGGAAGATGCTAGAGCACAAACACACATCAGAAATCTTAACACCTCATCATGCTTTCACACATTTACCCGGTTCATTATCTTTATAAAGTCCAGCAATCACCTCGTATATAAATATCCATATAAACATAAGTGACACGAGGAATATAACCCTCGCCTCTGGGTACTATAACCAGCTGGAGTGGTGTCTGGAACACCTCCCCGTGTACCCTAAGGGAATGGAGAGTGCCCGAACCGTTTACCAGGTCTGGCCTGACCACAGAGAACCCCCAACTCCCAGCGGGATGAATGGAAAAGTTGTCACAACCCTACAATGGGCAATCAATACATCATAGGTCGGTGACCAACATAACGCATGCTATAAACATATAACAAACACCACTCATGCACAACATCCTATAAAGGAATGACAACTAAGTAAGTCTCACGGACTTACCTCAACCTCGTAGTCGTCTCAACTGGATCAACCCTCAACTCAGTCCAATCCAAACTGGAGGATAACACGGCATATACAAGGAATACATATATATTAAACTCCTATCACACAAAGGGTCACACCTAGACCCAAGGGATCCATAAGGATCAAATCCAACTCATAACCTCAAAGCCGTAACCGGCATATCTATATCATACTCATCAACATCCGCTACCTAGCATGCTACTACCGCTCATACTAGGAAAGGAAAGGATCTACCTAACTCTAGGTAGATCCGGGACAAGACGCATGTAAGAGCCGTAGTCTTTCGGGCCGAGACCGGACCTTGGCCGAGATTAGCTTTGGCCGAGGTTGGTCTTGCCGCCCCGCGGTGAGTGGCGCCGCCCCTACGGCTGCTTGGACCGCCCCCGCGGTTTCCGGCGGCTGCAGCCGTCTTCTTTGACCTTGTTGACCCGTGCTTTACCCTTAACTTTGCTCCTTCTTACCTTTGGCTGATCAAGGGTATTTCTTCATCTTCTTCTCCAGCTTCTCTCCACGTTCTTTGCTTCCCTTGCTCCCTTGGATCTTGTTCTTGAGTTGTGGAAGAGTTTTGTGAGAGTTTTGTGTGTGTGGTACCTTGTGTGAGTGGTGACTGAAGTTATGCTGGGCTTGGAAGCCAGCCTTGGTAGTAGTGGAGCTCTCCTGCAGCCTTAGACCACAAGTGTGGTAAGGTTTCTTCTCCTCTCTTCTTTCTTTCTTGCCTTCCTTCATAGCTTAGGATTAGATGATTGCCTAGGCACGTTTTGATGCTGGTATGTGTATGTATGTGTTTGGGATTGGATTTGGATGAGAGAAGACGGGATTTGATCACGTGAAGGACCGAGGAGAAACGCAAAATCACGCTCTGCGCAGTCGCTGCCCCCGCGGCCGTGAGTCACTGCTCCCGCGGCGACATTGTCCAGGCGCCAGCGGCGTGCCAGCGGCCGCCCACGTTCCGTGTCCCCGCCCCCGTGGCCACATCCCGCCGCGCCCGCGGCCACCTACTTTCGCCCCTGCGTCCCTTGTGACCCGCAGGTGCGTTTTGTCCAGGATCTACCTAAGGCTAGGTAGATCCTTTTCCTTCCTAGTATGAGTGTTAGTGGCATGTTAGGTACGAGTTGAGGTTAGAATGAGTTGAGTACGGAACTGTTATGCCGGTTACGGCCTTGAGGATTACGAGTTGGAATATGATCCGTATGGATCCCTTGGGTCTAGGTGTGACCCCTTGTATGGATATGTATATGATGTATGCGTTATACCTTGTTTAGGTTGAGTTGATCTCCAGAGCGGAGCCGAGTTTTCTGAGTCTGTGAACCCCGAGGTTGAGGTAAGTCCATATGACTTACTTAGCTGCCCTCCATATATTGGATGTGTGCTTGAGTGGTGGATGTTATGCTTTATAGCCCGTATGATATATTGTATTACCGACCTATGGTCTATTGACTGCCCATTGTAGGGTCGTGACAACTTGTCCTTTCATCCCGCTGGGAGTCTGGAGGTTCTCTACGGGCAGGCCAGTATGACTCAGTGGGCCGGACACCTGTCCACTCCCATAGGGTACACGGGAGGTGGTACCGGATCTCCACTCCAGCTGGCACTCTTCCCGAGAGGCGAGGGTTATATTCCTCGTGTCACATACGTTCATATTGAGTTATTATTTATACGCTGTATGCGCCGGACTATTATTATAAGATAATAAAATGGGTAAATGTGTGACAACATGTTTATATGTTTAAGTTCTGACGTGTGCATGTGCTCTAGCATCTTCCTTTGTATGTGTTTGGTTAGCTAACGGTGTAATGCCGTGTTGTAGACTTTGCAAGTTAGGACACTGCAGAGTGATCCAGACGGGGCGATCTGCTGAGGGCTCCGTACACTGGGGTTATACTCGTGGATGGGTATTTTGGATATGTATATATATATGATATGTTTTGTTGTACTCAACAGTTGTATAAACCTTTTGACATGTTTATATATCAGTTTTATGTTTTGGTTTTAATCTGTTTGTGCCTTGTTGTAAGATCGGTGAAATTGTTGTCAGGCTAGGGTCAGGATCCATTGTGAGATCCTAGCCCGGTAGCACCTCGAGTCTCGCGGATTCGGGGTGTTACAACGCACCTGCGTAAAACAAGGGACGCGGGGCGGAGCAAGTAACCCGCAGGCGCGGTGACAAGGCTGCAGGCGAACGCAGGCACGGCGCAGGCGCTGACGCGGGCGCTGCGGCACGGCTTCCCCAGGGGCGGCGACTTCTAGGCCCGGGGGCGGCGACAGTGCAGAACGTAGCCCCGCGAGTCTTCTTCCACTCTTCACGTGATCAAATCACGTCTTTATCATCCCAGATTCATACACATGCCACAATATACACATTCCAACATCACCCTATGCTCACATCTAATCCTAAGCTAGGGAAGGAAGAAACAAAGGAAGAAGGAAGAGAAGAAGGAGAAGAAGACTTACCACTGTTGAAGATCCTAGGCTGCAAGAGCACAAGCACAACTCAGCTGGCTTCACAAGCTTAGCATACACATCACTAGCATCATCATCAACTACAAAGCACACAACTCTCTTCAAACTCTAAGGAGAACAAGAGCAAGATCAAAGGAAGGTGAAGGAGAAGCAAGGAGGACGTGAAAGCTGGATTGGAAATGTGATAAAACCCTTGCTCAGCAAGGTGAAACGGAAGAAGTAAGGAAAGGTAAAGCACGAGTCAAAAGAGTCAACAAAACCGGCTACAACTGCCGGAAACCGCAGGGGCGGGTTTCCCGGCCGCAGGGGCGGAACAACAGGGTAACCGCAGGGGCGGCCTCACAGACCCGCGGGGGCGGCTAAGGCCAAAACTAGCTCCCAAAACTAAGGTTCTTACAAGTTTGTGGGTATTGTCAAAGCTCTAATGGATCCAGAGCACCATTTTTATTTATTTTTGTCTATACTAATAAGATTTTTAAAATTATGTCCAAACCAACTCAAAATTGACATCGCTACTTCAAAAGAGGCAGAAAGGATGGTTGAACCTCTCTTGTGTAACTCGATTCAACGTTCCTTATGTAATTTGATTGGGATTGTGTAACTCTTGGGTTATGTAACTCGATTCAACTTCCTTGTGTCATTCGATTGGCTTGTGTAATTCGATTTGCTTGTGTAATTTGACGTACCTTGTGTACCTCAGAGCTGGTGTGTAACTCGACATTATATTTATGTAACACTAGTTTGTGTAAGTAAACAATACGTATAACTTTAAAAAAATAATAATAGATTACCAAGTTCAAATAGTTTAGCTGGTATATGGGTGGGAGGGACGACCTCTCATCTAGAGTTCGAAATCCACTAACTACAATATTTGTATTTTCGACGTTCATTGTGCACATCAAACCTTGTGTACCTCGAATTATGGATGGCTTGTGTATTGGGCCTCTCATCTAGAGTTTGAAATCCACTAACTACAATATTTGTATTTTCGACGTTTATTGTTTCGGACCTTGTGTACCTCGAATTATGCATGGGCTTGTGTATTGGGACTTGTCCTAGGCTTGTGTATTGGGCCTCTCATCCAAAGTTCGAAATCCACAAACTACAATATTTGTATTTTCGACGTTCATTGTGTACATCAAACCTTGTGTACCTCGAATTATGTTTGGCCTTGTGTATTGGGCCTTGTCCGAGGCTTGTGTATTGGGCCTTGTCCGATGCTTGTGTATTGAGCCCTGTCTGAGGCTTGTGTAATGGGCCCTGTCCGAAGCTTGTGTATTGGGCCCTGTCCGAAACTTGTGTATTGGGCCATGTCCAAAGCTTGTGTATTGGACCCTGTCCGAAGCTTGTGTATTGGGCGTAACCTTTCATTAAACCAATTGGACTTGAGCTTTTATTAAAACACTTGAACCTTCATTAAAATAATTGGGCTTGGGCTTTTAATAAAACACTAGGGCCTTCATTAAAATAATTGGGTTTGATCTTTTATTAATACACTTGGACTTTCATTAAAACAATTGGGCTTGGGCATTTCATTAAACCAATTGGGCTTGAGCTTAAATGATTTCATATTCCTAATTTGCCCTTTCATTTAATCTTTAAAGATAAGCAAATGGGGCTTAATTTGTCCATTGATATGAAAAAGGAGCCTACTCATTGCTCATTATAACAAAAGGAGCCTATTCTCCCATTTCGCCCTTTTTTTCATGATTTTTTGAATAATTTTGTGTAAATGACAAAAAATATTATTCATTTTTAAAAAATCGAAATTAATTATTTGGAAATTTTTTTTCCATTTATTTTTAATATGAAATTTATGAGTTTTTATACAAAATCATTTAAAAATATCTGAAATATTTTTCAAAAAATTATTAAAATCGATTTTTTTTAACTGAAAAAACACTTGTTATAAAAAAAGGGATTTTTTTAATGCTAAAAATCTATTTATTCTAAGAAAATGAATTTTAAAAACAACTTATTTTAGACAAAAAAAAATAAAGTTTTTATGTTTCAGAAAAAAATAAATTTTAATTAAAAATTAGAAACGTAAATAAAAAAAAGATCTTTAAAAATTTAAATAAACAATAAAGTTATAAGTTAAAAAAAATCAACGTTTGAAAATTATAAACTAAATAAAATAAGATTAATTTAAAGTAAAGTTTATAAATTTTTGAAAGTATAAAGTTCAATTAAAAATTAAAAAATATAAGTAACAAAATATTAAGATTTGTAGAATTAAATTGAAAATCTTAACTATTTTTATTTTTAAAGTATAAACAATTAAGGTTTAGTTAATAATATGAGAGACTAATTAAAAAATTAGTTAGTAAAATATTTAAAATAAATTCGTAAATTAATTATTTAAATTGGAAGTACTGTCAATCAATGGATTCAATGGAACATCCTCTTTTGGTTTCATAATAAGAGACCATAAAGCGACGACTGTATCTTGGAGCCATGACAAACTTCTAGACCTGACAATATTCGATACAGAGGCACATGCCTTATTAATGGGGTTAAAAGAACTATCAAAATTAGGCATACAAAAAGTAGAAATTGAAGGAGATAACCTTAGCGTTATCAACTGTGTCATGGGTATCTGAAAACCTCCATGGCAGTCTGAAATTCTTATTGGAGACATTATTTCTTATTTGCGTGCATTTCAGGAGGTACACGTCAAGCATATTTTCAGGGAAGTCAACACAGATGCAATAGCAAGTTTAGGCCAGTTATTCCCTGCTGTCGCTGTATTTCTACCTCAAGCAATCTTAGAGCTCATTCGGAAGGATGCCCAGCAACAACCAGTCTCTAGAGCTTTGCAGGGCGGTCTACGTCACACGTCGTCTTTCTTTGTAAGATGACCTCTCGGGCCATTTCAGAAATGCCCCGAATCGCTTTCCATGTACAAAAAAATAAAAATAATAAAAAAAATAAAAAAATTCAACTATTACTATTCACTCGGCCGTTGGTGTGATTTTAATTGACATTTATATTAATTGCTTACGGATTTATATGGTAAGTTTTGCTCTAATTGAGGAGGGCAATCGTCTTCTTACCAAAAAAAGAATTAAGGAGTCTATAAGTGGGGAGAGGATTGAAGTTTTCAGTCTATCATTAACTGTGATATCAAAATTCAAGGTCTTAAGAGGGAAGCCGAGAGTCTGAGCAGGAGCCTGCAAACTGTTTCGTCTGTGTTTGGTGAAAAATCGATCCTTGTTCAATCAGAATCTCAAATGCAGAATCAGGATGCTGATAATGAGCAGTTACAGGTAATGCTTTCTGTAACAAAATAAAATAAGACCCTTTTTCTCTGAGATTTACAATTGATTGAATTTGATCAATTTTACCATAACTACTCGGCATTAGTTAACTTTTCTGAAATTTTTTTAATACATTTTATGTTCAATGATTGCTATATTTTATCATTATTCATTAATAAACAAGAATGACAC
The DNA here is from genome assembly GCA_002319775.1 of Fagopyrum tataricum. Taxonomy (NCBI): domain Eukaryota; kingdom Viridiplantae; phylum Streptophyta; class Magnoliopsida; order Caryophyllales; family Polygonaceae; genus Fagopyrum; species Fagopyrum tataricum. The sequence goes on along the minus strand of CM008281.1, from coordinate 37,777,025 downwards.
TGTCTTAATCTCAGATTTTACTAATAATGATGATACCACTCTATAGTTATGGGTTCCTTTTTTTTTTTGTAGAATCTGACAAGATGTAAGCTAAAAGCAGAGATGTTGCTGACAAAAGTGCTGCAAGAAAAGTTGTATGCGAAAGAGCTAGAACTTCAGAATGCGTTAGATACCGTCTCCTCTACAACTCACAAGATGAAAGACCTAGAACTTCAGGTGAGTGTATTTATTACAATATTTTTTTAAAACTTGGAAATAAATCTACACGTTGGACTCAAAAACCTTGATTGTAGATACTGAAATGCAACGAGAAGTTGAGCTGTCGTGAGAGTGAACTTGAGGAATGCACAAAGGAGCTGGATGTTGTAAAGGGAAATTTGGCAAAAGTTAAAGAGGTAAAAGACATGATGTGGAAGGAGGTTGAGCAGTATAGTGAGAAGAACATGCTACTGAATACTGAAGCAATCTCACTGAAGATTAAAATTGAAGAGCTTGAAGACAATTTGTTCGAGATTGAGCTTGAATAGAATAACAGTACACATTTAGAAGAATACTCATTTCCAATTGAGTTTCCAATGTTCATCAGTTAGGTTTTCATTTGAACTCCAAGACATCTAAATAGAAAATTTGAATTTCAAGTGATCCTTTGATTTAGTTGTCTGTTACAGCTTGAATAGGTAAAAAAATTGGCATATCTTCCTACGGGCCAACATACCAGTATACAGAAGATATTTTTACAGGATGCACTTGTAGTGGAAGGGGAAGCATGATGTACAAATATCATAGACAATTCAAGTGAAGAAGCATCTTACAAGTGTATTTTACGGTACTTGCTTCTCATGCTTCCCTTGTTATCAACAATAACATGCGTGTTGCACAAATGAGAATCATCTGACCCTTTCTCCTGAAATCCAGGGAGAGCCAAATATTTGACTCTCTGCAGTGAAATAAAATCAGTTGAGTAAGAAGCTGAGTCATACACCACATTTGCATAGTAACATTTCATTAGCTGAAATCGTCAAAAAATGATCCATGAAGATGCACAATATGCGACACTACAAGAATGATAAGAAAACCGAAAGTGGGGACTAATTGGCAAAAGGAGACGATTTCAAGGAAATAAAAATACCTAGCAAGAGAGCAGTAGCCTTGCATTACAGGGCCATCCAAGGGCTCAGCAATCTTCAGACTATCCCCTTGGCCAAAGCCGATAAAAAAGAAGCTCTCAACTTGGCTCCAGCATCAGCAGCTTCCTACATTACAATCCACCTTCAGGTTGCATTCAAGTACAATCACCCCTACTGACCCCCGTCATGTCATCAAAATGATGACATGGAGGAGTGAAGGGGGAAATAGTTGCGGGGCTTGACACCAATTTTGGTGTCGACTACTTCCTTGCTTTTAATTTTTTTTATTTGTCGTACGTTATAAAACGACATCGTTTTGGGCCCTTTTCCAACAACATGCGTGTCACATGGCGCGCCCTCACTGGCCGAAATCCGGCCAATGACAGCGCGCCATGTGGCAGGGGGTTTTAACTAAATTTAAAACTCCTTTTCCCGTATAAATATTAATTTAAAAAAATATATTTTTGAATAGGATTTAATTTTATCTATCCAATGACACCCATTTTACATATATTTTGATAAAGAAATTTTTTGGGTGAAATTAGTAACTAGGTAGGTTTTTTATTAGAGAAACTAAGTTTGTATGCTAAAGTATAAGGAATCACTAACTATGTACTTTCTATTTGTGAAGGATCTTTCCTTTAAATAGTAATACCCAATTTTTAATACCCAACGTTCTACATCCAAATTCACTTATGTTACCCAACTTCGTTGTTACCCGATTTTAATACCCAACGTATTCTAAAAACTCCTAAAAAAAATAATCTAAGAAAACTCAATATCTTCTCCGAACATATATGTATACATATTTTTAGGGTGTGTTTATTACATGTTTTGGATTTTTTTTAGACTAGGTTATAACATCATTTTTTTTTGATACAAGGTAAGTAAAATAGGTGGGTCAGTTCCTAGAGACAGACCGACCTACGGCATCCAATCGGATGAGGTAAACAACATCATCTGGTAGCTCATCGTCTTCGGTTGAAGCAGTGTGACCATGGAGGGCAAGCCTGTCAGCTACCGTGTTGATATCCCTGAAGATGTGTATGGCAATGGATCGAGTAAAGCTTGATATCAAAACAGATATGTATGGTATATAATCATATCCGACTCCCAGTGGGGTCCAAGTCCGGTTTATTGCGTTGATGAGCATCAGGTTATCTCCCTCTATCTCAATTGATGTGATCCCTATCAGCATTTCCTTTTTTAGACCCTCCCGAAGTGCAAAAGCTTCTCCCTCAAGGACTGACTCAGCATTGCATCTTCCTTTTCCTATAGCAAAGGACAACCAGAACTATTATGAATGATGTATCCGAACGCATATTGGTTATTATTGTTTCTTGATGCATCGAAGTTAAGTTTAACAAAGTTATCTTTTGTTTTCAGCCATTTGATGTTTTTCCTTTTCCTTCTAGATTTTGTTCGAGTGGGGTTATCTTTTGGTTTGATATTAGCTTCATCCCATTCTACAATTTGTTTTAGATTTGGAGAAGATTTTTTTTATTTTGAAAGATAGTTTGGTTTCTTGCCATCCAGATGTTCCACCAGATCATAGCTAGTTGTCTAAGCTCTACCGGGGATATAACTTCTTTTATTTGAATTAGAGAGTCGTAAATGTTTTGTGTTGAGGTATCATACTCATTAATTAGTTCTGATATTTTAGCATTGTCTATGACTTGATGTGTGCACGGACAATTGAAGAAAAGATGTTAAGCGCTTTCTGTGTGGTGATTACAAAATTCGCAGTGCATTACTACCGGGATTTTTTGTTTGTCAAGATTTTCTTTTGTTGGAATGCCGTTTAGGGCTAACTTCCACAATAAATTTTTGACTTTAGGCATTATGCTCATTTTTCATATCCACGATTTGTCATCAATTACACCAAATTTCCGTTTTTGAATTATTTCCATTGCCAACTTTGTCCAGTACCAGCCTTCCATGTTATCATGCCAATATACTCTATCTCTAATATTGTTTAGAGGAAGATTATATTTCTTAATTATATTGATAATATCACTTGGGAGTATTGTGCTTAGTTGTTCAACATTGCGTTGATCCCGTTCCCGCCAGAAATAAAGGCACCGACCGTCTCTAAAGGGTTTATGTTGGATTTGTCCAATGTTAAGTCTATTAGTGGTTTTTCCAGCAACCACTTGTCCTTCCAGAAATTTATTGTACTTCCGTCTCCTACTCGCCATCTTAGGCCGTTACTGAATTCCTCTTTGAGTTTGTTTAATTTCTTCCATTGCCAAGAAGTGGTCTTTCCGCATTCATAATTCCAAATGCACTGTTCACGGAGATATTTTTCGTTTATTATTTTAACCCAAATATTTTCCCGTTCTGCCATGATTTTCCATAGTAGCTTCATTAGGAGTGCTTTATTCATATCCTCCACTTTTCTGATCCCTAAACCTCCCAAGGCCCTTGGTTTACAGATTTTGTCCCAACTGATGAGAGGCCGGAAGTTTGGACTTTTATTCTAGAAGAAATTTTTGTTAATTTTATCAAGTTCGTTGTGAATACTTGTTGGTAGCATGAAAGCCTGCATAATATGGCTCAGTTTCGCATTTAGGTTTGCTTTTATTAAGGTTGCCCTTCCTTCTTGCGATAGTGATGTTGCTTTCCATTTCGTAAGTTGCTGCATTGATTTTTGGATGACCGTATTGAAGATGTCTTTATTCACCCTTCCATTTATAATGGGGCATCCTAGGTATTGTTCGATATTGTTCGAGGAATTAATGCCAGGGAAGGATTGAATTCTCCTTTTATTTGATTGTTCTACGTTGTTAGATGTTTGGAATGAGGATTTATGATAGTTAATAACTTGACCCGAAACATTGCAGTAGTCACTCAGGACTATCATAATCTTATTGCTAGCATCCGTTGTTGCTTTAGTAAAAATTATAATATCATCCGCAAACGCTAGAAAAGGGATTATTGAGCTGTTTTTCGTTATGGGAAAGCCGATTGTCTTCGGGTTCTCTCTACTTAATTTTTGTATGTTCCTGGCTAGAATTTCAGCTCCCGAATTGAATAGGAGTGGAGATAACGGATCACCTTGTCGGATTCCTCTTTGAGGTACAATGATGCTTGTTGGGGATTCATTTATTAGTATTGAATATGAGATAGTTGTAATACATTCGTTGATCCAACTTCTAAATTTCTCACTAAATCCAAATTTTTTGAGAACCTCTTTTATAAAATTCCATTCCATTTTGTCATATGCTTTTTCCATGTCTAATTTAATGGACATATATCCTTCTCTTCCTTTCTTGGATCTAAATCCGTGAAAAACTTCATGAGCTATGAGGATATTGTTATGCATTGCCCTATTTTTAGTAAAAGCACTTTGTAACGGGTGAATTAGTTTTGGTAGGACTCGTCCTAGCCTACATGCCAGGATTTTGGCAATTATTTTGTATATTGTCGAGCATAAGCTTATTGTCCTATAGTTAGATGTTGTTGATGGATTGTCCACTTTGGGCAGTAGTGCGATGAAAGTGTGGTTCAACTATTTGAGAATTTTTCCGGATCTACAAAAGCTCTTTACTGCTCTGATGACATCTGGTCCAACAATATGCTAGTATTTTTGATAAAAACCAGCTGGCATTCCATCTGGTCCTGGAGATTTATCACTACCGATATTAAAAACGGCATCTTTTACTTCCTTAGAGGGAAAGGTTTAGTTAATTCTATATTTTCCTCTTGTGTAATTTCTGGTAGAATGACCTGTCCAAGTTCTTGGAGTTTTTGATAGTCTATATTTGTTGCACCGAAGCGGGCCTTGTAATCTTTTAAGAATTCCTCATTAATTTCATTGTCGTTGGATATAATTTAATGCCATTCTTTTTTTTCTATGCTAGCTATTATTTTCTTATTTCTCCTAGCAGTGGCTTTTCTATGGTGATATTTCGTATTTATATCTCCTAAACGGAGTTTAGTTGTTTTGGCTCTCTGCATCTAGTATTTATTTTGGTAATCTAGAATACATTCTTGTTTCTTAGTTAATTTGTTTATTTTATCATTTGTTTGTTGATTAAATGAAGTGTACAACTTCTTTTGCAGTAGCTCGATTTGCTCATCGACAACTTTGAGTTGCTTATTATTGTTCTCAAAATTTTCTCGACTCCATTGTTTGAGTTTTTGTTTCAAGAGGTTTGTTTTTTTTTCACGAGATTAAACATATGAGTTCCGTTGAAATGGGATCTCCATGTTTGTTTAATAAGAATTTCACAATCTTGTCGTTGCATCCACATTGATTCGAATCTGAATGGTCCATTTTTAAAATTTGGGGTTGTCTTTTGTAGTTCGATAGTGATGATGCAATGATCCGATGATGTAAAGGCAAAGTTTCTTGTATAGATTTCAGGTATTCCTGTAACACCCCAAATCCGTAAGATTTGAGGTGCTACTGGGATAGGATCTCACAATGGATCTTGACCCTAGCTTGACAACAAGTTCACTGAATCTTACAACAAGGCACCAATAGATTAAATACAAAACATCAAACTGTTATAAAAGTATCAAAAGGTTTATACAAGTACTGCTGAGTACAACAAAACATAACCATATACATAGTCAAAAGATCCCATCCCACGAGGACAACCCAGTGTACGGAGCCCACAACAGATCACCCCTCTGGATCACTCTGCAGCTCTCCTAACCTGCAAAGGATCTACAACACGGTATAAAACCGTTAGCTAACCATACGCATATATAAGAAGATGCATAAGCACAATCACACACCAATGAATGGTAAACACATCATCATGCTATCACATTTACCCGGTTATTATCTTAATAACGTCCAGTCACTCAAGCGTATATATATATATATATATATATATATATATATCAATATGAATATATGTGACACGAGGAATATAACCCTCGCCTCTCAGGGATGGTGCCAGCTAGAGTGGGGATCCGATCCCACCTCCCGTGTACCCTATGGGAGTGGTGCAGGTGGCTGGCCCACTGAGCTAGACTGGCCTGCCCGTAGAGAACCTCCAGACTCCCAACGGGATGAAAGAACAAGTTGTCACAGTCCTACAATGGGCAGTCACTAAACCATAGGTAGGTATTCATCACAACTCATACACTCAAACATAATAACGCACACACCACTCATGCACACATCCAATATATGGATGGTAGCTAAGTAAGTCCTATGGACTTACCTCAACCTCAGAAGTCTCAAACCCAATCGGCTCCAACTCTGGAGATCAACACTGCCTAAACAAGGCATAACAACATATATCAAACTCATATCCTTCACAGGGGTCACACCTAGACCCAAGGGATCCATAAGGATCATAACTTAACTCATAAACCTCAAAGCCATAACCGGCATAAACGATAACGTGATCAACCTCATTCTATCCTCATACACATACCTAACATGCTACTAAACCGCTCATACTAGGAAAGGAAAGGATCTACCCAACTCTAGGTAGACCCGGGACAAGACGCACCTGCGTGACGGAAAGACGCAGGGGCGGAACAGGCAAACTGCGGGCGCGGCAAGGCTCTGGGATAGTGGCCGCGGGGCGGCAGATTCCGGCCGCGGGTGCGGTGGCAAGGCTTCCGCAGGGGCGGCTTCGCTGGACCGCGGGGGCGGCGACAGTGCAGAATGTGATCCCGCGGTTCCTCTTCGGCTCTTCACGTGATCAAATCACGTCTTCTTTCATCCAAAGTTACACATATACATATACATACATAAACCAACAACAATATACCTCAACATATATCTAATCCTAAGCTAGGAAGAGGAATCAAGGAAGAAAGAAAGGAAGAAGAAGCAAGAAGCTCACCACACCTGTGGTCCTAGGCCAGGAAAAGATCACCAACACAGCCTCAGCTGGCTCCCAAGCTCAGCAACAACATCATACCACATCATCAACATTAACCACACAAAGCTACACCAAAACACTTCCAAATTCTAAGGAAACCAAGAAGAAGATCAAGGAAGAATGAGAAGGAAACAAGAAGAACGTGAAGGCTGGGAAAAGGAAATGAAAATGCTCAGCAAACCAAAGCAAAGGAATTAGGTTAAGGAAGTGAAAGGGTAAAGCACGAGTCAAAGGTCAACAAAGCCGGTTGCAGCCGCACAAAACCGCAGGGGTGGGCTTCCTGGTTACAGGGGCGGAACAACCGACCAGCCGCAGGGACGGTCTCACAGACCCGCGGGGGCGTCTAAGGCCAAAAACGGCTCCAAAGACTAAGACTTTTACAACTCACTCCCCTAAAAACAAGTTTCGGGACGAAACTTGTATAATCCTCAAACCACTCGGACTCACAAGTCGAGGTACAACCCTCTCTATAACCTCAAACATAAGCGTGGAGGAAACCATCAACTCCAGCAACAAAACACTATCCAGGGCATAGAGGAAAACCATCTCTATCCAGCTGTTACCTCATCATTAGGGCATAGAGGAAAAACATCTCTAGCCAAACCATACTCATAACAAAAGGGCATGGAGGAAAAACATCTCCAACAACACTATGTCCATCAAAATAGCATGGAGGAATAACCATCTCCAGCTAAACCCTAATCGTATCACAATAGCATGGAGGAAAGAGCCATCTCCAGCTATAAATAACAACCATACTAGCACAACAAGATCTAATAAGATCATATATCACATCAAAGCTAGTATAAAAATAAACACATCATAACATATAAGTATATAAGCACATAACACTCACCAAGATAGTACTAAGATCTATTCAGTGATCCTACTGGTGCATCTAACTCAGCATAGAACTCTGGATAGTTCCTCTGGATACTATCCTCAGTCTCCCATGTAGCCTCATCAGGTCCTCGTCTCGACCACTGTATCCTCAGCATAGGAATGTCCTTCGAACGCAGGCGTCTCATACCTCGTTCCAGGACTGCAATAGGGTGCTCAACAAAGGTGTGGTCCGGCTCAACCACCAAATCATCATAGCTCACGATATGTCTCGGATCTGGTATGTACTCCCTCAGCAGAGACACGCGAAACACAGGGTGAACACCCTCTAATTTCGGAGGCAAAGCCAACCTGTATGCTGCGTTCCCAACCCGATCTAGAATCTCGAATGGTCTGACATATCGGGGACTCAGCTTCCCCTTAATGCCAAAACGTCTAACACCTCGTGTCGGAGACACTCTCAGCCACACATGGGCTCCAACTCTGAACTCTAGAGGTCTACGCCTCCTATCTGCTTACGACTTCTGACGGCTCTGGGCAGTCAGCATCCGCACTCTAATCGGTGCTACTCGAGCTACATCATCCTGAATCTGATCAGGTGTCAAACCACTAGCCGTACTAGAGGGAGGTGATCCGTCCACACTTGTGGGAGGTGATCCCAATAGATGCATGTCAGTTGTTGTTGTACGAGAACTCAACTAGTGGGAGGTGATCCGTCCACAATTGTCCCTAGTCCAACACACAAGCTCGCAACATATCCTCCAGCGTCTGAATGGTCCTCTCAGACTGACCATCTGTCTGAGGATGAAACGCAGTCGTAAAGTGTAAACTCGTCCCCAGGGCAGTCTGAATCTGCTGCCAGAACCTCGAGGTAAATCGTCCATCTCTGTCAGAGACGATCGTCCTCGGTACACCATGGAGTCTCACTATCTGCCTAGTGTACTCCTCAGCTAATCTGCTCACCGGCCACGTCTCCCGAATAGGAATGAATCGTGCCGTCTTCGTCAATCTGTCCACAATGACCCAAATAACATCAAAACTCCGGCTCAGCCTCAGTCCAGTCACAAAATCCATGGTGACGTCCTCCCACTTCCTCTGTGGAACAGGAAGTGGATGGAGCTCACCTCCAAGTCTACAATGCTCTATCTTGACCTGCTGGCAGTTCGCACACTGTGCCACAAATCTGGCCACATCGGGCTTCAACCCTCCCCACCAATATAGACGTCTCAAATCCTGATACATCTTACTCGTACCTGGATGTACAGAGTAAGGTGTACAGTGAGCCTCCCGTAAAATCCTCTGTCTCAGCTCTGTATCAGCAGGTACACAGACGCGACTGCGGCGTCTCAAAACTCCATCTGCTCCTAGCAGGAACTGTGGTGCCTCATCCCGAGACATCCTATCTCGTATCCTCAGCAGTGTCGGGCAGGTCTCTTGCTTCTGTTGGATCTCACCCAACAGATCAGGTAGAACCTCTAAAGTACTCAGCCGGGCATCCTCATCAGGAAACTGGATGTCCAACTCTAACCAGATCAAATCTCTTTGTAACTGTTGCTGAACTGTCAGCCTCGCAATCGCCTGCTCTCGAGACGTCTTTCTGCTCAGGGTGTCGGCGACAACGTTTGCCTTCCCCGGATGATACAGAATCTCTAGATCAAAGTCCTTGATCAGCTCGAGCCACCTACGTTGGCGGTTTTTCAATTCCCGCTGCGTGAAAATGTACTGCAGACTCTTATGGTCTGTGAAGATCTGACATGTAGCACCATACAGGTAATGTCTCCAGATCTTCAGTGCATGAACTACCGCTGCCTACTCCAGATCATGAGTCGGGTAGTTCTCCTCATACGTCTTCAGCTGTCGAGACGCATATGCTATCAATCTGCCCCGCTGCATCAATACACATGTCAAGCCTAGCTTGGATGCATCATTGTATACCACAAAATATTATGTACCCTCTGGCTATGCCAAAATAGGAGCAGAAGTCAGACGTCTCTTCAGCTCCTCAAAACTCTGCATACACTGATCAGACCATACAAATCTAGTAGTCTTCCTCAGTAGACTCGTCAGTGGACGGGCAATCACAGAAAATCCCTCCACAAAGCGTCTGTAATAACCTACTAGGCCAAGGAAGCTACGTACTTCCTTGACGTTCATCGGTGTAGTCCAAGCTGCTATTGCCTCTATCTTCGCCGATCCCTTCAACTGAAACCACATGACCCAGGAATGCTACCTCTAGCATCTAGAACTCGGACTTAGAGAACTTAGCATAAAGTTCTCTATCTCGTAAAACCTGCAATACAGTCATCAGTTGTCCTGCATGCTCCTCTCTGCTACGAGAATATACCAGAATATCATCTATGAATACCACCACAAACTGATCCAGGAAGTCGATGAAGATATTGTTCACCAACTCCATAAAGACGGCTGGGGCATTCATAAGCCCAAATGGCATCACTACAAACTTGTAGTGGCCATATCTGGTCCGGAACGTTGTCCTGTGCACATCCTGCTCTCTCACCCTCAGCTGGTGATATCCTGAGCGCAGGTCAATCCTGAAAAATACTGTCGCTCCCTGAAGCTGATCCAACAAGTCATCAATACACGGAAATGGATACTTGTTCTTAATGGTCACCTTGTTCAGCTCTCTGTAATCTATACACAGCCTAAACGATCCGTCCTTCTTCCGTACGAAGAGGACAGGTGCTCCCCATGGGGACACGCTAGGGGGTCTTCGAGATCGGTCTCGTACCAGGCTCTAACTCGATACCAAAGTCCACACTCCTCTGAGGCGGCAACCTGGACGGCTCAGCAAACACATCTGCAAACTCACAGACCATTGGGATATCCTCTAATGCTGGACTCTCCCCCTCCTTCATGGCATAACACCAGAAGGCCTCACAACCCTGCGCAATCAGTCTAGCTGCTCGTATCGCACTGATAACCATGCCAGATTTTCCAAGGTTCCAACCTCGGAAAACCACTATCTGTCCTAACTCGGTAGAGAGGGTAACAATCCTCCTACCTACATCTAAAACTGTAGAATGTCTATCCATCCAATCCATACCTAGTATGACTTTTTGATGCTCTAATGGCATGACAAAGAAGTCAACTAGTAACACACGGGTCCCTACAGAAATGGGACAGTCACGAATCTCATGGGTACCTTTGACCCTACTACCATCAGGTAACCCTATACTAAAGAGTATCCCCTCAATCATATCTAAATCCAGACGCTCTACACATGCATCAGATATAAAAGAATGCGTAGCACCCGTATCAAACAAGACTCTAACAGGTAAACCATGAATTAGAATGGTACCTATAGCAGTCGGTGCAGCTGGCTCCTCTGCACTCCTCAACTCAAAAACTCGGCCCTGTGGCCCTCGGGTGTCAGTGGTGCTCCTACCACGACCTCGGACTCTACTCGGCCCAGAAGCAGATCCCTGAGTCGTAGGGTGATCTGGGATCCTCTGCTGTCCCAGAGTCTGCTGCTGCTGAGGTGGCATCTGCCCACCTCCCGCTACACTGGCAGGAGAAGAACCCTGCTGAGATGATGCTCCACCCTGTCTACAGAAGACGGCTCTGTGTCCTCGTCCCCCACAAGTGAAGCAAGTCACTATCTGCCTCGTACACTTTGTCTGATATGTCCATACTCAGCACAGTTGAAACACTGTCGTACCCTATCTGTAGCCGGTGCAGATGAGGGCTGACTTTGGCGGCTCTGACCTCGTCCTGAACCAGCAGCTCCTCCAGTACCACTGGTCTTCCTAGTACGATGTCTCTTTTCAGACCCTCCGGTCTGAGAAGCTCTCAGAAGACAACTTTGTGTCCTCGTCCCCCACAACTGAAGCAAGTCACTATTTGCCTTGTACACTCTGGTCTGATATGTCCATACTCAGCATAGTTGAAACACTGTCGTACCCTATTTGTAGCCGGTGCAGATGAGGGCTGACTCTGGCGGCTCTGGCCTCGTCCTGAACCAGCAGCTCCTCTAGTACCATTGGTCTGCCCAGTACGATGTCTCTTCTCAGACCCTCCGGTCTGAGAAGCTCTCCTCTTACTAGCCCGCTCTCTCTCATAGTCGGAAGCCCTGTCCCGATAATCCATTAGAGACTCACAGTGGAAACCCGCCATGTAGGTCCGGGTAGTATCCCTCAGTCGTCGGGAAAACAAATATACATGCTGATCTGCAGAATGTGTAGGTGCTCCTAACAATGTCAGCTCCTCTAGTAACCTCCTGATAGCCTTGGAGACTAGTACATCCTCAAACCCAGCCTCCACAAAATCCCGCAGTTTCTCCCTCCTCAGTGAGGCAGGGCAGAAACGCTCTCTGATCATGGTCCGCATCTGATCATAACTGTCAACCTGTGCTCGTACAGACCTCCACCAGTGTTGTGCTAAATCTCTGAACAGAGTCTGCACCAACTCTATCTGCTGGTCAGCAGGACACCTAATGGACTCCAGAGCTAAGTCCACATGCCCAATCCAGAGCTCCACCTCTAGCCCCACCTTCCCAAAGAAAGGGGGTACACCCATCTGGTGAAATGCCTTCAACCAAGTGTCTGGTCTAGGCCCTCTATGCTCCTCTAAAGCTCGAGCAATCTCAACAACAGGTGCTGGTGCAGCTGGCACCTGAGTAACCCCGTGGGATCTCTCAGATGGTCCCTCATGTGCTGGCAGATTTGGGATAGGTCTACCTGCTTTGACAGCCTCCTCCACTCGCCGAATATACTCACGGAACTCATGTCCTCCCATGGAGACCTAATCCGAGTCATTTGACTGGACTCGCTGTGGACCCTGTCTCCCATCTACGCCGTTCCTAGTCTCAGGAACGACACTCTCAGCAACTTCCTCGTCAACCTCTTCCGCTGCACGAGGATCAACAGCGGAAGTCCTACCCCGTCCTCTACCTAGAGAGGGTCTACCTCTACCTCGTCCAGCTGCAGGTAAGGCTCTAGTCTGAACCATCTGCAGAGGACCTAAACCTAACTCAGAAGACTATATATATGCCATATGTATAGATATATATCAAACCAATCACAACAGAATATCTATATATATCTATACTGTCGAGATCTTCAGAGGGGCGATGACTCACGTACACGATATCCCAAAACATTTGTACTCATTTCAAAACCAAAACCTTTTGAAAAGTCAGACCCCTTTTCGGGTTCTGTTTATTTATCTATTTGACCTTTATCGCAGATTACAAGTGCCATTGTTGTCAACCTGGGCTCTGATACCAACTTTGTAACACCCCAAATCCGTAGGACTCGAGGTGCTACTGGGCTTGGATCTCACAATGGATCCTGACCCTAGCCTGACAACAAGTTCACTGAATCTTACAACAAGGCACCAATAGATTAAATACAAAACATCAAACTGTTATAAAAGTATCAAAAGGTTTATACAAGTACTGTTGAGTACAACAAAACATAACCATATACATAGTCAAAAGATCCCATCCCACGAGGACGACCCAGTGTACGGATCCCTCACCAGATCACCCCTCTGGATCACTCTGCAGCTCTCTTAAGTAACCCGCAAAGGATCTACAACACGGTATAAAACCGTTAGCTAACCAAATACATATATAAGAAGATGCATAAACACAGTCACATATGAATATATGTGACACGAGGAATATAACCCTCGCCTCTCGGGGATGGTGCCAACTAGAGTGGGGATCCGGTCCCACCTCTCGTGTACCTTATGGGAGTGGTGCAGGTGACCGGCCCACTGAGCTAGACTGGCCTGTCCGTAGAGAACCTCCAGATTCCCAGCGGGATGAAAGGACAAGTTGTCACGGCCCTACAATGGGCAATCACTAAACCATAGGTAGGTAATTATCACAACTCATACACTCAAACATAATAACGCACACACCACTCATGGACACATCCAATATATGGATGGTAGCTAAGTAAGTCCTATGGACTTACCTCAACCTCAGAAGTCTCAAACCCAATCGGCTCCAACTCTGGAGATCAACACTGCCTAAACAAGACATAACAACATATATCAAACTCATATCCTTCACAGGGGTCACACCTAGACCCAAGGGATCCATAAGGATCATAACCTAACTCATAAACCTCAAAGCCATAACCGGCATAAACGACAACATGATCAACCTCATTCTATCCTCATACACATACCTAGCATGCTACTAAACCGCTCATGCTAGGAAAGGAAATAATCTACCCAACTCTAGGTAGACCCGGGACAAGACGCATCTGCGTGACGGAAAGACGCAGGGGCGGAACAGGCAAACCGCGGGCGCGGCAAGGCTCGGCCGCAGGCGCGGTGACAGGGTCGCAGGCAAGCGCAGACGCTGGTGCAGGCGCTGGGACAGTGTCCGCGGGGCGGCAGATTCCGGCCGCGGGTGCGGTGGCAAGGCTTCCGCAGGGGCGGCTTCGCTGGACCGCGGGGGCAGCGACAGTGCAGAATGTGATCCCGCGGTTCCTCTTCGGTTCTTCACGTGATCAAATCACGTCTTCTCTCATCCAAAGTTACACATATACATATACATACATAAACCAACATCAATATACCTCAACATACATCTAATCCTAAGCTAGGAAGAGGAATCAAGGAAGAAAGAAAGGAAGAAGAAGCAAGAAGCTCACCACACCTGTGGTCCTAGGCCAGGAAAAGATTATCAACACAGCCTCAGCTGGCTCCCATGCTCAGCAACAACATCATACCACATCAACCACACACAAAGCCACACCAAAACACTTCCAAATTCTAAGGAAACCAAGAAGAAGATCAAGGAAGAAGGAGAAGGAAACAAGAAGAACGTGAAGGTTGGAAAAGGAAATGAAGATGCTCAGCAAACCAAAGCAACGGAATTAGGTTAAGGAAGTGAAAGAGTAAAGAACGCGTCAAAGGTCAACAAAGCCGGCTGCAGCCGCAGGAAACCGCAGGGGCGGAACAACCGACGAGCCGCAGGGGCGGCCTCACAGACCCGTGGGGCGGCTAAGGTCAAAAACGGCTCCAAAGACTAAGGCTCTTACAATTCCTGTAGAACCCTTTCCGATACCATAGTTATGTCCAGTTTCTCGTATGTGTTTGTTAAGGGAAAATGTGTATAAATTTCCCAAAACATTATTTCATTTAATTTTAAAGATATTTTACTTTCAAATTCTAAGGAAATCAAGAAGAAGATCAAGGAAGAAGGAGATGGAAACAAGAAGAAAGTGAAGGGTGGGAAAAGGAAATGAAGATGCTCAGCAAACCAAAGCAAAGGAATTAGGTTAAGGAAGTAAAAGAGTAAAGCACGAGTCAAAGGTCAACAAAGCCGGCTGCAGCCGCAGAAAATCGCAGGGGCGGGCTTCCTGGCCGCAGGGACGGAACAACCGACGAGCCGCAAGGGCGGCCTCACAGACCCGCGGGGGCGGGTAAGGCCAAAAACGGCTCCAAAGACTAAGGCTCTTACAATTCTTGTAGAACCCTTTCTGATACCATATTTCTGTCCAGTTTCTCGTATGTGTTTGTTGAGGGAAAATGTGTATAAATTTCCCAAAACATTATTTCATTTAATTTTAAAGATATTTTAGTTCGACCCTATTTTTTTACCCTCTTGATTCGAAGTAATATTAATACCAAATATTTAGGGGTTTTTATTAATTGGGCTGCACCCGGATTTTAAGGGCTGCCTACGTATCTCTTTCAAAGAGAATCAAGCCTTACGTAGTTCAGTTGGTTTCATGCATCAGAGGATGTAATCTAAACTCACCTTCTATGAAGGGTTGCCTAAATATAACCCAACTATCATTTGCATGGTTTATGTTTCCGATTATGCACCACAAGGATAAGATTAAACCCACCTTCTATGAAGGGTTGCTTAACTCTCCTAATATCATGTGCATAATTAGGAAATGTAATTTTTATTTCTTTAGTTTATATTTTGGTGTTTGATGAAATTTGGGATTTAATTTTAGACTTCAATTTTATATAAAAGTCAAAGATTTATTTTGTAGTTAAACTCGACGAGCGGATGCTTTATATCGAGTTTCGATTTATTTTAGGATTTTAGTTTGACTCCAAGATTTGTTTCGGACTTGATTTAATTTGGGAGGTGCGACTGAATCCAATAATAGATTTCCTACGTAGCTCATAAAGGAGCATCAAGTCGTAACGTAGTTCTGGAATTTTTATTTTATTTTATATGCGACTTTATTTATATTTTCAAAGTCGATTTGACACGCGTGCTTGAATATTTTTGTGGTTAACTCGATGAGAGGAAGCTTTATATCGAGTTAAGAAATATTTGAGAAGTTTTGTTTTTTATGTCCAAGATATGACTTAAATCATTTTTTTACTTGGACGGGACGACTAAATCCGATTTAAATTAATATCAGATTTCCTATGTAGCTCGGAAAGAGCATCAAGTCATAACGTAGTTCTTTATGCGGAAATTTTAAATTATGACTTTATACTTTAGTTTTATTTGAAAGTCAAAATATATTTTTGCGATTGAATTCGATACGTATTTATTTTGTATCAAATTTCCTACGTATCCGTTTTAACGGAATCAAATCTTACGTAGTTCTTCATTGAGGAACTATGCTAATTTGATTTGCGACAATATCCGATAATTTAATGAATTTGTTATCAAGTTACCTCCGCCATTTGAATGACGTCAAATAAGGACCTGACGAAAGCCTAAATCAATTTTACGAATCTCTAGCTTTAAATAGACAAAATATTCAATCAACTGTCCTTCATAATTTGTCTGTAATTAGGTTCATCTGATTTTATGACCCTAATTTGCCATTGTCCTTGAACTTGAAAAATTACGGTGGAATATCACCTCTTCTAATTTTCTTTTAGTTTTGAGATGATTTCAAGCAATTTGAATTAGCTTTATAGGATGAAGCCTACAAACGTCAAATTGCATGTAAACTTTGTATTCTCCTTTGGTCTCTTGCTCACTACAATGAATGTAAATCGTAAACATGTACTAGAGAATGACTACCCAGATGTAATAAAAAAGACTTGGATCCGAAATATACTTCCATCATCAGAAAACCTTCTTTTCCCTATTTAGATCGAATCATATTATTTATGATCATGGGGTAATTTTTTTTGCTGGTACGTAATCAAAGGATGATATTTACCCTTAGAAACCAAGATCTGGAAAGAGACATGAAATTTTATGGGAGAAAAATGAGTGATTTGATTTGGTAGAATCACTCATACGATTAAAGAGATTAATCTTTAATATGAATTGAGTTTCCCTTTAATCTTTTTTTTTGTCTTTGTATGTTGTATGAACTTTAAGAGAACAAAGTTGTATGCATTCTATTCTCTTCTTCTTGTTTAATTTATTTCTCCTTCTTTAGTTTTGTACATTGAAATGTAAATTGTCTCTTTCTTCTGAATATATATATCTTCAACTGATTGTGTCTACTGTTACAGGATGAGAGTTCTTTCTTCCACTGGTCCCTTTTTATTTATTTTGTAATTCTTCCCTTAAATAATTTATTTTCAATTTCAGTCCCTCTTAATTATCAAATATGATGCTAGTAAATAGGAATCCTCTAATCACTCCTATTAAAAAGGAAACCAAATAATTATCTCCCTG
This sequence comes from Fagopyrum tataricum, assembly GCA_002319775.1. Lineage (NCBI taxonomy): Eukaryota > Viridiplantae > Streptophyta > Magnoliopsida > Caryophyllales > Polygonaceae > Fagopyrum > Fagopyrum tataricum. The sequence goes on along the minus strand of CM008281.1, from coordinate 37,759,614 downwards.
GCGTTAGGAGGCATAACGGGAAAATCATTTCTTAATTCTTTATTATTTATGTTTATTTTATATATTCCAATTTTACTCATCTTTATCTTTCATTTATCTTGCAGGTCATTCGTCCTGTAAGAGCCTTAGTCTTTGGAAGCTAGATTGGCCTTAGCCGCCCCCGCGGGTCCATGAGGCCGCCCCTGCGGCTCGTCCGTTGTTCCGCCCATGCAGCCAGGAAGCCCGCCCCTGCGGTTTCCTGCGGCTGCAGCCGACTTTGTTGACAGTTTGACTCGTGTTTTACCTTCTCTTCTTACCTTGAGGAGCAAGGGTTTCTTCTTCAGTCATCTTTCTTCAGTTCCCTCGTTCTCCTTGCTTCACCTTCTCTCCTCCTTCATCTTGCTTGAGTTTCTTTAGAGTTTGGAAGAGTTGTGTGGCTTGATGTTAATTTTGATGATGGATGTGTGTATGCTGAGCTTGGAGGCCAGCTATTGAGGTGTGTGATCTCTCCTTGCAGCCTAGGACCACAAGGGTGGTAAGTGATCTTGCTTCTTCTTCTTTCTTTCCTTGAATCTTTCTTCCTAGGTTAGGATTAAATGCATGTTTAAGGGTATTGATGTTGGTATGTGTATATATATGTATATGCTTGGTTTTGGTGAAGAGAAGACATGAATTGATCACGTGAAGAGTGAAAGAAGAACCGCGGGATCATCTTCTGCACTGTCGTCACCCCCGCGGTCCCGCAAAGCGCCCCTGCGGGTACCTTGTCGCCGCACCCGCGGCCAGAAGCCACCGCCCACGCGGCCATTGTCTCAGCGCCTGTGCCAGCGCCTACGCCAGCACCTGCGTCGTGCCTGCGGCCGCTGTCACCGCCCCTGCAGCTGAGCCTTGCCGCCCCTGTGGGATTGCCTATTCCGCCCCTGCGTCCTTCCGTCACGCAGGTGCGTCTTGTCCCGGATCTACCTAGAGTTAGGTAGATCATTTCCTTTCCTAGTATGAGCGGTTTAGTGGCTTGCTAGGTATGTGTTTTAGGATAGAATGATGTTGAGTACGTTTCGGTTATGCCGGTTATGACTTTGAGGTTTATGAGTTAGAATTCGATCCTTATGGATCCCTTGGGTCTAGGTGTGACCCCTGTGATGGATATGAGTTGATGTATGTTGTTATGCCTTGTTTAGGCAGTGTTGATCTCCAGAGTTGGAGCTGTTTGAGTTGAGTTGAGTTGAGACTTCAGAGATTGATGTAAGTCCATAGGACTTACTTAGCTGCTATCCATATATTGGATGTGTGCATGAGTGGTGTGTGCTATATGATTGATAGCCCGAGTTATGTTGATTACCTACCTATGGTTTAGTGACTGCCCATTGTAGGGCCGTGACAACTTGTCCTTTCATCTTGTTGGGAGTCTGGAGGTTCTCTTCGGGCAGGCCAGTCTAGCTCAATGGGCCGGCCACTTGCACCACTCCCATAGGGTACACGGGAGGTGGGACCGGATCTCCACTCTAGCTGGCACCATTCCCGAGAGGCGAGGGTTATATTCCTCGTGTCACATACATTCATATTGATATATATATATATATACGCTTGAATGACTGGACGTTATAAAGATAATAAACCGGGTAAATATGTGATAGCATGGTGATGTGTTTATGATTCATTGGTGTGTGATTGTGCTTATGCATCTTTTTATATATGCGTATAGTTAGCTAACGGTTTTATACCGTGTTGTAGATCCTTTGCAGGTTAGGAGAGCTGCAGAGTGATCCAGATGAGTGATCTGCTGAGGGCTCCGTAAACTGGGTTGTCCTCGTGGGATGGGATCTTTTGATCATGTTTATGATTATGTTTTGTTGTACTCAGCAATACTTGTATAAACCTTTTGATACTTTTATAACAGTTTGATGTTTTGTATTTAATCTATTGGTGCCTTATTGTAAGATTCAGTGAACTTGTTGTCAGGCTAGGATCAGGATCCATTGTGAGATCCTAGCCCAGTAGCACTCTCGAGTCCTACGGATTTGGGGTGTTACACATCTGCCTTCTTTTGTTTATGTCCTTCACATCACAGGGGAATAGTAGTAGATATACTGAGAACTTCAAATCCATCGTGTAAAATGTATATATACTCTCAACAATAACTTTTTCCATGTGTATACTTCGGACTCGATCGTCGTTATCGTACATGAACCAAACAGTTCGGTTGTAGCGGCGGAATCCATAAGTTCCGACCAACTACGGGCTTTGCAGCGATGGAATCCAACAATTCCGACCAACCGCGAGTTGTTGCAGCGGTGGAATCCATCAATTCCAACCAACTGCGGGTTTTGCAACGGCGGAATCCATCAATTCCGGCCTATTGCGGATTTTGCAGCGGCGGAATCCAACAATTCCGACCAACCGCGAGTTTAGAATAAAAGAGAATTATTTCGGTTTCATCCAACTTCTATACGATCGTATTGGCTATAGTTGAGACCTCCGACCATACACAGATTGGACTAGATCCTACAAAACACCCAAATCAGTAGACTCTGTAGACAAGTTTTTTCATCCTGATATGTATGGATAATGTGGGGGAGAGTTTTGAGGCAAAGGAGTAATTGAATTTGGTAATTGGTTCACACTAATTGTGTGCAATGTGTACGTAATTTGTGAAAAGGAGAGAGAAGAAAATTAACATGGAAATCCTTGATAATAAGATTGCAAAGCGAAGAAAGTTTACGTGTTTTTTTTCCTTTCTTCTTATTCTCTCTCTTTAATTCTTCTCGTGGTTTCTTTTTTTTTTAATCCTTCCCTTTTGCTCTTTTTTTTTACAGTCTCTCCTTTCTCTTTTTTTTTTTTAACAAAATAGAATTTAAATAGAACTAGGATTAGACAGTTATAGTAATAACTACCAATAACTACCATAACTGCCTAATTATCTATTTAAAAAATATATACTTTTACTTTTTATCTTTTTGCAATTCCTTTGTAGAATATTTGACAAACAGAACATACTTAACCTTTTCTTTTTTCTTCAAATCTCCACTTTACTTTTGCTTAAATAAATTTCTTTTTATTTTTCTTTTCTTTTCACACCTTAAAGACTTAAGGCATCATTTATACATTTTATATACAACCCAACATATAAAATAAATTTCTCCGAGGAGAAATTCATTATTTATTTATTATTTTACAAATAATAAATTTGTTAAAATTTAGGGTCAAACAGTGTTATTGATACCATCTCTTTTCTTCCTCCATGTATATTCATTTTCTTTAGTAAGAAGGTCACTAAGATTGCATTGATTAGCAAAGTTGTTTAGTCTATCAAATTTGTTGTTAGCGATAGTGGCACCGTCCTTTTTATCAGTGGCCTCTCGTATCTCATTATAATCACCTATAACTATTACTAGCTCACTTAACGTTGTAATTTCCGCTGATAGGTAATTCCAAGATTCTTCCTTATATTGTTCGTTCGGTGGTGCGTATATTCTGAATACATGTGTCTCAAATAGCGTGGTAAAATTTGTGTTTTTAATTTGAATACATCTATTATGGGTTTTAATGATCTCAATTTTTTTCATTTCGAAATTATATTCTTTCCATAGCATGCATAGACCCCAGAGCGGCCCATAGCAGGGATAAATAAAATATTATCGAAACCAGCATTTCTCCATACTACCTCGTAAGGTTCATAGTTACTCTTTGTTTCTGTCAAAATTATGATTTGGATGCACTCGTTTTTACATGTAAGATTCAGATCAGTCCAAAAAATTTTCTTTCGCATTCCCCTACAATTTCAAAAGGCGATCTTCATTTATACTTCTTTCTTAGTTTGGGTGGTAGTTTGCCCTTTATTTCTACCTTCTTTGTTAGAAACATACATGTTTTTGTATTTTCCGGGCACATCTATGTTTTTGTATTTTCCGGGCACATCTTGAGTACTCGATGTCTTGCTATAAGAAGAAACAAGGACTGGTTCCGAATAGATAACCAAATCACCCACCATTTGCCAATTTGGCTTGCTTAGATGCAATTGTTTTTTTGGGTGGCCGTAGCCGATTTTTTGCTTTCTTATCACTATATTCATACCTATTACTCGTATACCGCTTGTGTGGAAAACCGGGATTTTCAAGTCTTTTCTTAGGTTATGGGCATCTAACAAATCATTTTGGTTCATCATTTTAATTTGAGTCCAATAGTTATTATTTCTCAGTCAATTTCTTATTGCACTTCCATTGTAAATTTCCGTTCAAAATTGTTATGTATTTCCTTTTAAGATCAGTTCAATTTGTTGTTTTTCCGTAGTTGGTCCTATGTCTTTTTGGGCGGAAATATCTAAGCTCCTAGTTTCGTTGGATTTACAAGTTAAACACACCCATGCTTTCTATGCCAGGCAACTTGATGCAAATTAAACAAGCATCCTTTGCGCCATACCTGGGTCATGGACGACCTTGATAAACCATCAAGGCCTCCAACGTGTTGTTCAGGCATGGTTCGTTATCTTTGGGCTTTTTTGGATGTTGTTCAGGCCATAATTCATTATCTTTGGGATTTTGGATCATCAATATTTCGTTCAATACATTGAGTACACCTATGAGGGAAAATAACGTGATCACTACATAGTTCTAGATTAATTCTACAAGACTTGGTTTCCATATGCAGATGGTTGAAAGATTTCTTTCTGTTCAGCTCCTCCCAGTCTAATGTATCCTTTCTTTCTTTGATTCTTGAAACGTTATTCCAATTAAACTGCAAGGGGCACTGCCAATAGTTCATATCCTGTAGGTAGTCAAGCTTTGACCAGAGAGGTTATTCAGACGTTTAAAAGCATCATCATCCATAACTGTAAAATGTACTGTAATAGATTGTGACTTTAGAAGGTAAAAAAGCATCCGATTGCTCACAAATTCTTTTTTCCTTATTATGTTGCACTTAAAGATCAAATTGTGCATAAAATACAAAGAATGTGCAAACAAGAGAAATTCTTTGTAGATATTGTATATAGGGGTTTATGGTTCAGTTTTACTGTATGATTTAGGTATCTTATAAAAGGAACATAGCAGATCTTCAACCAAACATACCATATATTCATAAAATCAATTATTGAGAGTAGCATAGTTTTAAGAATCATGTAGTAGGCTAAAATGTTCGTCTTATGCCACAATGTATCACAAATTGACAAGGGATTCAAGAGTGTTAAGTACGTGCAGATAGCAAGTGATCCCTTTTTGGTAAATACTTTCATTTTAATGGAATGCATACATTTGTTCGAAGACACCGACAGACAACAACACAACACACAATACATAAGCCATTTCTTGTGTTCTAATTGGTTTGATTCTTTCTCAGAGGTGTAGTCATGCTAAAATTCAGAGACAATAATCAGTTTATGCGTTAAAAGGCTTAATTCTTTATCAGAGAAGCAATTAGGCAAAAATTCATAGGTAGAAATCCAAATACAAAGAACATACTTTGTGCCGTAAAAGAGCGAGAGGGGATAAAAATTGGGGAGAAGGCACCTGGCTTGTTTTTCATTTACCGTTGTAGTTCGTTCTTGAGAGTTCTCAACTTCTTGTTCGTTGTTAGGGGATACGCCGACTGCTTTAGTCTAACTCTTTGGGAGTCAGACCTTTCCGACGGCCCGGAGGATTTCGAGACAGAAGCCCCACTCAGAGGGTTCATTTTCTTCATCTCCTGCGTTTCTATAATCTTATAGGGTTCATCTTGTAAAGGGATTTTTTTGCCTTGGACTACAAATGATGAAAGAAATTTCACCAGTGGCTTTTGACCGACACCATCCAAGAACCTAGAGCTCAAACCACATGAGATTTGGAAGGAAAGTCGACATACTAACGCTTCATACACTCTTCTCTCCTCCCTTTCTTCTTTTTTTCTTTTCTTCCATGTCAGAATTGTAACGATTAGACCCCTTCTTTCCTTTCTCTTGTTTGAGATCTTGACCTGCTTGCTCCTCCCTGATCTTTCTATTGCAAATCTTGAGTGATTTTCTGGGAGGAAGAATCTTCTTTGATTGATTTTGGAGATGAGATTCGATTTTCTTTTGCCAAGAATCGATTTAGGGATTTTAGATTTTGGGTTAGGGATTTCAGATTTTGGGTGAGGGAGGAGAGAGGGCAGGAGGTGCCCGTTAGCGCATTCTTTTTCATTTTTTTTGGGTTCTCAACGTGAGAAAAATAGGCTAGTAATTTTTTTTAGGTAAAACGGATACACAATAGGTCCTAAGTAATTTCCAATTTATTTTTAATTTTAAAATATAGTGGCTTTTGACCGACACCATCCAAGAACCTAGAACTCCAACCACATGATATTTGGAAGGAAATTCGACATACTAACGCTTCATACACTCTTCTCTCCTCCCTTTCTTCTTTTTTTCTTTTCTTCCATGTCAGAATTGTAACGATTAGACCCCTTCTTTCCTTTCTCTTGTTTGAGATCTTGACCTGCTTTCTCCTCCCTGATCTTTCTATTGCAAATCTTGAGTGATTTTCTGGGAGGAAGAATCTTCTTTGATTGATTTTGGAGATGAGATTCGATTTTCTTTTGCCAAGAATCGATTTAGGGATTTTAGATTTTGGGTTAGGGATTTCAGATTTTGGGTGAGGGAGGAGAGAGGGCAGGAGGTGCCTGTTAGCGCATTCTTTTTCATTTTTTTTGGGTTCTCAACGTGAGAAAAATAGGCTAGTAAAACTTTTTAGGTAAAACGGATACACAATAGGTCCTAAGTAATTTCCAATTTATTTTTAATTTTAAAATATAGTGGCTTTTGACCGACACCATCCAAGAACCTAGAACTCCAACCACATGATATTTGGAAGGAAATTCGACATACTAACGCTTCATACACTCTTCTCTCCTCCCTTTCTTCTTTTTTTCTTTTCTTCCACGACAGAATTGAAACGATTAGACCCCTTCTTTCCTTTCTCTTGTTTGAGATCTTGATCTGCTTGCTCCTCCCTGATCTTTCTATTGCAAATCTTGAGTGATTTTCTGGGAGGAAGAATCTTCTTTGATTGATTTTGGAGATGAGATTAGATTTTCTTTTGCCAAGAATCGATTTTGAAATTTTAGATTTTGGGTTAGGGATTTCAGATTTTGGGTGAGGGAGGAGAGAGGACAGGAGGCGCCTTTTAGCGCATTCTTTTTTTATTTTTTTTGGGTTCTCAACATGAGAAAAATGGGCTAGTAAAACCTTTTATGTAAATGGATACACAATAGGCCTTAAGCAATTTCTAATTTATTTTTAATTCTAAAATATAGGGGTAAAATGGAAATTTGAAACAAATTAAAATTAAAACCCTAAGATTCATCGTTCTTCCACTCCTCAACCCCGATTTGGCGATTAATTGCCTCCTCAATTCTCACCTCGCCTCGCCTCGCCGGGCCACCTCCTCTCCTCGCCGGGCCGCCGGCTCGCCTCGCCTCGCATCCTCGGTCTTCCCAGCCGGAAGCCCTCTCCGGCTTCTTCCACGCCTCCTCGGGACCTCGTATGCTACGAAGATGAATACAAGAATTCCCTGAAAAAGGTCCAGCCATATCATTGTTTGCAGGTTAGGGTTTAGCTTTAATTTTCAAAAGGTAATGATTGACAAATGCTGTTATTTTTTGTGGTATTCGCGTCATCTTCCAGATCTGTACGGAAGGACTTCTAAGACGCGGATCTGAAACGATTTTTTCTTCGGATCTGAAATGATTTTGTCTTCGGATCTGAAGCGATTTTGTCGAGATTGCTTGATACAAATCCTGTAAGAGCCTTAGTTTTGGGAGTGAGTTTTGGTCTTAGCCGCCCCTGCGGGTCTGTGAGGCCGCCCCTGCAGCTCCCCTGTTGTTCCGCCCCTGCGGCCAGGAAACCCGCCCCTGCGGTTTCCTGCGGCTGCAGCCGTCTTTGTTGACCCTTGACCCGTGCTTTACTCTCCCATTTCCTTAACCTAATCCTTGCTTTGGCTTGCTGAGCATCTTCACTTTCTTCCCAACTGCCTTCACGTCCTTCTCCTTCCTCCTTGATCTTCTTCTTGGTTTCCTTAGTTTTGGAAGAGTTTTGGTGTGGCCTTGTGTGTGGTTAATGATGTTGATGTGGTATGATGTTGCTGAGCTTGAGAGCTAGAGGAGTTACTGCCTTGGATCAGTTCGTGCTTAGGCCACAGTTGTGGTAGGTATTCCTTGCTTCTTCTTTCTTTCTTTCTCCTTTCTTGTTCTTCTTCTTCCTTAGCTTAGGATTAGATGATTGAATGTAGGATTGATGTTTATATGTGTATGTTGTGGCATGTGTATGAATCTGGAAGAGAGTAGACGTGATTGATCACGTGAAGAGCTAAAGAGAAACCGCGAGGTTTCATTCTGCACTGTCGCCGCCCCCGCGGCTGAGAGTCACCGCCCCGCGGCTACCGTGTCACAACGCCTACGTCGTGCCAGCGGCGTGCCTGCGTTTGCCAGCATTTCTTGTCAACGCCCCTGCGGATTTTACCTGCCGCGCCTGCGGGTGATCTCCTCCGCCCCTGCGTCCTTAGTTCACGCAGGTGCGTCTTGTCCCGGGACTACCTATAGTTAGGTAGTTCCTTTCCTTTCTAGTGTGAGGAACTTAGTACCATGCTAGGATTCGGATGTTGACGAGTATGATATGGAATTTCTGGTTACGGCTTTGAGGTTATGATTTGGATATGATCCTTATGGATCCCTTGGGTCTAGGTGTGACCCTTTGTGTGATAGGAGTTTGATATATATGTATGCCTTGTATAGGCCGTGTTATCCTCCAGTTTGGAGTGAACTGAGTTGAGGGTTGATCTAGTGAGACGACTACGAGGTTGAGGTAAGTCCGTGGGACTTACTTAGTTGCCATTCCTTTATAGGATGTTGTGCATGAGTGGTGTTTGTTATATGTTTATAGCATGCGTTATGATGGTCACCGACCTATGATGTATTGATTGCCTATTGTAGGGTTGTGACAACTTTTCCATTCATCCCGCTAGGAGTTGGGGGTTTTCTGTGGTCAGGCCAAACCTGGTAAATGGTTCAGGCACTCTCCATTCCCTTAGGGGACACAAGGAGGTGTTCCAGGCATCATTCCAGCTGGTTATAGTACCCAGAGGCGAGGGTTATATTCCTCGTGTCACATATGTTTATATGGATATTTATATACGAGTTGATTGCTGGACTTTATAAAGATAATGAACCGGGTAAATGTGTGAAAGCATGATGATGTGTTAAGATTCCTGATGTGTGTTTGTGCTCTAGCATAATCCTATATATGTGTATGGTTAGCTAACGGTTTTATACCGTGTTGTAGATACTTTGCAGGATAGGAGAGCTGCAGAGTGACACAGAGTGGGTGATCCGCTGAGGGCTCCGTACACTGGGGTGTTATCGGGGATATGGGTTCTTTTGTTGTACAGTATGGTTTTGTTTGTACTCTGCGGTACATTGTATTACCTTTTATATATATATATATATATATATATATATATATATATATATATATATATATATATATATATATATATATATATATATATATATATATATATATATATATATATATTAGTTTCATGTATTGTTTTAATCTATCGGTGCCTTGTTGTAAGATCAGTGAAATTGTTGTCAGGCTAGGGTTAGGATCCATTGTGAGATCCTAGCCCAGTAGCACTCCGAGTCCTACGGATTTGGGGTGTTACAAAGTTGGTATCAGAGCCCAGGTTGACAACAATGGCACTAGTAATCTGCAATAAAGGTCGATTAGATAACTAAACAGAACCCGAAAAGGGGTCTGACTTTTAAAAAGGTTTTGGTTTTGAAATGAGTACAAATGTTTTGGGATACCGTGTACGGGATCCATCACCCCTCTGAAGACCTCGACAGTATAGATATATATAGATATTCTATTGTGATTGATCTGTGATATATCTATACATATGACATATATATAGCCTTCTAAGATAGGTTTACGTCTTCTGCAGATGGTTCAGACTAGAGCCTTACCTGCAGGAAGGCGAGGTAGAGGTAGACCCCCTCTAGGTAGAGGATGGGGTAGGACTCCTACTGATGGTTCCTAGGCAGTAGGAGAGATCCACGAGGAGGTTGTTGAGAGCGTCGTTCCTGAGACTGGGAACGGGGTAGCTGAGGGACAGGGGGCACAGAGAGCCCAGTCTGGTGAGTTTGATCGTGTCTCTATGGGTAGATCCGAGTTTCAGGCTTATATCAAACGTGTTGAGGAGGCTGCCAGAGCCGGTAGGCGTACCCCAGACTTACAAGCACAGGTGGGATCATCTGAGAGGTCTCACACTGCCACTCAGGTGCCAACTGTACAGGTACCTGTTGCTGAGATTGCTCGGGCTACAGAGGAGCATAAAGGGCCTCGACCAGACACTTGGTTGAAGGCTTTTCATCATATGGGAGTACCCCCTTTCACTGGGAAAGTGGGGCTAGAGGTGGAGCTTTGGATAAGACATGTAGACTCAGCTCTGGAGTCTATTAGATGTCTAGCTGACAGGCAGATTGAGCTGGTGCAGACCTTGTTCAGGGATTTAGCACAGCACTGGTGGAGGTCTGTACGAGTACAGCTTACTAGTTATGAGCAGATGAGGACTCTGATCCGAGAGCGTTCTGCCATACCTCGTTGAGGAGGAAGAAACTGCGAGACTTCGTTGAGGCTGGGTTCGAGGATGTACCGGTCTCAGAGGCTATTAGGAGATTTCAGGAGGAGCTGGCATTGCTGGGTCCAGTTGCACCTGCTGCAGATCAACACGTGTATTTGTTTTCCCGACGTCTGAGGGATACCACCCGTACCTATATGGCGGGTTTTCACTGTGAGACCTTGGTCGACTATCAGGACCGGGCTTCTGATTACGAGAGGGAGAGGGCTAGCCAGAGGAGTGCTTCTCAGACCGGAGGGTCTGAGAAGAGACAAAGGACTGGTCAGACAAGTGGTACTGGTGGAGCAGCTGGTTTAGGGCGAGGCCAGAGTCGCCAGAGTCGTCCTCCATTTGCACCGGGTGCAGATAAGGGAGTACAGTGCTTCAACTGCAGTGAGTATGGGCATATGAGGTCAGAGTGTACTAGGCAGCCGGTGACCTGTTTCATTTGTGGCCGACCTGGTCATAGAGCTACCTTTTGTAGACGAGGGAGAGCTTCATCACAGCAGGATTCTTCTCCTGCTAGTGCAGTAGGAGGTGGACAGAGACCACCTCAGCAGCAGCAACAGAGTCAGGAACAGCAGAGGGTCCCAGATCGCCCTACGACTCAAAGATCTGCTCTTGGGCCGAGTAGAGGCAGAGGCCGTGGTGGGGTCACCACTTATACTAGAGGCCCACAGGGCCGGTTTTTGAGCTGAGGAGTGCAGAGGAGCCAGCTGCACCTACTGCTACAGGTACCATTCTGATTCATGGTTTACCTGTTAGAGTTTTATTTGATACTGGTGCTACGCACTCTTTTATTTCTGATGTCTGTGTAGAGCGTCTGGATTTAGATACAGTTGAGGGGATGCCCTTTATTATAGGGTTACCCGATTGTGATAGGGTCAGAGGTACCCGTGAGATTCACGGTTGTCCCATTTCTGTAGGGACTCGTGTGTTACTAGTTGACTTCTTTGTCATGCCGTTAGAGCATGAGGAAGTTATACTAGGTATGGATTGGTTGGCTAGACATTCTGCAGTCTTAGATGTCGGTAGGAGGACTGTTACCCTCTCTACCAAGTTAGTCCGGATAGAGGTTTTCCGAGGTTGGGACCTTGGGAAGGTAGGCACAGTTATTAGCGTTATATGGGCAACTAGACTTATTGTACAAGGTTGCGAGGCCTTCTGGTGTTATGCCATGAAGGAGGGGGAGAGTCCAACATTAGAGGACATTCCAGTTGTTTGTGAGTTCACTGATGTTTTTGCTGAGCCGTCCAGTTTGCCGCCTCAGAGGAGTGTGGATTTCAGTATCGAGTTAGAGCCTGAAACGAGACCCATCTCGAAGGCTCCATACCGGATGACGCCTGTCGAGATGCTGGAGCTGAAGAAGCAACTCGAGGAGTTGGCTGAGAAGGGCTTCATTCGCCCTAGCGTGTCCCCATAGGGAGCACCTGTCCTCTTCGTACGGAAGAAGGACGGATCGCTGAGACTGTGTATAGATTAAAAGAGCTGAACAAGGTGACCATCAAGAACAAGTATCCACTGCCGCACATTGATGATTTGTTAGATCAGCTACAGGGAGCTATTGTGTTCTCCAGGATTGACCTGCTGAGGGTGAGGGAATAGGATGTGCATAGGACAGCATTCCGGACCAGATATGGCCACTACGAGTTTGTAGTGATGTCATTTGGGCTTACGAATGCCCCAGCCGTCTTTATGGAGTTGATGAACAGTATCTTCATCGACTTCCTGGATCAGTTTGTGGTGGTTTTTATTGATGACATTCTGGTATACTCTCGCAATGGAGATGAGCATGCAAGACATCTGAGGATTGTATTGTAGGTTTTGAGGGATAGAGAACTTTATGCTAAGTTCTTTAAGTGTGAGTTCTGGATGCCAGAGGTAGCATTCCTGGGTCATGTGGTTTCAGCTGAGGGGATAAAGGTGGATCCAGCAAAGATAGAGGCAGTATCAGCATGGACTACACCGACGAACGTTAAGCAAGTACGTAGTTTCCTTGGCCTAGCTAGTTATTACAGACGCTTTGTGGAGGGATTTTCTGTGATTGCCCATCCACTGACGAGTTTGCTAAGGAAGACTACCAGATTTGTGTGATCTGATCAGTGCAGGCAAAGTTTTGAGGAGTTTAAGAGGCGTTTGACTTCTGCTCCTATTTTGGCACAACCAGAGGGTACTGAGGATTTTGTGGTTTACATTGATGCATCCAAGCTAGGCTTGGGATGTGTTTTGATGCAGCGAAGAAGAGTTATTGCTTATGCGTCTCGACAGTTGAAGACGTATGAGGAGAACTACCCGACTCATGATCTGGAGTTGGCAGCGGTAGTTCATGCACTGAAGATCTGGAGACATTACCTGTATGGTGATACATGTCAGATCTTCACAGACCATAAGAGTCTGAAGTATATCTTCACGCAGCGGGAATTGAATAACCGCCAGCGTAGGTGGCTCGAGCTGATCAAGGACTTTGATTTAGAGATTTTGTACCATCCAGGGAAGGCGAACGTGGTCGCCGACGCCCTGAGCAGGAAGACGCCTCGAGAGCAGGTGATTGCGAGGCTGACAGTTCAGCATCAATTATAGAGAGATCTTATCTGGTTAGAGTTGGACATCCAGTTTCCTGATGAGGATGCCCAGTTGCGTACATTAGAGGTCTTTCCTGATCTGTTGGATAAATTCCGACAGAAACAAGAGACCTGCCCGACTTTACAGAGGATCAGAGATAGGATGTCTCGGGATGAGGCACCACAGTTCCTGCTTGGAGCAGATGGAGTTTTGAGGTGCCATGGCCGCGTCTGTGTACCTGTTGATACAGAGCTGAGGCGGAGGATCTTACAGGAGGCTCATTGCACCCCTTACTCGGTACATACAGGTACGAGTAAGATGTATCAGGATTTGAGACGTATATATTGGTGGGGAGGGCTGAAGCCCGATGTAACCAGATTTGTAGCTCAGTGTGCGACCTGCCAACAAGTCAAGATCGAGCATTTCCGACTTGGAGGTGAGCTCCATCCACTTCCTATTCCACAGAGGAAGTGAGAGGACGTCACCATGGATTTTCTGACCGGACTGAGGCTGAGCCGGAGTTTTGATGCCATCTGGGTTATAGTAGACAGATTGACGAAGACGGCACGTTTCATTCCTATCAGGGAGACGTGGCCGGTGAGCAAATTAGCTGAGGAGTACACTAGGCAGATAGTGAGACTCCATGGTGTACCGAGGACGATCGTCTCAGATAGAGATGGTCGATTTACCTCGAGATTCTAGCAGTAGATTCAGACCGCCCTGGGGACGAGTTTGCACTTCACGACTGCGTTTCATCCTCAGACAGATGGTCAGTCAGAGAGGACCATTCAGACGCTAGAGGATATGCTTCGAGCTTGTGTGTTGGATTGGGGGCAAGTGTGGACGGATCATCTCCCACTTGTTGAGTTCTCCTACAACAACACCTGGCATGCATCTATTGGGATGGCCCCATATGAGGCACTGTATGGACAGAGATGTCATACCCCGTTATGCTGGGATGAGCAGAGCAGTGTCAGTGGTTTAGCACCTGATCAGATTCAGGATGATATGGCTCGAGTAGCATTGATTAGAGAGCGTATGCTGACTGCGCAGAGCCGTCAAAAGTCTTATGCTGACAGTGCCTCATATGCTTCGAGTAGCATTGATCAGAGACCTTGTTCAGGGATTTAGCACAGCACTGGTGGAGGTCTGTACGAGTACAGGTTACTAGTTATGAGCAGATGAGGACTCTGATCCGAGAGCGTTCTGCCCTGCCTCGTTGAGGAGGGAGAAACTGCGAGACTTCGTTGAGGCTGGGTTCGAGGATGTACCGGTCACAGAGGCTATTAGGAGATTTCAGGAGGAGCTGGCATTGCTGGGTCCAGTTGCACCTGCTGCAGATCAACACGTGTATTTGTTTTCCCGACGTCTGAGGGATACCACCCATACCTATATGGCGGGTTTTCACTGTGAGACCTTGGTCGACTATCAGGACCGGGCTTCTGATTACGAGAGGGAGAGGGCTAGCCAGAGGAGTGCTTCTCAGACCGGAGGGTCTGAGAAGAGACAGAGGACTGGTCAGACAAGTGGTACTGGTGGAGCAGTTGGTTCAGGGCGAGGCCAGAGTCGCCAGAGTCGTCCTCCATTTGCACCGGGTGCAGATAAGGGAGTACAGTGCTTCAACTGCAGTGAGTATGGGCATATGAGGTCAGAGTGTACTAGGCAGCCGGTGACCTGTTTCATTTGTGGCCGACATGGTCATAGAGCTACCTTCTGTAGACGAGGGAGAGCTTCATCACAGCAGGATTCTTCTCCTGCTAGTGCAGTAGGAGGTGGACAGAGACCACCTCAGCAGCAGCAGCAGAGTCAGGGACAGCAGAGGGTCCCAGATCGCCCTACGACTCAAAGATCTGCTCTTGGGCCGAGTAGAGGCAGAGGCCGTGGTGGGGGCACCACTTATACCAGAGGCCCACAGGGCCGTTTTTTTGAGCTGAGGAGTGCAGAGGAGCCAGCTGCACCTACTGCTACAGGTACCATTCTGATTCATGGTTTACCTGTTAGAGTTTTATTTGATACTGGTGCTACGCACTCTTTTATTTCTGATGTCTGTGTAGAGCGTCTGGATTTAGATACAGTTGAGGGGATGCCCTTTATTATAAGGTTACCCGATTGTGGTAGGGTCAGAGGTACCCGTGAGATTCACGGTTGTCCCATTTCTGTAGGGACTCGTGTGTTACTAGTTGACTTCTTTGTCATGCCGTTAGAGCATGAGGAAGTTATACTAGGTATGGATTGGATGGCTAGACATTCTGCAGTCTTAGATGTCGGTAGGAGGACTATTACCCTCTCTACCAAGTTAGTCCGGATAGAGGTTTTTCGAGGTTGGGACCTTGGGAAGGTAGGCACAGTTATTAGCACTATACGGGCAACTAGACTTATTGTACAAGGTTGCGAGGCCTTCTGGTGTTATGCCATGAAAGAGGGGGAGAGTCCAACATTAGAGGACATTCTAGTTGTTTGTGAGTTCACTGATGTTTTTGCTGAGCCGTCCAGTTTGCCGCCTCAGAGGAGTGTGGATTTCAGTATCGAGTTAGAGCCTGGTACGAGACCCATCTCGAAGGCTCCATACCGGATGACGCCTGTCGAGATGCTGGAGCTGAAGAAGCAACTCGAGGAGTTGGCTGAGAAGGGCTTCATTCGCCCTAGCGTGTCCCCATAGGGAGCACCTGTCCTCTTCGTACGGAAGAAGGACGGATCGCTGAGACTGTGTATAGATTAAAAGAGCTGAACAAGGTGACCATCAAGAACAAGTATCCACTGCCGCACATTGATGATTTGTTAGATCAGCTACAGGGAGCTATTGTGTTCTCCAGGATTGACCTGCTGAGGGTGAGGGAATAGGATGTGCATAGGACAGCATTCCGGACCAGATATGGCCACTACGAGTTTGTAGTGATGTCATTTGGTCTTACGAATGCCCCAACCGTCTTTATGGAGTTGATGAACAGTATCTTCATCGACTTCCTGGATCAGTTTGTGGTGGTTTTTATTGATGACATTCTGGTATACTCTCGCAATGGAGATGAGCATGCAAGACATCCGAGGACTGTATTGCAGGTTTTGAGGGATAGAGAACTTTATGCTAAGTTCTTTAAGTGTGAGTTCTGGATGCCAGAGGTAGCATTCCTAGGTCATGTGGTTTCAGCTGAGGGGATAAAGGTGGATCCAGCAAAGATAGAGGCAGTATCAGCATGGACTACACCGACGAACGTTAAGCAAGTACGTAGTTTCCTTGGCCTAGCTAGTTATTACAGACGCTTTGTGGAGGGATTTTTTGTGATTGCCCATCCACTGACGAGTTTGCTGAGGAAGACTACCAGATTTGTGTGATCTGATCAGTGCAGGCAAAGTTTTGAGGAGTTTAAGAGGCGTTTGACTTCTGCTCCTATTTTGGCACAACCAGAGGGTACTGAGGATTTTGTGGTTTACAGTGATGCATCCAAGCTAGGCTTGGGATGTGTTTTGATGCAGCGAGGAAGAGTTATTGCTTATGCGTCTCAACAGTTGAAGACGTATGAGGAGAACTACCCGACTCATGAACTGGAGTTGGCAACGGTAGTTCATGCACTGAAGATCTGGAGACATTACCTGTATGGTGATACATGTCAGATCTTCACAGACCATAAGAGTTTGAAGTATATCTTCACGCAGCCGGAATTGAATAACCGCCAGCGTAGGTGGCTCGAGCTGATCAAGGACTTTGATTTAGAGATTTTGTACCATCCAGGGAAGGCGAATGTGGTCGCCGACGCCCTGAGCAGGAAGACGCCTCGAGAGCAGGTGATTGCGAGGCTGACAGTTCAGCATCAGTTGCAGAGAGATCTTATCTGGTTAGAGTTGGACATCCAGTTTCCTGATGAGGATGCCCAGTTGCGTACATTAGAGGTCTTTCCTGATCTGTTGGATGAGATCCGACAGAAACAGGAGACCTGCCCGACTTTACAGAGGATCAGAGATAGGATGTCTCGGGATGAGGCACCACAGTTCCTGCTTGGAGCAGATGGAGTTTTGAGGTGCCATGGCCGCGTCTGTGTACCTGCTGATACAGAGATGAGGCGGAGGATCTTACAGGAGGCTCATTGCACCCCTTACTCGGTACATACAGGTACGAGTAAGATGTATCAGGATTTGAGACGTATATATTGGTGGGGAGGACTGAAGCCCGATGTAACCAGATTTGTAGCTCAGTGGGCGACCTGCCAACAGGTCAAGATCGAGCATTTCCGACTTGGAGGTGAGCTCCATCCACTTCCTATTCCACAGAGGAAGTGAGAGGACGTCACCATGGATTTTCTGACCGGACTGAGGCTGAGCCGGAGTTTTGATGCCATCTGGGTTATAGTAGACAGATTGACGAAGACGGCACGTTTCATTCCTATCAGGGAGACGTGGCCGGTGAGCAAATTAGCTGAGGAGTACACTAGGCAGATAGTGAGACTCCATGGTGTACCGAGGACGATCGTCTCAGACAGAGATGGTCGATTTACCTCGAGATTCTAGCAGTAGATTCAGACTGCCCTGGGGACGAGTTTGCACTTCACGACTGCGTTTCATCCTCAGACAGATGGTCAGTCAGAGAGGACCATTCAGACGCTAGAGGATATGCTTCGAGCTTGTGTGTTGGATTGGGGGCAAGTGTGGACGGATCATCTCCCACTTGTTGAGTTCTCCTACAACAACAGCTGGCATGCATCTATTGGGATGGCCCCATATGAGGCACTGTATGGACAGAGATGTCGTACCCCGTTATGCTGGGATGAGCAGAGCAGTGTCAGTGGTTTAGCACCTGATCAGATTCAGGATGATATGGCTCGAGTAGCATTGATCAGAGAGCGTATGCTGACTGCGCAGAGCCGTCAAAAGTCTTATGCTGACAGGAGGCGTATACCTCTAGAGTTCACGGTTGGAGCCCATGTGTGGCTGAGAGTGTGCCCGACACGAGGTGTTAGTCGTTTTGGCATTAAGGGGAAGTTGAGCCCCCGATATGTCGGACCGTTCGAGATTTTGGATCGGGTTGGGAGTGCCACTTACTGATTGGCCTTGCCTCCGAGATTAGAGAGTGTTGATCCTGTGTTTCACGTGTCTCAACTGAGGGAGTATATACCAGATCCGAGACACATCGTGAGTTATGAGGATTTAGTGGTTGAGCCGGACCACACTTTTGTTGAGCATCCGATCGTAGTCTTAGAACGAGGTACGAGACGCTTGCGTTCGAAGGACATACCTATGCTAAGGATATAGTGGTCGAGACGAGGACCCGAGGAGGCTACATGGGAGATTGAGGATAGTATCCAGAGGAACTATCCAGAGTTCTATGCCGAGATAGGTGCACTAGTAGGATCACCGAGTAGATCTTAGTACTAGCTTGGTGAGTCTTATGTGCTTACATGTTTATATGCTATGATATGTTATTTCATCCTAGCTTGTTGTGATTATGATCTTATTAGATCTTGTTGTGCTAGTATGATTTTTGTTTATAGTTAGAGATGGCTCTTTCCTCCATGCTATTGGGATATGTGATGTTTTGGCCAGAGATGGTTTCCCTCTAGGCCTTGGACAGTATAGTTTGCTGTTGGAGTGGATGGTTCCCTCCATGCTTATGTTGAGGTTATAGAGAGAGTTGTACCTCGGCTTGTGAGTCCGAGTGGTTTGAGGATTTTACAAGTTTTGGGACGAAACTTGTTTTTAGGGGGGTGAGGTGTAAGAGCCTTAGTTTTGGGAGTGAGTTTTGGTCTTAGCCGCCCCCGCGGGTCTGTGAGGCCGCCCCTGCGGCTCCCCTGATGTTCCGTCCCTACGGCCAGGAAACCCGCCCCTGCGGTTTCCTGCGGCTACAACCGTCTTTGTTCACCCTTGACCCGTGCTTTACTCTCCCACTTCCTTAACCTAATCCTTGCTTTGGCTTGCTGAGCATCTTCACTTTCTTCCCAGCTGCCTTCACATCCTTCTCCTTCCTCCTTGATCTTCTTCTTGGTTTCCTTAGTTATTGAAGAGTTTTGGTGTGGCCTTGTGTGTGGTTAATAATGTTGATGTGGTATGATGTTGTTGCTGAGCTTGAGAGCTAGAGGAGTTACTGCCTTGGATCAGTTCGTGCTTAGGCCACAGTTGTGGTAGGTATTCCTTGCTTCTTCTTTCTTTCTTTTTCCTTTCTTGTTCTTCTTCTTCCTTAGCTTAGGATTAGATGATTGAATGTAGGATTGATGTTTATATGTGTATGTTGTGGCATGTGTATGAATCTGGAAGAGAGTAGACGTGATTGATCACGTGAAGAGCTGAAGAGAAACCGCGAGGTTTCATTCTACACTGTCGCCGCCCCCGCGGCTGAGAGTCACCGCCCCCGCGGCTACCGTGTCACATCGCCTGTGTCGTGCCAGCGGCGTGCCTGCGTTTGCCAGCATTTCTTGTCACCGCCCCTGCGGATTTTACCTGCCGCTCCTGCGGGTGATCTCCTCCGCCCCTGCGTCCTTAGTTCACGCAGGTGCGTCTTGTCCCGGGACTACCTATAGTTAGGTAGTTCCTTTCCTTTCTAGTGTGAGGAACTTAGTACCATGCTAGGATTCGGATGTTGACGAGTATGATATGGAATTTCCGGTTAGGGCTTTGAGGTTTACGAGTTGGATATGATCCCCTATGGATCCCTTGGGTCTAGGTGTGACCCTTTGTGTGATAGGAGTTTGATATGTATGTATGCCTTGTATAGGTCGTATTATCCTCCATTTTGGAGTGGACTGAGTTGAGGTTGATCTAGTGAGACGACTACGAGGTTGAGGTAAGTCCGTGGGACTTACTTAGTTGTCATTCCTTTATAGGATGTTGTGCATGAGTGGTGTGTGTTATATGTTTATAGCATGTGTTATGATGATCACCGACCTATGGTGTATTGATTGCCCATTGTAGGGCTGTGACAACTTTTCCATTCATCCCGCTAGGAGTTGGGGGTTCTCTGTGGTCAGGCCAAACCTGGTAAACGGTTCGGGCACTCTCCATTCCCTTAGGGGACACGGGGAGGTGTTCCAGGCATCATTCCAACTGGTTATAGTACCCAGAGGCGAGGGTTATATTCCTCGTGTCACTTATGTTTATATGGATATTTATATATGAGTTGATTGATGGACTTTATAAAGATAATGAACCTGGTAAATGTGTGAAAGCATGATGATGTGTTAAGATTCCTGATGTGTGTTTGTGCTCTAGCATCTTCCTATTTTTGTGTATGGTTAGCTAACGGTTTCATACCGTGTTTTAGACACTTTGCAGGATAGGAGAGCTGCAGAGTGATTCAGAGTGGGTGATCCGCTGAGGGCTCCGTACACTGGGGCGGTATCGGGGATATGAGTTATTTTGTTGTACAGTTTAGTTTGTTTGTACTCAGCGGTACATTATATTACCTTTTGATATCTATATATATATATCAGTTTTATGTTTTGTTTTAATCTATCGGTGCCTTGTTGTAAGATCAGTGAAATTGTTGTCAGGCTAAGGTCAGGATCCATTGTGAGATCCTAGCCCAGTAGCACTCCGAGTCCTACGGATTTGGGGTGTTAAAAATCCTAAGACGCGAATCACTTTCAATGAGATCAAGAGAGATCCGTGGTTCATAAAGGGAGGGTACAAGGAATTGAGTTTTGAGCAGGAATCTGAACTGGACGACGAGGAAGAGGATGAATGCAATATCTTGGACTCTCTCAAGGCATATGATGTACCCATTTTAACATTTTGTCTGCAGGTAAAATTAACAGCAAGGGGAACCTATAAATTTACAGCTATTTTAACATGTTAGTTGTAGGTAAATTTATCTCAATTTATCCAATTTTAGCATTCTGACAAATTTAGTGCAGTCCTGAGATGATAAGATATTTATTCAGGATAATGACAATAGCTTATGATGCTGTATTGCTGTTTTTTTTTAACACGAAGGGGAAGGATCTATAAATTTCTAAAACCCATCCAGTATTTTATATTTACAAATTTACAGAAATATTTTAGCATCTTCAAGATAATGACAATAGCTTATGATGATGTATTGCAGCATCTTCTAACCATTTTCATATCATTTTATTACCAGATTGATGCTATCATGAATGATTTTATACAGCTAAAACCGCAGTCCAATGTTTATGATGTTGAGACCATGGTTGAAGGTATGCAGAGCTATGTTACAAAAGATCAACATATGAACGAAGAAGGAGTTCAGAAACACTATGTTGTAACTTTTACTTGCTACTATTTTGCTGGTTTTTTGAGAAAAAAATCACTTGATTGTGTAAATAAGTCGAGTGGTTTGCTTTGTGTAAATAAATCGAGAGCTTGTGTAAATAAATCGAGATGCTTAATTGTGTAAATAAAGAGATGCTTGCTTGTGTAAATAAATCGAGAGGTTTTTGTAAATAAATTGAGATGTTTGTGTAAATAAATCTTTAGAAAAATCGTGTATAACTTGGTGTACCGGACCTTGTGTACCGGACCTTGTGTAACCGGACCTTGTGTACGCGAACCTTGTGTACCCAGACCTGGTTGGGCTTGGACTTGTATAATCCGAGTGGGCCTTGGATTTATAAAATAGGTTGATTGGGCTTGGGCTTGTATATCTTGATTGAGCCTTGAACTTTTAAAATAGATTTGGGCTTGTATAGTCTTATTGGGCCTTGAATTTATAAAATAGAGTGGATTTGGGCTTTAATTAGTTGCAATTACCAATTCACCCTTTCAATTAATCTTTATATATAATTAGGGGATTGTTAGACGTACCGGTGAAAATTACTTTTTGTAACCAAAACTACGCACTTCGCGTGCGTAGTTTAGTGGACTTCAACTACGCATATAGGGTGCGTAGTTGGAGTCCGGAGAAAATAAAAAAAAAATGAACAAAGTGAACTACGCACTTGGGGAGCGTAGTAGGATTAGTGGGAATTTTTTTTTTTTTAAACTACTACTACGCACCCTAAGTGCGTACTTGGTGAATTCTCAATTACGCACGCGAAGTGAGTAGTTATGGTGACGAATAGCAATTTTCGTCGGTACGTTTAAAAATCACGTATAATTATAAGAGATCTACTTTATGTACATTTTAAAAAAAGAGTCTCCCTTATGCTTATTTATAAGCAAATGGCCCTGTGTCCTATTTAACCCTAATTTAAATATAATAGTACAAGAGAAGTATCGGGCAAGTTTGCAAAATAAGGGTCCAAACGAGGTATCAAAAGTCTTTAACCATTAGAAATACGATTATGAACTAAAACCGCACACGATTAACCTTTTTTTTATCGTTAATTTTGTTACTATTATAATTTAATATTTAGTCATAAAATTACTAATTAGATCAATCTATAGCATATGAAAATATATATCATAGAAAAATAATTAAATTATTATGTATCATAATTTTTAAAACATTTATCTTCTAAACATTAGAGTTATTTTTAAGAAAAAACTACGTAAATTACACTATAATATATTCACAAACTACGAAATAATGAACGTCCATGATGGAAGATACATAATAAGGTTAAATAGGAGAACTTTATATGATTGTTCCAATTTAATTCACTAGCCAAGCATTAATATATCTTTAAAAAAGAAAAGTCGATATCTTATTTTTGGCTGAACAAATCTTCAAATCGGTATATTATATTAATGAACGTTAAAAAAATTAACGACCATTAAAATAACGTAAAAATATAGTATGTCAGTCGTTAAAAATATAATATAACAGTCGTTAAATTTTATTTTGTTCGTTAAAATATAGTATATCAATCGTTAAATTTTGGTTGGTCGTTAAAATATAGTATACCAATCGTTAAATTTTGTTTGGTCGTTAAAATATTGTATACCAGTCGTTAAATTTGGTCGTTAAAATTTGATCGTTAAAATTTGTCGTAAATTTTATGCTGATTAAATTTTTTAGAATTGATCGTTGATTTATTTTTTTTGTTGTTAAATTTGGTGGTTAGAATTTGGTCGTTAAAATTTGGTCGTTAAATTTTATGATGGCTAAATTTTTTAGGATTGGTCGTTAATGTATTTTTTTTGGTTGTTAAAATTGGTCGTTAACTTTTATGCTGGTTAAATTTGTTAGGATTGGTCGTTATTTTTTTTTTTTGGTTGTTAAATTTGGTGGATAAATTTTGGTCGTTAAAATTGGTCGTTAAATTTTATGGTTGTTAAATTTTATGGTTGTTAAATTTGTTAGGGTTGGTCGTTAATTTATTTTTTTTGGTCGTTAAATTTGGTGGCTAAATTTTGGTCGTTAAATTTTATGTTGGTTAAATTTGTTAGGATTGGTCGTTAATTTATTGTTTTTGGTCGTTAAATTTGTTCGTTAAATTTGGTGTTTAAATTTTGGTCATTAAAATTTGGTCGTTAAATTTTGTTTTGGTCGTTAAAATATGTAATATGGAAAGAATGTTGGTTACAATTGGTCGTTAAATTTTATTTTAGTCGTTAAAATTTTATGAACATTGATTCCGTATATTTTAGTCAAAAAGTTGATGAATGTATATTTCTATTAAGGAATGAACATTGATTGTGAAATATTTTTGTCAGAAATTAAAAAAACTAAAATTTTATTAAAGGAAATAGATGTATCTATTTAATTTACTACCATATAAAACTTTCAATCATGTACGTTCATGAACTTTAATCTAACAATTCATATGAGTTTCTATTCTCTACTCTAAGAATTGTTCCTACATGATCCTAACTCTCTCTCTATATATTATATCATAGAAAAATAATTAAAATATTTTAATTTGATATTGAGAAGGAGCTAGGCACAACGAGGCAAAAAGACGAGGTTTGTGGCGGAGAGTGTCAAAGTCAGGTGCGGACAAATCATAGAACGGGGTCGTGTGTATATGAATACACGTGCGTTTTAGGTAAAAGAAGGCTTGCGATGAGATGTTGGCCATAGATAAAGCAAAATGAAGTAGGTGAAGTCTGTTCAGTTGAAAACCCAATTGAAGGATGCATGAAGATCAACATGGACGTTGGAACCACGAACAACACGGTGACGGGTGTTATTAGGAAAAATGTGGGTGAATAGCATGGGATTTGTTGCTAACTTGGGTGTGTATACTTTTTAAATTATTTATTAAAGCGACGCAGAAGACTAAGTTTTAGGGAGCGTATCATGATTTAAAGTTAGCATGAGAGTGGGTACAAGGGTGTAATTTTAGAAACATATTCACAACTTGTAGTCACTTTGCTTAATAAACAAACGTCGCTATGTTATCTACTCGTGAGTCTAGTGCAACAATGTCAAGGGTTTTTTAGAAAATACTAATCTATTTAGTTCATCATGTATTTCGTGAAGTGAATAATATTGCGAACTACATAACTAGTTAGTTTTCGTCTATAACATTTGCCTGTTACAACTCTTGCATCTCGACGTGAAGGATAGGGCTATCATATCCCCGTGTCATTCTACTTACCTTTTCTTGTTTTTTTTTAATAAAACACGAAAGGAAGTCGGACTTCCTTCCACCAAAAAAAAATTATGAATTCTCTTATAAAATATATGATCCGTCTAAAAAAATTACGTAAAAGTACCCATCTTTAAGTGAGTGGTTGCTGCACCCTTAATATTATGATAAGTGAGAGAAAGGGCTTGATTAGGAAGGTCAATAAGTGAGGGGTTGCTGCACCCTTTTGTTTTAATTATCACGTTGATTCCAACTTAGGTGTTACGATTTTTTTGGTTTAAAAAAATGGGGACAAATTCATTAACTTCAAATAAGTAGTTTATTATTTAACAGAATGTGACAAGAGGCAACTTTAATATACTAGTTTATAATTCCATAATATATCTATAGGGGAGAAATATAAAGAGAAAATAGAAAACATTTTTTTGGGAAAAATAAAATAAAAGATATCAGTAGTTATGTACAATAAATATAGGCGTTAATGAGGATGAATTTTGAACCCTTTTCCCTCTCTTATGAAACACTCTCTTCTAAACGTTGCAATGTCCTCTCTTTCCCTTTCTCCTCCGGCCTCCTCCCCCCGAATTCAAGATAGACATCTTGATCCTCCTGATAAGGTGGCTAATGATACTCGTTACTATGCTGAAGCCGCTGGCGCTAAGAAATCTTCGGCAACCCCCCTTTGATGTGATACACTGATTGAATCCAGACGGATGAGGATTTCTTTCCCCAAAGGCATTAGGGGTCTGGCCATTGCTGAGATTGATAATGAAGTGGTGGATGCCTTGTCCGAGAAATGGAAGAAGGTGGTAATCATTAAGGTTCTTGGGCGTAATGTTGTTTTCAGGCTGCTCGAGCGCAGGGTTTATCAATTGTGGCGGCCAACGGGAATTATGACCATCCTCGATCTCCCTAATGGGTTATATGCTGTTAGATTCGAAAATGAAGATGACTACTTACGGGTTTTGACTGAGGGACCCTGGGAAATTTTTAGGCATTATGTCACGGTCCGTCCGTGGTCACGCAATTTCGATCCGTATACAGATTCCCTTCATTCTATTTTTTCCTGGGCTCGGTTGTCCGAACTACCAATGCAACTCTATGATGAAGCTGTTCTATATGGTCTGGCATCAGCACTGGGTACTCCGCTTAAGGTAGATATGAATACACTTTACGCTACTAGAGGGAAGTTCGCTAGAGTTTGTGTTGAAATTGAGTTAGATAAACCCTTAATTGTCACCATTATGATCGGAGATTCTAGAATTCATGTGGAGTATGAAGGCCTGAATCTTATCTGTCATCATTGTGGTTTGTATGGGCATGTTACTCAAAGATGTCCTATGGAGGATAAATAAAAGGCGGGTACTGAGTTGGTACCTGAAGGCGATGTTGTTACCGTTTCTGATCAAACCGCTAATGAGAAGAGGAGGACGGATGAGATTATGGTCCCGGAGTCGACTTCAATGGAGTCTTGCCTTGGACCGTGGATGTCAGTTGTGAGGAAACCGAGAAGAAAGCCCCATCCCTCGTCGTCTAAAGTCCAGGTAGGAGCATGATTCATCCGAATAGATTTCAGGCGTTGAGTCCGCTGGACCAGATCCCTCCGGTGCCGGCACGACAGAATTCCACCCCGGGAGTTGATTCTACCTTGAATGTAACGGTTCCAGAGACTAATGCACCATTATTACCATTCAATGAAAATGCAACGGTCACCCCGGGAGTTGATTCTACCTTGAATGTAACGGTTTTAGAGACTAATGCACCATTATTACCAATCAATGAAAATGCAATGGCCAACCCCCCCCCCTTCTCCCCGGATTCTTTAGCGGTTAATCCCAAAAATTCTAAAAGAGCCAAATTGGTGGGCCCACAAACACAAGTTGTCCACCAATCGAACCCACCGAACCAAGCCCAATAGCTAGTTCCCATGCAGATTGAGACCACGCCCCAAGGCCCGATTAGGGCTGTAGAATATTTGCCTAAGGAAGGGAAGCAACTTTCTACACGTCGTTCCGTTCTACCTCCAGTCGATCACTCTCCATTTACCAATGTCTCGGTTATGGAAGTCGACCCGTCTGAGCAGGTGTCGGAACCACATTTTGTGCCACCCATCACCAAGCTTATTGAACAGACTCACTCTTCCGAGGGTACTTCTAATCTCGAGCCACCTGGGTCCGTCTCTGGTGACGTTGCCCAATGATCACGCTAATCTGGAATTGCAGGGGTGTGAGTAATAGATGGTTCCGCAAATCCCTTTCATACATGATAAACCGTCATAAGATCGATTTCCTTGTTTTGTTAGAGACCAAGATTTCGGGTTCCAGAGTCGATGAGGTTTGCGCGAGAATTAACTTCTCTGACTCAGTGCGTGTAGATGCCATTGGTTTTGAAGGTGGGATCTGGCTCTTTTGGAATGGTGCTTCGATCAACGTTACGATACTACAAAGGGAGATTAGGTTTATTCATGCTTCGATTGTTCTGGATATAACTACACTTAATTTCTTCGCGGTCTATAATCTTCCTACGGCGGCTAGACGTCATGAGTGTTGGAGATTGATTGAGGATGCTACACGTAACTGTCAGGGTCCGGTGTTGGTCTGCGGGGATTTTAATTGCGTGCTGGATACTAAGGATATTGGAGGTACTTCCAAGAAGCTTTCAAATGACACTAACGTCTTCCAAAGTTAGATGAACTCTTCTGGCCTTGTGGACATGGGTCTTAGTGGTCTCTCCTTCACGTGGAATAGAGGATATGACATTGTTCGTCCTCTTTTGCAGAGGAGATGTTCAGTCTGTAAGCATCCTTATGGACTGCTTACGTAGATTTGAGAAGATTTCGGGTTTGGCTGTTAGCCTCCCAAAATCTTCGATTTTCCTAGCCTCTGTCACTGAGACAGAGACTAATGATTTAACCTCGCTATCGGGTTTCTCCACGGGAAATTTTCCTTTCCGATATCTGGGAATCCCAATAGCACCTCATGTCTTGCGTGCAACTGATTACTCCCCTCTCCTTGACAAGATTGGGAAGCACATATGTTCGTGGAACAAGAGACATCTTTCCTATGCAGGTAGACTCGAGTTGATCAGGACGGTCCTACAGGGCACAGAGACAATTCCTTTGGAGTTGGCCCAGAGTAGCTTGAACACAAGTATGCATGCCTCGGAGAGAGGGCAGTTTGGGTCTCCTGATCCTTAGGCGTGGAACTCGGCCTTTATGTGCAAGTACTACTGGCACATTCATGCTAAGATGGACAACCTTTGGGTAAGGTGGATCCATCATAGATACTTGCAGGTGGTTGAGCCAGACCATTGGGTAGCCCACCGACGTGACTCGCCTCTAGTGAAGGCGATCATTGGAGCCAGAGACGAGGCATCCACCTTTGTGGATGAGGAGACGACGCTGGAGGAGGTCTTGGAGAGCTGCTGTCATGGTGGCAAGTTCAGAATCACAGAGGCTTATGATATGATCAGGGAGCATGGAGAGGAAGTGGGCTGGTTCAGGATAGTATGGGACACGGGCAACACGCCCAAGCACTGCTTTATCCTTTCGTTGGCGATTCTTGGTCGCCTTTCTACCAGAGACAGAATGCACTTCATCGACATTGACCTTACATGCCACTGGTGTGGCCTAGAGAGTGAGTCACATGACCACTTGTTCTTTGGTTGTACCTATGCGAGGGACGTTTGGAGGCAGGTTTGCCACGGATTCCGGATGCCTACAGAGATGATCACGAGAGCCGATGTGATGACTTACCTCCTTAGCACTTCACCAGGAAGGAGTTGGACAAGTAGGGCACGCATCTATGCCTTCTCGGCGACGATTTACTATTTATGACATTTCAGGAATGCCCTGGTGTTTGACCGGAACAGGATTCCCATTGATATCCTGGTCCGGATGATTAGAGGACATGTCTACACTTTACTACATGAGGCCTTCCCGTCTAGGGTTGGAGAGAGGTTCGAGATTTAGTCACTTCTTGTTTGTTATGCTAGAGTTGTATTTTGCTCTTGGTTTGCTATGTTTTGTGTTGAATCTTTGTTCCGGACTAGGGACTCATTTGCTGATGGTTATGCCGAAGGTGAATGATAACTTGATCTGATGGATAAGCAGCGTTGTTGGTTTATGAGTGTCCCTCTCTGTTGATGGATTTGCCGAAGGTGGAAAGGCCTTATAGACAGTGCCACGCAGTTTTTGATTATTATTTTTATAGTCAGTTGATGGTAAATGGTACGTTCAAAAGGTTTGCATGCTTACCAGGAGTAATGGGGCTTGATTTTAGGCCTTTTTGGTGTTTGTTGATGTACTCCTATGATTTGTAGGTTTGGCCAGGACTATTTTGGTCCTGGCCAAACTGTATTCTTTATCCTTTCTATGAATTTACCATTTACCAAAAAAAAAAAAAGATATGACATTGTACAAAGGCAATCGAGGAGGTTAGATAGAGCCTTCATGTGTAACAACGCAAGGGTTGTTTGGCCTGACGCCTCTGTACAACACCTCCCCGCCTTAAGCTCGGAACATAATCCGCTGCTACTCAGTTTTCATCCACCACGGAGATCATCTGCGTCTCTCAGACCTTTCCGGTTTGAGGCCGTTTGGCTTCGCCATCCTACTTTCAAGACAGTGGTCACCGAGTCTTTGTCGAAGCATAACGTTGCAGATATTGATATTACAAGGGCCCTATCTTCCCTAAGAAATAGGCCGTTGGAATGGAATAAATCCAAATTTGGATTTATTGAAGAAAATAAGTCTTCTCTCTTGGGGAGACTGAACAACGTGCAACTGGAGATTGAGAGTCACCTCACTCAAGTCCTGCTTGACACTCTTATTCAACTTTAATGTGATTTTGACGAGGTCCTTCTGCAGGAGGAAATTATGTGGCGCCAGAAATCGAGAGATAAATTCTTATGGGAAGGTGATAAGAATACTGCGTTTTTTCATGCTTGCACGGTTATTAGAAGAAGGTATAATAGAGTTGATTGTATCAAGAACGACGATGGTGTTTGGATTTCTGAACCGGACCTATTGAGGGCAAATGCCTTAGAGTACTATCGGATGCTCTTTACTTCCGAGGAGGGCCTCCCTTCCCCTACGGGTATTTTCTTTTCCAACTTCCCGGTTATCCCGCAATCTGATATGTTGGCCCTTTGTTCTCCCTTCACAGATCAAGACATTAGTAAATGTGTCTCTATTATGGCTCCTCTTAAAGCTCCAAGTTTGGATGGTTTTTGTGCGGCATTTTTCCAGCATTGCTTGGATTCGGTGGGGACGAGTGTAATCTCTATTGTGAGGAGATTCTTGACAACTGCTTCTCTCCGTGAGGGTCTCAATGAGACACTCCCTTCACTTATTCCGAAGGTTGCTAGTCCAGATCACATGTCCAAGTTTCGGCCTATCGGCCTTCGCAACGTTATTTACAAAGTTATTTCGAAGTTGCTTGTGATGAGGCTGCAACCAGTTATGAAATTGGTCGTCGGGCCGTTTCAGAGTAGCTTCATCCCTGGTAGACTGATAGAAGACAATGTGGTTCTGGTTCAGGAACTGATTCATTCGATGGGTCGTGAGAAATCAGGAAAGCGATGGATGGCAATGAAGATTGATTTAGAAAAAGCATATGATAGGCTTTCGTGGGATTTTGTGGACGAGACTTGCGGGATTTTGGGTCTCCCACCTACTTGGAGGAACTGGATTAGTTGTTGCATTCGCTCACCGAGAATGAGTGTCTTGTGGAATGGGGAGATGTCTGACCCCTTCTCACCTAACCGCGGTGTTAGGCAAGGTGATCCTTTGTCCCCATACTTATTTGTCCTTTGTTTGAAAAAAAGTCATGCGATTCATAAACTTGTGGAGAGTGGTGATTGGATCCCTTTGCGTATCAAACACGGTTGTCCCGCGATCTCTCATGTCTTCTTTGTTGATGATATCGTCTTCCCGGGTTCAAGAACTCTTTTCATAAGTTCTCAGATAAAGCAGTTGTCCATGTCCATCAAGAATGCCTTTAAAAGCTCGACTGAGCGTGTGAAAGTCCGGTCTAACGTTAGTTGGAAAGTTCCCTTATCGGGGTGGAGTAAATTGAACTCAAATGGCTCATTCATCCGCAATTTGGGTTGTGCTGCGGCGGGCGGTTTGGTTAGGGACGATTCGGGCCAATTCGTTGTTGAGTTTATGTTTAATATTGGCGCGGGCTCGGTTTTGGTTGCCGAATTATGGGTCTATGCATGGGCTTACATCTTGCATGGAATAAAGGTATTCGACACATTGAAGTGGAAGTTGACTCGCTTACGGCTTTCAACCTGGTGAATCAAGAGGTCTCCAACACTCATCCTCTTTTTAGTCTGGTTTCTCGTTGTTAAGGCTTCCTTCGTAGGGATTGGATCACCCGATTCCGTCATGTTTTTAGAGAAGCAAACGCCGTTGCGGATCATCTTGCTGCTCTTTCTTTTAATGTCCCGATTGGTTATCATTTGGTTCATATACCCCCCGTTAGTTTAATTTCTATCCTTAAGAATGGTGTCCGGGGTGTTGCGACTCGTAGATGTATCCCTGTTTAGTTGTTCTTTTGTTTTTCTAATAAATTACGAGTGAGAATTCGTTCTCCTCGTCTCTTCTACCAAAAAAAAATGTGGATGAGTTTTAAGAAATAATATAAATTTGATTAAAAAAAAAGTCACAAGCATATTGTTTTTTTGGATTGGAATGAGAGTCGGTTGTCTCCGGCGCATTTAGTCGCGCTTATCATATATGAAAAAGAGCTAAGTATTCTTCAAGATGGGGATCAGGGACGTCTCAATGATTTTCGGGGCCGTGCTCAAAGAATAATATTAGGCCTCTTAAAGAGAGAAAAAAACCGAAAATTATGCATACACATTAAGTATGGCATTTACATTTTTTTTAATCCATGAAGAAATCGTTTATAACTTGATTTGGAAAAGAAAAAAGTACAATAGACAAGGCTATACAAGTAAAATGAAAATTAAATAGTGATGAGTGAGGCTCGAACATAGGAAAAACACAAGAAAAAGAGAGAGTCCTTACCATCTAGACTAAGCATGATCTTTGTAACATATATTCAACGTTTACAATATTAGTTATACCACCCGGAGGGTAAAGCAATACATGAAAGCCCACTGTAAAATCATAGGCAAGAGTAGCTGGAAAATACAGAGCATAATTATCCTCGCGAAAAACATGACGAACTTGGATTTCCCAAGCTCTGAGCATGAAACCTTGACACTTATGTACCAAGCTAAAGAAGGGAAGACACCGAGGGATGTTTTTGCTCAGGAGAGTAAAAGCGAGTTGTAAATGCATTTCAAGGATCACATTCCTAGCCCACTCTCCCAAACTATCTTGAGACCATGTGTATGTCCCACAACTCGGCCATGGGGACCGTATACATTGTGATGCTATGAACAAGACCCCACTACCACTCCCCGTAGTCATTTCTAACCAAGCTTGCAACTAGGGCAATGCATCAAGTCCGGATCAGTGGACCGGTCCTAATGTTCCAAGCCTTCAGGTACCTTAAAGCTCTCTCAATCACTCCTTTGTAGCATTCCGGAGTTCTTTCCCCACCTTGAAAAATTGCTTAATTCCTCCATTTCCATATTTGTCAAAGGACTTCTGCAAAAAGGTCTCTCCACAATATGTTATTGTTAAACTTATAAGGGTAGAGACGGTTACCTCTAAGCCAATTCGCAAATGGTGTACTTTGTAAAGAAGTAAGGGTTGATCTTCTCCGCATGCAAATCTCGCCATATCCTTGCAATTTTCAGGCAGTCTTGGAAGAGGTGCTCAAGGGTCTCCACACAATCATCACAACATCCACAATCTTCACTTTTTGTGATATGTCTACGACACCTCTCCTGGCAACATCCCTATGCAATTTCCATGCAAAAACCCTACTCTTTTCTTGGACCCGAAGTTTCCAAATTTGGGTGTAAACTTGCGCACCACCTTCACGTTTCTTTGTATTAATAAGAAATGAGAAGGCTGATTTTACAGTGTACCGACCAGATCTCGAATGACCCCAACTGAGAGCATCCCGTCTATTCTCATCGATGTTAACGACAACGAGTTGATCGAAGGAGTGTGACGTTTGGCAGTATGTTGCTCAACGTTGCCCAATTCCATCCTGAATCATCCACACAATAATCATTAATTGTATGCTCAGTTTGTCCATTCCCGAGTCTACGCAACACTGAGTGAGTCTGAGTCTTTGAGGGGAGTATTGCCAAACCATTTGTTCGACCAAAAGTTATGTCGCAATCATCCCCTACAAACCAACGCGACCCTATGATATTAACCTCTTTAATCACCATTTCAATACTCCTTCAGGTAGGAGAAGGAGAACTATGTCTGATTCCCGATCCTCTAATGTACTTTTTGTCTAAATACCTTGGTCCATAGGAAAGGGTTATCTGAAAGCAAGCGCAATCCAAGTTTTCCTACCAGTGCTTTGTTTAGCTATAACATAGACGTTAGCCCTAGCCCACCTAAACTCTTAGGTCTGCACATGTCTTGCCATGGGATAGTATGTATCTTCTTCTTTCCTTTAGTGTCTCCCAGATGAATCTTTGACATATTTTGTCGATGTCATCATAGGTGCCTCTAGGAATCACTGTAGTAGACATGATATAGATCGGGATAGCGGTAATGACTGACTTTGTTAAGGTCACCCTCTCTAGAAAGCTCAAATTGCGCCTTCTCCAACCAGCCAACCGAGCATTGATTTTGTTTAAGAGAGGGGCATAGCAGTCTTCATTGACCCGTGTGTTGAAAAGGGGTACACCAAGATAGTCTCCAAGGTTATCGACAACTTCAAACCCACTTGTAACCCAATGTTCTTCCTCAGCTCAATCCCTACATTTGGACAAACAAAAATACGAGATTTACCTATATTCACTTTCAGGCCTGAGGTGTCACAAATATTCTTGACAACTCTTATCATAACTCTCAATTGATGGTTAGAAGCTTCCGCAAACAAGAGGTGGGACAAGTGTGGTCCATCTCTAGAAAGTTTGATAGGGCTCAAATATCCATCCTCGACTTCCTGATTAATAAGACGGATCAAACATTTCACACAAAGGACAAATATGTAAGGAGAGATTGAGTCTCCTTGCCGGACTCTGCTAGTCGGTTTAAACTCCTTCGTCTCTCCATCATTCCAGTTGATGCTCGTAGAGATAGAACTAATGCACTCATTGATCATCTCAATCCAACAGTCAGGGAAGCCGGCATCCTTAAGGGTAGCAGCTACAAAGTCCCACCTAATACGATCATAAGCCTTCTTGAGATCCAATTTAAGCACCATCCAATTTTTTCCGGTTTGTTTCCTCTTATCAAAGTGAATGATTTCCTGCATTAATACAATGTTATCTTGTATTAACCTTCCGGGAAGAAAATTTCCCTGCTTCGGTCCTACCAAGTCATCAATGATGCCCTAAAGCCTATGGACAACCTCTCCCTAACGGTCGAGATATTACATAACCTGTTGTTTGTTAGGACTCGGCTGCTACTGGTGCTAGCGTAGAAGGTCTGTCTCTTGTCTTTCCACGGTCTTCAGCTAAAGGACCGGCAATCAAAGCCGAATGTCCACAGGAATGACTAGGCTAGAGAAGCGCAGGAGAGGTTCTGAAAGAAAGGCCTCGTCAGCAAGATCTTAGTCAACGGCATCTGCCAACAAACAAGTCTTTTACGCCAAGAAGCTCTTCTTCAGTTCCGCAGAAAGAAATTGTTTGATGAGATAAATGAAGGTTTTCCATTGCATTTCAAATCTTTTCATTTATTAATACAAAAGGATACAAGTGACGAGTACATTTGACAATGGGTCGGAATTGTTGGGTTCTTTCAAGCTTACCCACCTTAGCAATTAAGCACAACAAAGTCTTATTCAGTCTACTCTGAGCCTCTGACGGATCCCCCTACAATATCTCAATACTTTTGGTAGAAAATGGTTTGAAAAATATCAAGGTCTGGAGCTTTATAGACACCCATAGACTTAACAGCTTTCCACACTTCCGTGAAACTAGGAGAATCACTGATACCATTTCAGTGCTCTATATTCAAAGTGAGGAAACCGTACTTATCCAACACTCTAGAGAGTGTATCGGGCTCTTCCGAGTAGAGAGTTTTGAAGAAGTGAACAACCCATATATCTTTCTAAAACTATCAAAGTCCCATACAGACGGACCGGGTAGAGCGGGGTCGTGTGCATCCGAGCGCACATGCGCGTTAGGCCCAAGCCCAACACATAAACCCGACGAGGTTCCATCCTAAAACCAATAGGCGATTGGAGGGCCCACCGACCTTATATACTAGACTCGGAAGCCAACAACTTTCGATGTGGGAACTGATTATCTCCAACACGCCCCCTGCAAGTGCAACTAGAGGATATAGACCGAGTTGCACTTGTCCACAGGTTAGGATTGCGAGCCGAATTGAGGCTAATCGCGTTGATACCAAGTCAAAGTCCGATAGAGACGGACCGGGTAGAACGGGGGTCGTATGCATCCGAGCGCACATTCACGTTAGGCCTAAGCCCATCACATAAACCCAATGAGGTTACATCCTAAAACCAATTGGCGATAGGAGAAGTAGCCCACCGACCTTATATACTAGGTTCAAAAGCCCACAACTTTCGACGTGGGAACTGATTGTCTCCAACACACCCCCGCAAGGGCAACTAGAGGATATAGACCGAGTTGCACTTCCCACAAGTAAGGATCGCGAGCCGAATTGTGGCTAAGCGCTCTGATACCATGTCAAAGTCCGATATAGACGGACCGGGTAGAGCGGGAGTCGTGTGCATCCGAGCGCACATGCGCGTTAGGCCCAACCCCAACTCATAAACCCGATGAGGTTCCATCCTAAAACCAATTGGCGATATGAGGAGTAGTCCACCGGCCTTATATACTAGGCTCGGAAGCCTACAACTTTCAATGTGGGAACTGATTATCTCCAACAAAAACATCTGCACTTTCTTCCCAAATGTCATCCTCAACAAAAAAAAAACCCTTCAATATTGTTTCTTTTTCTTCTAATAATAGTTGAGGCATGAAAGAAGGAAGTGTTTTTGTCTCCAAGGCTAAGCCACTGCTCTCGATTTTTGAAGCCACGTGATTTCCTCTTGGTCCAAAACAAGATCGAGAGTGTGCTTCAGTTTCCTTTTCAAGTTGAGGAGTATTTGCAAGAAAGAGTAGTCTGGATCGCTCTGAATAGTCCCAATGCGTTCTAAAAGATCATGTTTTTTGCGAAAGACATTATAAAACCTTACGGTTCCAAATTAGTAACTGTATTTTGATATGATTAATTGAATTGTTTATATAAATATATTGGATAAATACATAGTGGTTATGAAATATGTTTACAATTTTAAAAGTCTGTCTTTCCACTCGAATTTCATTTTCAGTAGAACTAGACAGTTCTATGTATCAATTCAATGTACACCCTTTTCCAAAGTAAATGTGAAGCAAAATGTTTGGAAAAAGAAATCAACAAGATTATTCAAATTTCAAAGTCTACAGAAATAATACTTAGTTAGGTTATATAAATCAAATTAAATATTAATAGGTTGTTTGACTTTTGAACGTTCTCCTCGTTTCACATGTGCTCGCTATTACTTAAATAATAAAACCAAACTAAGTTATGAATTTAAAAGTTAGTGATGAAGCCAAGTCAAACTCCGATTGGAAATATTGGGTGGAGGACTGGAGGGCTTCATACGATGACGTATATGCTTACTTACTTATCTATGATATGGAAAATTGGAAATGACGGACGACGCAAATGATAAATTGAATTCCAAGGAATAAATAAATAGTCATTGGTCATTAATACTTGTACTAACTAACGAAAAAACTCGTAATTCGACGGCGTCAATGACGGACGACGCAAATGATATGGAAAATTAGAGTCGGGGCATTAAAAAGAAGCTTTTTTGCATCAAGAGCCGACGATTGTTTTTTCTAAGAAAAATTTTAAAAACTTTAAAAGTCGGTATAAGACCCGAGGTCTTAGTAACGTTGTTTTCATGTCAATCATGTACGCAC
The DNA here is from genome assembly GCA_002319775.1 of Fagopyrum tataricum. NCBI lineage: Eukaryota > Viridiplantae > Streptophyta > Magnoliopsida > Caryophyllales > Polygonaceae > Fagopyrum > Fagopyrum tataricum. Next base: position 37,722,980 of record CM008281.1, on the reverse strand, counting down.
GGAATCTTCTCAGGAGGTCATCCATCCTGAAATTGCTCTCGCACGAGCACGCTAAACTGCATAGTTATTTATCCTCACTCTACCATTGAAAAAGAAGAATTTTTGTTGACATGAGTAGTAACTCATTCTTAAAATTTAACCACAAATTCCCATTTAGATGATACGAGATGACAATTTCACAGAGCTACAATTTTTCCAACTTAAACTCTTGACGCCTACGTCAGACCGAGGACCGTCCACCGAGCCGAGTGACCGCTTACTAGGACAAGCACACTCGTAACTCAAGGTTAGATTCGATGACGCATATGCTTATTTATTTATATGATATGGGAATGACGGCCAACACAAATAATTAATTGAATTCCAAGGAGTAAATATATAATCATTGATCATTAATACTTGTACTAACAACGCAAAAACTCGTAATTCGACGGCGTCAAGGAGCGCAAGAGCTTAGTGTTGGGGCATTGAAAAGAAACTTTTCAGCATCAAAAGCCAGCGATTGTTTTTTTTAAGAAAAAAATTTAAAATTTTATAGCATCGGTGTAAGATCCGAGGTCTTAAGGACGCTGTTTCTATGCCAAATACTCGTAACTCAATTTTAGCTTCTATACCATCTGTAAAACTCGAGGTCTTAGGGACGTTGTCCCCTTGCCAAACATGCACGCGCAGAAACTTCCCAGGAGATCACCCGTCCTGAAATTGCTCCCGCACTAACACGCTTAATTCCAGAGTTATTGGTCCCCACTCTACCACTAGAAAAGAAGAATTCTTGTTGACATGGGTAGCAACTCATCCTTTTAATCACAAATCCACATTCAGATGATGCGGGATAAAAATTTCACAAAGCGTTACAGTCGGTTCGAAACCTAATATTGGGTAATTTAAACCCAAAATTCCGAGGTTGTCACCACTTATTGATGATACGTGCTATATATTATCGTCAAACTACCGATGTGCTATTGTCGCCAACCTATCGACGTGCTATTATCGTCAATCTATCAACCTCATATTGCCGCCAACAAAACAAAAATCAAAGAAAAAGGATGTCAAATCCTTATAGCATCTCTTCGTTTCAAAAACTTTCTCTGAATACTCATTGTATCAAATCAATAAAATATATTCAAAGGTGAATAAAAGGCATGTCAAAATACCAAATAGCTTCAAGTCCCTACTGTTTGAGCTTGAAGTTGTTGAGTCTCACTTTCAACTTGAGAGAAAAAGTTAATGGATAGATCTATTATGTTAATATATAGATTTAGATTAATTATTATATTATCTATTTATGTAGCTCTGCATATAAACCCAACGAACAGAATTCCATTCTAATACTATTGGAGTGGAGTAGCATACTAACTTTATATAATTGACTCAAAATATCCCCAGTTTAAATGTGAGAGCTTTTTATCTCTAACATTATCTATCGTGTATATAAATGATTTAAGTGCTTGGAATAAAAAAGCAATAAGCTTCATATTCTCTTAAACAAAAAAAGATAAACTAACAAGGTAGTAACACTATTCATTTTACATGACAAACCATGAATTTAGACAATCCAAAAGTTTTTATGTGACATGGGTATATTACTGCAATAACCGTTTACTCAAAAGTATCACTACTACCAGTTAAAAATATATTTATAAGAAAACCCGTCCTAACACTCTCAAGCCAACTTTAGACCGTACACCATTCCTTACAAACTCGACCAATCGACCATATTATCATACACACCTCAATCAACCACAAACCACAATGCCACTCTGGACATTATTCCGAAAACCCAACTTATATATAACAAGTACTATAATATATAATTAGAACATAGAAAACAAACGAGACTTATCACTCCTCACACTTGTAACCTTGAACATCAACACCAAGTAACTTGATCGACCCCAACCTTCTAACCATAACAACAAAAGGAACTTGAGGATCATCTCCATTCTCATAGAAAAGGACTTGATCACCGGGCTTTAAGCCCTTACGTTGGACATATAGAAGCCAATCACCGGTGATCACCGGTTTCAAGTAACCCATCCTTCGTGTAGAGCAACAAAATCGCCAAAGCAAACCATCATTATCTTTAACCTTGAAATGAACACGACGAACACTAGCTTGACCTAAGCCTAAGAGAGAAGACGTCCGGCTCTTACTCGTAGTAGGCCAAGATAGCCTATGGTTGATATCGGTGGAGGAGAGTTTCTTTGTTATCTAAGGAGCCATTAATACACCAAGTACAAGTGTTTTATGAATGAGAATAATATGTGGGTTTGTGGCTATTTATAAGCTTTGATTACACTAGCTTATCCATTAAGGTTTTACGTAATTTTTTTGTAAATGAATTATTTTAGATAATACTCATAACGTTGTATTGTGTTGAATTTTGGCGTCCGTGGTACCCCACAAAGATAGAATATTTATGTTGTATTAAATTAAATTATTTTAATTAATATGGAGTTTTACTTTTTTTTTTTTTAGAGAAAAAGGTGAGAACAAGAAAATTTTCTTAAAAATATCGCTAGCTTTCAAATCCGACCCTACAAAGATAGAGCAAGTTTTAGTACAATATGTATTATTCATGTCTTGTACGGAATTGTGTTTTAAAAATTATTTTATAATAAATATTATTATATTCTATAAATTTTATTGTATTTTTTATTTTAACCTTAGTAAAAATAATATAACATCTTTTATAAGAATTTTATTTTGTATGATAATTTTACGTGGGTATCATGAAAGTTTGATAAATAGATAAGTAAATCGAAACCAAAAACTCTATTCTCGATCATCATCGTTATTTCTCCTCGGCATGTCGTATCATGTACACCTTATATTTTAACCTCATTGTCTTGTTTATAAATTGTGTAAATACAGTATATTCTTCAAGTTAATATAATAATGATTCTATTCAAGAACCGAGTATGAAGTATTTAAGATATGCTTAACATGTATAAAATTACTTAGTTTTCCGATTTTATTAGGATTTATTAAAATTATTAATTTATATTTCAATAAAAAATATATTTTTTAAAAAATAATTAGATATTGTGAGATCTATTTTAGTTGGGTGTAGCAATATTTTAGGATGGCAATTTTGTAAATAACTAGTAGCAATGTTATAAATAAATAGAAAAAATGTCTAGGTAACCTTATAGATTAACACGTATGCAAAACGTAAACAAATTCAGCCATCTTTGAAAAAAAATTCATGTTTGGAGTTTACGAATCGTATGATTTAAATATTGAGTTTATTTGATTGTAGGTGTCGGCGGTTAGCACAAATTTATCAACTTTAATCATCGTACAAGAAATTCCACAGTTGGACTCTACAAATTGTATAATTTGATGCAACAGCTTTTGCGTACATACAGATATTGACTTTTTTTTTTTAAATAACAATATATGTATAGAGGAGAAAAATACTCATAAGCCCGATAGAGTTTATAAATACCGGTAACAGAGTCTATGTACAAGTTGTCAAGAAACGAAGTCTAAGGAGCAAAACAATGCAATATCAAAAATCAAAATCAGTTGTATCAAATTCAAAAGGCCATTTACCTTCGACAAAGCCATTAGCAGATAAAAACCAAGTAAGTCACGCGTAACCAACACCATCCGGATAAGACATCCCCCTTCGACATGGTCATCAACAAAGAAGAGGTCAAACCCGAAAAAAGTATCATCACTAATCATATGGTCTCTTATGGAAACCTACAACTCAAACACCAACTCCAGAAGGGAAAGTCTCATGGAGGAGCCGAAAAACATGAGATCTAATAAGTCGAACCAAAACGTCAATAGGAATCATATTGCCGTGAAAAAACATGGCATTCTTAGAATTCCATAAGTAGTAAACCGTATACTAGAAGTCATATATCCTCTATCAGCTTGTCCAACCTCTCCCAATAGCCGACAACCTCAACCAATCCAGATATGTCGAAATAGAGGTCAAACTGTCGGACATATCGAACCCCTCACAAATTTGTCTCCAAACTTCTCGAGCATATGTGCATCCGAAAAACAAGTGGTCATATGACTCACTAGTTCCTCTACACCAACGACAAGTCGGGTTAATGTCAAGGAAAAACATTCTATCTTTGGTAGAAAGAGGTCCGAGTATGGTCATCTAGAGAATGAAGCAATGCTTCGGCGTATTCCCCGAATCCTAAGCCAGTCTGTACCAATCCACACTCTGTCCATGATCTCGAACAGATCATACGCCCATGTCACCAAAACATTCTCCCCATGATACCATGAATCAAGCGTCTCAGTCAGACTCAATGTCGGATCCATGCATCTCATAATCTCATCTCTCACCCCGAGTGATAAAACTAGAATTGAAACGATTCTCAACGACAAACACCAGATCTAGAGTGATCTTGTAGAACGACAACGAATTAAGCCAACACACACAAAACTTGATGACGCAGTTCGGGTAAAACCCTAATCTGCGGGATTTCAGGAGGGAAAATCAGTCCCAATCCACTAGGTAGATAGAACGTAGAAGTACAAGTAACAACAACTTCATCAAGACCGAAAACAACCCTAAACACAGAGAAACTAAACAAGAACAACAAGATAAGAGAAGGCAGATGATGCCAACGCAACTAGAACCAAGCTTCCAGTGAAGCTTATGTTCTTAATATGTTCTTCCCACGAATCACACAAGATCTCTTCTCACTTTCTCTCTTTTCTTCTCTCTTTTCTCTCTTTCGCTTCTTGGAGGAAAGGAACTCAAGGAATCGGCCGAGGATTTCTACAGTACCCTCCAAGCTCTCTTAAGGAGATTTTATACCTAGGGTTAAGAGGAGACGGCAACAACACGTGAAGGAGTCACGTGCCTTCATTAATCCAAGTAGAGACGGACCAAGTCAAGTCTAGAGGAGAAAGGCCCAATCACGCAAGGATTTACATCAGCAAGCACTAGATTACATATATTTACACATAACAGCTGAAACTTATTAAGTTTCCCATAATGGCACAATATACATGATCACCATACACATTAGAGCATCTTAGGTAATGTTTGAATCATGTCAGGATATCATTTAACATCTTAAGTGTCCTTGTACATTATCAAACAAGTCCTAAGTCACCAACTAATGTATAAGCATTCAAATATATGTGTATAAGGGATGAATGGTACAAGTATTTGAAGTAAGCATATGTACATGACTATTGTTTATTAACATAACAATATGCCCTCCTAAACAATAGACACAACTGTTCTATCTTCCAGTAGTGGACTGGTGTCTCTCCTATCCTTCATCAATCCATGGCTCCACATATCTTAGTGTACATCATAGATATGCAGAAAATTCCTGCAATAAGCAAATTTATCAGCAGTGACAATCTTAGTACCAAAATCAGAAGGATTTAGATCACCTTTGATCTTCTGTACAAGTATATGCTTGTGTTTCACTTTCTTTCTAATATAGTTAAACCTACCATCAATATGCTTAGTTCTCTCATGATACATGGGATCTTTGCAAAGATAAAGAGCACTTTGACTATTAATATTAATAACAGGTATATAGGACTTATTGTCTATTTCCTCAAGCAAACCTTTTAGCCAAGTGGCTTCTTTGGCAGCCTCAGTTGAAGATAAGGCTACCACGGACTGTTGTTGTGATTTTCATGAAATACAATTCCCTGCCCAAGTAAAAAACAGAGCAGTGGTAGATTTCCTATTATCTTTATTACTAGCATAGTCAGAGTCAACATAACCACACAATTCACTAGTAGAACTATGTTCTTTATAAACTAAGCATTTATTCTTAGTTCCATTCAAGTATCTCAGCATATACTTCATAGCATCCCAATGTGACAAACCAGGATTTGACATGTATCTACTCAAGACACTAATACCAAAAGCTAAATATGGTCTAGTACAAAGCATAACATACATCAAAGAACCAACAACAATATCATAAGGTACATTTGTCATTTTTTCTTTACTTTCAGGAGAAGTAGGACAATCCTTTTTAGACAATTCTAAGTGCCCTCCTAAAGGAGCAGGTGCAGTCTTAGCATTTTCCATGTGAAATTTAGCTAACACCTTTTGAACATAATCAGTTTGGGATAACAACATGGATTTATTAGGCCTATCTCTAAGTATAGTGATGCCTAATATTTTCTTAGCATTACCTAGGTCTTTTATATCAAAATTATCCTTAAGGTCATGCTTAACACCAATGATGAGAGTTTTAGAAGAAGAAATAATCAACATGTCATTAACATATAACAAAACATACAAAGGAGCATGCTTTTTGATGTTCTTAAAATAAAGATAAGTATCATATTCACTTCTAATAAATCCTAGTTTGGTCATACATGCATCAAATTTCAAGTTCCACTGTCATGGAGACTGTTTTAGGCCATAGATAGATTTTTTAAGCAAGCATGCAACATTAGGTCTATCTATATCAATAAAGCCTTTTGGTTGAGACAAATATATAGTTTCAACTAAATCACCATGCAAGAAGGCAGTTTTAACATCCATCTGTTCTAATTCCCATTCATAGACAACAACCATAGCAAGCAGAAGTCTTAGAGTTTTATACTTAAACACAGGAGCAAAGATATCATTATAATCAAGACATTCTCTTTGTGTAAAACTTTTAGCAACTAATCTTGCTTGAAATCTGGTTGGTTCATCTATATTTGTTCCTTCTTTTATTTTATAAATCCATCTACACTGTATGAGCTTAGAATTCTCAGGCTTATCACACAAAGTCTAAGTACTATTAGCATTCATAGAAGCAATTTCATCATGCATAGCAATCACCCATTTCTTAGCATCAGGGCAACTAATAGCTTGTTCATAATTCTCAGGAGTGTAAGGATGATACACAGAATCAGTAGTAAGAAGAGCATACTCAACAACATTAGCAGAATGATACTTTCTATTAGGTATAATAGTTATAGGTAGTCTATCTCCAGTTAACTGATAGTTTTGTACATTTTCAAAGACATCAAAGATAGATGAAGCATGCATATTAGACATATCATTCATATCAAACATGTTATTCAAATCAGGAGCATGCATATTAGAAGAAATACTATTATCAAGAGAGAAAGAATCAAAATTACCCTCCCTTAATGGTTGCATATGCTCAATGGCTGTGTAATCATTCATTTCAGAATGAGGATCTCCATTATTTTCTTGTGAGCGGGTAGTATGCTCCAAGCTATCATTAGGTTCCTCAGAACCTTCAGCAGAATAATCTCCAATGTCAAACTCCACTTCAAGATTGCGTGAAGTTGCACTGGGAGTCTAGAAGTGTATAGGCACTTCACTTTTATCACCTGTAGGCTCATGATTGGTAGTTAGTTTAGCTTTAAAATAGAATTCATTCTCATTAAAAGTGACATTCCTAGAAGTAATCACTTTGTATCCTCCAGGTTGTATTAAGAGTATTTTATACCCTTTAACATTTGCAAGATAACCAAGCATAACACCTTTTATGGCTCTTGGTTGCAGCTTGCCTTGCACTATATGTGCATAAGCAGTGCATCCAAAGGGCCTTAGGTAGGTTAAGTTGGGCTTCCTAGACGTCCACAATTCCTGTGGAGTTTTAAAGTTTATTATAGATGAGAGAGATCTATTAATAAGGTAAGCAGCTGTTGTGGCTGCTTCACCCCATAGGGTAGGCTTTAAACCAACACTAACTAACATACATCTAGCCTTCTCAAGTAAAGTTCTATTCATTCTTTCAGCATTCCCATTCTGTTATGGGGTACCTGGGACAGTCAAGTGTCTCCTGATGCCAGCCACTTTACAGAATGAGTTAAACTCATTATTACAAAACTCAAGACCATTGTCTATTCTTAGACATTTGAGTTTATGTGTTGTTTGATTTTCAACTAGGGCTTTCCAATTTTTAAAAGTTTCAAAGGCCTCATCCTTAGTTTTTAAAAGATATATCCAGATTTTTCTGAAAAACTGATCAAAGAAAAAGATAAAGTATCTCTTTCCTCCTACAGTGTCAACCTGTGCAGGTCCCTAGAGGTCAGAGCGAACATACTCTAGAGGGTGATCAACTTTATAACTAGAGGTAGTGAAACTATGTTTGGATTTTTTTACCCATTATACAACTGTCATAGAAAGTTATAGTTGCAGGTTCTTGGTCTAGCAAACCTTGTTTATAAAGGCTTTGTAAACCCTTATTTCCTATATGTCCTAGTCTATTATGTAATAGGACAGTTTGCTCTAAAGTGATAGCATTTTTATCTTTGGCTAAGTTTATTTCAGGTGAGGTAACTACATGGTACAACCCACCCCTTTTAACACTTTTAACCAAGACAACTCCATTTCTACTGACTTATCTAATCCCATTGCTAGTGTATATAGTGCAACCTAGCTCATCAAAGACAGACTTAGAAAGTAAGTTCCTCCTAAGCTTAGGCACTCATCTTACATTTTGTAAGACTCTAACTATCCCATCATGCATGATCATAGGTATATTTCTTATACCTTTCACAGATAAAGAAGAATTATCTCCTAGCATAACATCACCACCATCATATACATGCAAATTCTTAAACAAATGTTTATATGGAGTAGCATGCATTGTACATCTTGAATCTAGAATCCAAGAATTATTATCATGAGCATGATTTATAGAATCACACATAAGCAGGTCATTAGAGCAATAATAGTTACAAGATAAATCTAAGCACATGCTATTATCATTATCAACATGCAAACTGGATCAAAGTAAAAGTTCACAAGGATAGTCATACTCGATAGAAGCAGAGTGAGCATTTTTATCTTTGTTTTCTAACTCATCCTTCTTTTTCTTTCTACACTCGTCTATAAAGTGTCCCAACTTTCTACAATAAAAGCATTTCTTGTTTGATTTATCCTTGTGATCCTTATTATCAGTTTTGTCCTTACTAAAATGCCTTTTCCTGTCACTATCCTTTTTGAAGTTCTTTTTGCCTTTAAACATGAGAGCTTCAGATTGATTTTCATTTTTATTTCCAGTTTTAGATTTAAACACTTTCATGCTTTTATTTTTCTGGACAATTGACTCAAGAATTTTATCTTTAGATATTTCATCTTTACTATATTGAATTACATCTTTGAAATTATCAAACTGGTTAGGCAAAGAATTCAATAACAGGATAGCAACATGATCATCAGAAAATTTATCATTACATCATTCTAAGTCCTGAGTTAATTTCAGAAATATAACCAAATTATCTTGCAAAGAGATATGAATATCCATTTTAAAGTTAAACAGTTTACATAGCAAAGATATTCTACTAGGCAAAGATATTCTACTAGGCAAAGATTTTCTAAGGTACAAATCCTCTAATTTCTTCCATAAGAGTGAAAGATCAGTAATACTTACAACCTGTCGAGCTACATCATCAGATAGCCTTATGAATATTTCAGAGTGAGCTTGCTCCTCCAACTCCACCTTTTTGTCAGGTGAAGTGTCAACTGGGAACTTTCCTTGGACAGTATTCCAGCATTTCTCTCTAATGAGAATAGCCCTCAACTTCAGTTTCCATATGGCAAAGTCTGAAGTGCCATACAAGGGCCTTATCCGAATTGTGTTCTCTGACATAGTCCATTGTTCACAAGAACAAGATCCCAGATGCCAGATACTAATTTATTTTGGGGATAAACAAAAGCAAGACAAGATTGAGAACACTTAAGTTTCTCAATCTCAATTTTTTATTTTTGTTTGGCATGAAGGGTTTTTAAAAAAGTACAAAAAGACTGGTAAAACACCTTTTAACTCGAAGAAAAAGATCATAAGCGGAAGCAAGGACAGAGACAAAGCTTTTAACCTTGAAGAACACAAAAACTAGGGTTTCGAAGTTCTTAAAAAAGACAGACAAGCTCTGATACCAAATTGATAAAACTAGAACTAAAACGATTCTCAACGAAAAACACCAGATCTAGAGTGATCTTGTAGAAAGACAACGAATTAAGCCAACACACACAAAACTTGGTGACGCAGTTCGGGTAAAACCCTAATCTGCGGGATTTCAGGAGGGGAAATCCGTCCCAATCCACTAGGTAGATAGAACGTAGAAGTACATGTAACAACAACTTCAAATCAAGACCGAAAACAACCCTAAACACAGAGAAACTAAACAAGAACAACAAGATAAGAGAAGTCAGATGATGCCAACGCAACTAGAACCAAGCTTCTAGTGAAGCTTGTGTTCTTAATCTGTTCTTCCCACGAATCACACAAGATCTCTTCTCACTTTCTCTCTTTTCTTCTCTCTTTTCTCTCTTTTGCTTCTTGGAGGAGAGGAACTCAAGGAATCGGCCGAGGGCTTCTACAGTACCCTCCAAGCTCTCTTAAGAAGATTTTATACCTAGGGTTAAAAGGAGACGGCAACAACACGTGAAGGAGTCACGTGCCTTCATTAATCCAAGTAGAGACGGACCAAGTCAAGTCCAGAGGAGAAAGGCCCAATCACGCAAGGATTTACATCAGCAAGCACTAGATTACATATATTTACACATAACAGCTGAAACTTATTAAGTTTCCCATAATGGCACAATATACATGATCACCATACACATTAGAGCATCTTAGGTTATGTTTGAATCATGTCAGGATATCACATAACTTCTTAAGTGCCCTTGTACATTATCAAACAAGTCCTATGTCACCAACTAATGTATAAGCATTCAAATATATGTGTATAAGGGATGAATGGTACAAGTATTTGAAGTAAGCATATGTACATGACTATTGTTTATTAACATAACACCGAGGAAATCCTTGATCAAGGGTGAGTCGCGTATGTGGAAAACTAAGTCACAAAACTCAGTCACAAGGCTCGGTCACCTAAAGATAGCTGTGATGTATCCATTTTGCCTAGAGACCATCACCATTGACGTGAATGTGTTGGTAATGCTTGTACATGAAAGCCAAGTTTTGTGCATGAAGATTAAATAAGCCAATATCACCTTCTCTCTTCGGCACGCAAACCTTATTCCAAGTAACTTTCGGACAGCTCCATATGATCTTCCTACACATCCCTATCTAACGATCTAGAACCAAGCCGGGGGTGGGAAGAAGTTCTAGCCAAAAGCAAACATTCCCTTGGAGTACAACACGAATCAGCTCAAGACAACAAGCGAAAGAGAGGTATCTCTTGTTCCAAGAACTTATATGTCTCCCAATTCGCTCAATTATGGGAATAGTCAACCAACCGGAGCTGATGGTCGTGGCGCAATGAAAATGCCCGAATAGCGTAAGGGAAACTCACAACAGCAAAGCCGGAGATTTGTATCAAGTCAGTGGCATCAGTACTAGGAACAGAGGCAAGATAGATAGAGGACTTGGGCAAATTGAGAGCAAGTCCCGAATATTTTATTTAATAGACTTACAAAAATCTGTGTAGAGGAAAATGTTCCTTTTTATTTAAGTATTTCTAAAACTACCCCTAATATAGTCATAACCTATTTATTAGACTTATAAACTGAGCGTACTTTAAATACGTCACACAAATGTCTTTACACAGTCAAATATTTAAAAAAAAGTTAACTACACGAAATAATTTAAAATTACACTAATATTTACGGGAATAATTTGCATTAAATGACATAATCTAGACAAAATTAATCATATTTAAACAAAAAATTTCCAACATACACATTAATATTTATACAAAAGTAAATTTAAGTACACAAAACATATAGATTGTGTAATTTCCATAAGAAACAACCATATCTTCTCCATTGATTTTGGATGATTGAAAATATCTCAAATACTTAATTTAGATCCACCATATTATTTCACAATATCTAATTTTGAGTATATTTTCTTATCTAAATTAATGTATATTAGTACATTACACAAATATCTACATGTAGAGATATTTTCTAGAAAATATTTGGTACGTCATTATATTTTATAGAATTATTCATATTAAATTTAAAAAAACTTAATTTTAATTAAATAAATATTTTTAAACGACATATTAATATTTGTACCAAATTAACCTTAGGAACACAATACCGTCAATACATATGGAAATATCAAACAATATACACTACAAGTAATTGAATCTACATGGTAAAAGCTACAAAGGTTTTGGATTGGTTGACTCACACTACACATGGAAGGAGTTGGACGAGTAGATCTAGGATATACGTGTTTTCTGCCACGGTCTACTATATATCTTTGGTATTCTAGGAATATTGGTTTTTAATATACCTTGTTACATGAGGCTTTTCCTACAAGAGCTAGAGATAAGATTACATTATAGGATTAGGTCTTTTCTGGAGTTGTATTATGCTCTTTACTTTGATGTATTGGTTTTTGATATATGTACCGGGCTTGGCTTAGTTCCGCTGATGGAATTGCCGAAGGTGGATAGACTATTGTCCTGAGTTTTGGGCGGTTATTTGGCTTGTGAGTGTTGTTGTCTGCTGATGGATTTGCCGAAGGTGGATGAACCTCATAACCTCCGCCAGCTTGGTTGTACTCTCGTTTCCTTAGGCTTCAGGGTAGCTGGTATGTCAGGAGGATTGCATGCCTCTCTGGAATACTATATGTACGTGGGTTATTCATCCATAGACCTCAGGTCGCAGACATGTGCATATACTTTGTTAATTGGTGTAATTATGTCTTAATGGACCTAGTTATACTCTTTTCACTTTTTTTATGAACTTACCTTTACCAAAAAAAACAAAATGAAAAACAAAGTCATAAGATGTAACTTGATTACCAAAAGGAAAAAAAATCACATGATACAACTTGTTAACTTGGTAAAAGGGTATGATGATAAAACTTACAAAAAATTCTTTTGAAATAAAGGAGATCAACACATACCTATCATTAGCAGGGACACAATCTATAAATAAAAAAAATGGCAGCCTTGGATTAAGAAAATCTGTAATCGCAAATTAACAAAGCGCTACAGATGAAACTTCTGTGGAAAATTCTAGCAGATCCAAACAATATATGGGTTAACATTATCAACGAAAATTACTTAAAAAATAAGAACATTATCCATTACCAATTGAAAGGTGGAGCTTCGTGGCAATGGAACAATCTTATGAAAGTTAAAAACGAGTTCAAAAAATGTATCATCTAGCATATAGGAAATGAGAAAACCATCAACTATTGACATGATAGTTGGGTAACAACGATACCAATAATAAAAATGGTCCAATATACTAACCAAATTGACACAATTAATAAAGTCAGTCACTTCATAAATAACTCAAGAAATTGGGATAACAACAAAGTTGATAACGAAGTACAAAATATCATAAACCCGTATATAAGGAGAAAGATAAAGGAAATAATCATTTCCAAAAACGAGATCCAATATAGACTATATTGGAGATGTAGTAAAAATGGATGATTTTCTAAAAAATCGGCTTCCAATATGATTGAATAGAAATCAAATATCCAACCAAACCATTTATGTGAATGGTTGTGGAAATTGGATACCCAATCCAAATTTAAAAACTTTATTTGGAAAATTTCAATTAACGGACTTCCGATAAAAGCAAAACTTGACGAAAGAAGGATTGATGTAACAAGGCACTATGAACTTTGCAACCATCATATTGAGGACATGTTCCACATGCTCTTTGACTGTCTTCGCACTAAAAAAAATATCGCCAAAATCGATAGAACAATTTTCACCGAACTTAACAAAAGGAGAAATGACTAAAACCATTTGTCGTTACCACGTTAAGCCACATCAAAATATTTACTAAAACTATATGATACATTTAGATAGATTATAAACATTTTATGTAATATCTTTATCATAATTAAAGATATAAATATTTCAAAGGGTAAAAATAACAATCATCTCCTAAAAATCTTTGTTTTTAGTGTGACTAATAATAAAGTATTTTAGCTACATAATTTTTTTATTCTTATGTATATATGTTTTTACATTTTGATGTCTACCCATTCTTTAGGGTGATTCGTTTTTTCGTAATTCAAATATTTTACAAATACCGTGCAAGGCACGGGTATTAAGCTAGTGTCATCCTACAAGAAATTAAAAACAAAATTTTTTCTCCATCACATATATGGACTAGTATCAAAAAGGTGTGAGAGACATCTTCGGGTTCAAGAGAGGGTGGGGACCTTTTGCTGTAAACTCATTCATGGCAACATTTTATCCAATGAAAAGAGGAGAAGAAAACACCTCACCTTTGAAGACCGATGCATGCTCTGTACAAGTAATGTTGATTCTCTTTTGCATTTGTTTAGGGATTGCCTAATACCAACACCATGTGGTGGATGCTCCATGCACAATGTAGAATTCAAGATATTTGTAACAAGTCATATGCATCTTGGATTCGAGGTAAATTTCATTCCACGACTAATATTAATTCGAGGTAATTTTTGTTTCTATGACTAATTTTATGAGTGGCCGCACTACTACAAAAATGACTTTATACCACTCTAAAATACCACGGGCATCCTATTTGTGAGAGATAACATGATTTATCGACCTAGTTTAGTAGAGTATTTAGGTAGATTTTCCCTTTTCGCATGCATGTTTTAGCCTTAGTTTATGTCTTTTATGCTTGTTTAGTGCTACTTTGCAAGTATAGATGTCTACAAACTCTTTTTGATGTAATTGTAGGTTATTTGGCGCATTTTAGAGCTAAAACGATGCATTTGAGGATCAAGCCTCGGAGTGGAAGCTTATGAGCAATCATATGAGCTTAGGAAAAAAGAAGAAGTCGAGTTAGGAACGAACGAGATCAAATGCCCGAAGTGAAGAAATCATCTCGGCCGAGATCCACAAATCTCGGTTCGTGATGGAGGCTACTGTTCACCAATCACGGTCCACATCTCAGACCGAGATCCATGGGTGACTTGACCGAGATCCCAATGACGCTGAAGTTCGAAGATGAAATCTCGGTCCCGACCTGAGAAATCTCGGCCGAGATTTAGCCCGAGATTCTTTCATGAACGTCGATTTTATTTTATTTTGGAGCCTTAGCCCATTCCATTTTTTTTGGAAGGTTGTTGGGTATTTAAGGAAGGTTTCGATTATTTCCAAGGGGAGTTCACGTTGAGTCGCGCATATTACAGGGTTCGTTAGTTAGTTCAATTTCATACCTAAGGAGAACTCTTCTCCTACCTTTCTTCTGTAACACCCCAAATCCGTAGGACTCGAGGTGCTACTGGGCTAGGATTTCACAATGGATCCTGACCCTAGCTTGACAACAAGTTCACTGAATCTTATAACAAGGCACCGATAGATTAAATACAAACATCAAACTGTTATAAAAGTATCAAAAGGTTTATACAATGCTGCTGAGTACAAACAAAACATAACATATATACATGGTCAAAATAACCCGTCGCCCACGAGTACGACCCCAGTGTACGGAGCCCTCAGCAGATCGCCCGCTCTGGATCACACTGCAGTTCACCTATCCTGCAAAGTATCTACAACATGGTATAAAACCGTTAGCTAACCATACACATATATAAGAAAATGCAAGAGCACAAACACACATCAGAAAGTACTAAACACCTCATCATGATATCACGCATTTACCCAGTTTATTATCTTTATAAACATAGTCCAATACTCAACTTATATATATAACTATCTCAATATGAAAGTATGTGACACGAGGAATATAACCCTCGCCTCTCGGGAATAGTACCAGTTGGAGTGGGGATCCGGTCCCACCTCCCGTGTACCCTATGGGAGTGGACAGGTGGCCGGCCCACTGAACCATACTAGCCTGCCCGTAGAGAACCTCCAGACTCCCAGCGGGACGAAAGGACAAGTTATCACGGCCCTACAATGGGCAATCAATAGACCATATGTCGGTAATAATAATATCATAACACGGCTATCAAGCATATACACACACCACTCATGCACACATCCAATATAAGGATGATAGCTAAGTAAGTCTTATGGACTTACCTCAACCTCGGGAGTCTCAGACTCAAACTCAAACGGCTCCGCTCTGGAGATCAACACAGCCTCAACAAGGTATAACACATATATCACACTCATATCCATAACAGGGTCACACCTAGACCCAAGGGATCCATAAGGATCATATTCCAACTCGTAAACCTCAAAGCCGTGACCGGCATAAACGATACCGTACTCAACCTCATTCTAGCCTCCTACTCGTACCTAGCATGCTACTAACGCTCATACTAGGAAAGGAAAGGATCTACCTAACTCTAGGTAGAACCGGGACAAAACGCACCTGTGTGATAAAGGGGACGCAGGGGCGGAACGCAGGCAACCGCGGGCGCGGCGGCACTCAGTCGCGGGGGCGGTGACAAGGGACGCTGGCAACGCAGGCAAGGCATTGGCTCTGGCGCAGGCGCTGAGACAAAGGCCGCGGGGGCGGTGGCTTCTGGCCGCGGGGGCGGCGATAGTGCAGAAGATGATCCCGCGGTTCTTCTTTCACTCTTCACGTGATCAATTCACGTCTTCACTCATCCAAAGTTACATACAAGTATATACATACATAAACCCACATCAATACACACCTATATATGCATGTAAACCTAAGCTAAGGAGATGGAATCAAGGAAAGGAAAGAGAGGAAGCAAGATCACTTACCACCTTAGGAGTTCTAGGCTGCTGGGGAAGATCACACACCTCAATAGCTGGCCTCCAGGCTCAGCATACACACATCTATCATCAACATCAACATCAAGCCACACAACTCTTCCAAACTCAAGGTGAGACAACACAAGATCAAGGTGGAGGAAGGAGAAGCAAGGAGGACGTGCAAGGAAGCTGGAAAGGAAGTGAGGAGGAAGCCCTTGATCAGCCAAGGAAAGGAATAAGAGAAGGAAAGGGTAAAGCACGGGTCAAAGAGTCAACAAAAGCGGCTGCAGCCGCAGGAGCGGAAACCCGCAGGGGCGGCACCCCCATCCGCGGGTGCGGCTAAGTCACAACTCGGTCAAAACTAGTCTCGGCTAAAGCCCAAACTCGGTCCAAGAACTAAGGCTCTTACACCTCACCCCCCTAAAAACAAGTTTTGTCCCGAAACTTGTACAAACTCCGAAAGCACTCAGACTCAAAACCGGGGTACACTCTCTCTATCGGAGGTATCATATCTCGTACATAAGGTATCAACCCATATAACACTATACCTCAAAAGATCACACTACTATCCGGGGCGTAGAGTGACATATCTAGCCAAACTTACATCGGGGCATGGAGAAGACATCTCCCTCCAAACTATGTCCATCAAAATAGCATGGAGGTAGGAACCATCTCCAGCTATCCCTAACAGTCGTATCACAATAGCATGGAGGTAAGAACCATCTCCAGCTATACCTATCAGTCGTACTAGCACAACAGGATCTAGTAAGATCATAAACACATCATAGCTAGCACGAAAATAAACATAGCATAGCATATAAGCACATAAGCACATATGCACGTGATCATATCGCTCAACAGGCTAGTCCTAAGACCTACTCCTGGATCCTATAGGTATATCTATCCCCGCCTATAACTCTGGATAGTTCCTCTAGATACTATCCTCGGTCTCTCCCGTAGCCTCATCAGGTTCTCGTCTCAACCACTGTATCCTCAACACAGGAGTGTTCTATAAACGCAGGCATCTCATGCCTCTGCCTAGGACTGTAATGGAATGCTTGATACAGATGTGGTCCGGCTCAACCACCAAATCATCATAACTCACGATATGTCTCGGATCTGGTATGTACTCCCTCAGCTGAGACACGTGAAATACAGGATGAACGCCCTCTATGCTCCTCTATAACTCGAGCAATCTCAGCAACAGGTGCCGGTGCAGCTGGCACCTGAGTAACCCCGTGGGACCTCTCAGATTGTCCCTCATGTACTGGTAGATCTGGAATAGGTCTACCCGCTCTGACAGCCTCCTCTACTCGCCGGATATAGTCACGAAACTCTGGTCCTCCCATGGAGACATAATCCGAGGCATCTGACCGGACTTATTGTGGACCCTGTCCCCCAACTACGCCGTTCCCAGTCTCAGGAACGACACTCTCGGCAACGTCCTCATGAACCTCTTCCGCTGCGTGTGGACCAACAGCGGAAGTCCTACCCCGTCCTCTACCTAAAGGGGGTCTACCTCTACCTCGCCCTGCTGCAGGTAAGGCTCTAGTCTGAACCATCTGCAGAGGACGTAAACCTAACTCAGAAGGCTATATATATGTCATATGTATATATCAAATCAATCACAACAGAATATCTATATATATATATGCTGTCGAGATCTTCAGAGGGGCGATGGCTCACGTACACGATATCCCAAAACATTTTGTACTCATTTCAAAACCAAAACCTTTTGAAAAGTCAGACCCCTTTCGGGTTCTGTTTATTTATCTATTCGAACTTTATTGCAGATTACTAGTGCCATTGTTGTCAACCTGGGCTCTAATACCAACTTTGTAACACCCCAAATCCGTAGGACTCGAGGTGCTACTGGGCTAGGATCTCACAATGGATCCTGACCCTAGCCTGACAACAAGTTCACTGAATCTTACAACAAGGCACCGATAGATTAAATACAAACATCAAACTGTTATAAAAGTATCAAAAGGTTTATACAACGCTGCTGAGTACAAACAAAACATAACATATATACATGGTCAAAATAACCCGTAGCCCACGAGTACGACCCTAGTGTACGGAGCCCTCAACAGATCACCCGCTCTGGATCACTCTGCAGTTCACCTATCCGGCAAAGTATCTACAACATGGTATAAAACCGTTAGCTAACCATACACATATATAAGAAAATGCAGGAGCACAAACACACATCAGAAAGTACTAAACACCTCATCATGATATCACGCATTTACCCAGTTTATTATCTTTATAAACATAGTCCAATACTCAACTTATATATATAACTATCTCAATATGAACGTATGTGACACGAGGAATATAACCCTCGCCTCTCGGGAATAGTACCAGCTGGAGTTGGGATCCGGTCCCACCTCCCATGTACCCTATGGGAGTGGACAGGTGGCCGGCCCACTGAACCATACTAGCCTGCCCGTAGAGAACCTCCAGACTCCTAGCGGGACGAAAGGACAAGTTGTCACGGCCCTACAATGGGCAATCAATAGATCATAGGTCGGTAATAACAATATCATAACACAGCTATCAAGCATATACACACACCACTCATGCACACATCCAATATAAGGATGACAGCTAAGTAAGTCCTATGGACTTACCTCAACCTCGGGAGTCTCAGACTCAAACTCAAACGGCTCCGCTCTGGAGATCAACACACCCTAAACAAGGTATAACACATATATCACACTCATATCCATAACAGGGTCACACCTAGACCCAAGGGATCCATAAGGATCATATTCCAACTCGTAAACCTCAAAGCCGTGACCGGCATAAACGATACCGTACTCAACCTCATTCTAGCCTCCTACTCGTACCTAGCATGCTACTAACGCTCATACTAGGAAAGGAAAGGATCTACCTAACTCTAGGCAGAACCGGGACAAAACGCACCTGCGTGATAAAGGGGACGTAGGGGCGGAACGCAGGCAACCACGGGCGCGGAGGCACTCAGTCATGGGGGCGGTGACAAGGGACGCTGGCAACGCAGGCAAGGCGCTAGCTCTGGCGCAGGCGCTGAGACAAAGGCCGCGGGGGCGGTGGCTTCTTGCCGCAGGGGCGGCGACAGTGCAGAAGATGATCCCGCGGTTCTTCTTTCACTCTTCACGTGATCAATTCACGTCTTCACTCATCCAAAGTTACATACAAGTATATACATACATAAACCCACATCAATACACACCTATATATGCATGTAAACCTAAGCTAAGGAGATGGAATCAAGGAAAGGAAAGAGAGGAAGCAAGATCACTTACCACCTTAGGAGTTCTAGGCTGCTCGGGAAGATCACACACCTCACTAGCTGGCCTCCAATCTCAGCATACACACATCTATCATCAACATCAACATCAAGCCACACAACTCTTCCAAACTCAAGGTGAGACAACACAAGATCAAGGTGGAGGAAGGAGAAGCAAGGAGGACGTGCAAGGAAGCTGGAAAGGAAGTGAGGAGGAAGCCCTTGATCAGCCAAGGAAAGGAATAAGAGAAGGAAAGGGTAAAGCACGGGTCAAAGAGTCAACAAAAGCGGTTGCAGCCACAGGAAACCGCAGGGGCGGTCCCCTGAGCCGCAAGAGCGGAAACCCGCAGGGGCGGCACCCCCATCCGCGAGTGCGGCTAAGTCACAACTCGGTCAAAACTAGTCTCGGCTAAAGACCAAACTCGGTCCAAGAACTAAGGCTCTTACATCTTCGCTCTACTTTCATCATTGTTAGATCGTTAGTTTGTTAAGAAGATCCAGTCTTTTTCGCTTTATTTCAGTTTAGATACGATTGGCAAGTTCAAGACAATTTGTTTACAGATTTCAATAAAGCTGGATACTTTCCTCATTCCTTTTTCTTATTTTGGATTTATGATTTCCCTGATTGATTTGATTTCAGTTTTGAATATGAATATTGTTGGCTAGAAACCTTTTGTGGTTCCAAGGTAGTTAGAGATTTGTTTATACCTTGGACGATGATGGATTAATTGTTCTTCTAATTGGTTATTAAATCGCTTTTAATCCTGTGGAAAGGTTTGATTTTTGTCAGGTTTAGAAATAGTCTAAACTATCAAACTAAGTTGGAATTGAGTCGTAATTGAGATATTTCTTCTTAGATACATAAGAGAACTTATTCCTTCCTTAAGGCAAGTAATTCCTGAGACGTAACTGTAACGGGTTATTTGAACTCCCTAAGAAACCCTAACTTCAAGTAAGAGCTTCACTTCTCAATTCTCAAACGGCGCCCTTCGCTCTCACTTCTCAAATCTCAAACGAGACTTCTCTCTCGAACGGATTCTCTGTCAAACCACACTTCTCTCTCAATCGGATTCAATCGAATCTCGACATAACCTCTCACTTCTCCAACCCCAGATAGTCACTTCTAGATTTCTCAAACCAGACACTCGTTCTCTCTCAACTCTCGAGTCATTCGACAGACGGTCCATACCTCACTCAAGTCACTTGACAGATGCCGGATCTCTCTCTTTGTTGTGTTATGTCACCGGATTCTCTCCCTCAGATCTAGAAATCTTTGAGCAACCTCTTGCCGGATTCTCTCGCCGGAGTCTCACGCTTTTCTGAGCAACCTCTTGCCGGATTCTCTCGCCGGAGTCTCTCGTTTTTCTGAGCAACCTCGACCCTCATCTTCTCAGCATCTCAGCCTTAGATCCAGACTTGTATAAGTGTCTACAACATGTTTCTTCTTCTACTATTTCCTGTCCTTTTCCTGTGTTCTTGCATACTTAGTTACTTATCACTTATTAGTACAACTGATACTATCGAGAAAAAGTGAATCCGGGTACCCGGAAGACATCCGAACATCCGGACGGGTACGGACATAATTAGAAGCCCGGACATTCGGACAAAAAAAAAAGAAAAAGCCCGGACCATATATGACTCGAATCCGGAGAGTATCAAGCTCTACTCCAAGCAAATTCCAGTTTTGAAACCTAGGTCTTCCACTATTCAAAGACCCTTCATAAATCGTCAATTACATTCAAAATCATCAATTCCCTAGCAAGATTCATAGCAAGAGGGAAAGAGATGCGCATTACAGACAACACGCGTGAAAGATCGGAGGAATCATCATTCTTGTCAATCTGGAGCGAAGCTTCTATCTGACGAACGACTGTATCATGGAGACTGAGTCCAAGGTGGTAGATCGACTTCAATGGTGCAACAATCGATTGAAGAAGAATCAATAGTAGAAGCCTCCATCTTGAGCAATGCGAGTACTGTCATATTTTGGACATTACAACTAGTAGAAGTAAAATTATATCCAAGAGCTTATTTATGGCCACCCATTCCCAAATAAAAACTTTGATTGAAGAATCCAAATCCTTGTTTGAAGAATTAAAAGAAGAATAGAATACTCTAATCGAATACTTCGTGTCCGCCTGTTTTAAAGGTGTGCTCGATCTTCATGTCCCTTTCAGTTTTGAGGCTTCGGTTGATGCTCTTCTTCTTTCTATACTTATTTGGTATCTAGGTTTTGAACTAGTGAATTTGAGGTTTTGCTTGATGTTCAAGTCAAGTCACCACTTAAAAACTTGCTATTCCATTCTCATTAAGCGTGAAAGATAATTTAGAACTTGCTTATCTGTCAACGGTTAGATAATTATGACATAATTTTCTCAATGCAAAGAGAGGGTGACTCATACTAGACTAAACAAATTTCCTTTTGACGTTACACCAAAGCATCATTTAATCTTATTGTTTAGAAATTACTAAATTATAGTTGTAAAGTTGCATAAGGACATGAAAAAAGTAATTTTCTTACATGAAATGAATGGGTGCCTGATGACAATGTCCCCTTTCCTTTATATATTAACTTTTAGCTATGTTACAAGTAATCTCTATTAACAGGTTCCAATTATATATGATTGTGTGTGTGTTCAATGCTCATATATGATTGTGTGTGTGTTCAATGCTCATAGACGTTTAGGTCTTGCTTGTATAAATAGTTCTCCTTGTTAAATTAGTTGTGTATTGTACATTTTTTCTATCCAATGTTTTTTTTTTGCTCAGAAAAAGGTAATCATTGATTATTTGAATTATGATACGATCAACACAAGCACCAAATCTTCACAACAAAGCATTCAAGTTTCTTTCTTAATTATTTTACAACTGGGATCGTAGTTTGTTCACATTTGTTTGGTTTGCTTTGCATAATTATAGGCTCAAAATTCCTGAATTTTGATAGATTTTAGTGTTGGATTTAATAAAACACAACACCTACCCCCGTTTGGTTGCAACTCCGAAAACGGAATGGAAACGAATCTAGTCCACATGTGTACCTTGTTTATGGAATCATTCCGGATGGTTTCATGCAAAATGCACTTGCTTCACCCTATTTTGTTACACTATAGGGTATTAAAACTAATCAAATTCTACTACAATTAGTTCAAACCACAAGGAATGATTCCCAAAAACTTCATGAACAAGGGTGCACATATGGACTAGATTCGTTTCCATTCCGTTTTCATTTCCGGAGTTTAAACCAAACGGACCCTTAATGTATTTTATAAAAAGCCCAAGAGAATTGATAATGAATGGCTCTCAAATGAGCATTTTTATACCTCCAGCCAGCAAAGCTTCTAACTCTAACCAACTCCTACCAAACTTGCATATTACAGATACGAGTATATAGAATATCAATTAACACTAAAGTATGTAGACATATGAGATTAACATATATAATATGAGATCCCATATCCTCTACAAGCTCTTCTTTTTAGTTGGGGAATAATATGATCAAGATCCCAAGAGAATTGATAATGAATGACTAATATACTTGACTAATCTGCAAGCCAGTAGTATTGCCAACAAAATACTAATGTCTTCGTAAGTTACCATTTTTTTATTAAAATATTGTTGTTGGCATCATCTTAATTATCAAGTTTCTTTCCAGGTTCTGGTTCTATCTTTGTTCTGAGTTGCATTTCATGAGCTAATATGTTTTTTTTTAAAATTGTTTGAGTTCAGAAAACTGTAGTTTTCATCTGAATGATGTTGTTTTTACTAATTTTAGTCAGTGTGGAGCGGTCTGGGAAAAGACTACGTCTGAACTACCTTAGGCGACATAAATCATTTAAATCATGTATTGTTTAGCTAATTTTCCAAATTTATCTGATGTGAGAGCCCTTTCTTTCGGACCGAGATCGGACCATGGTCGAGATTGGCTTTGGGCCAAGATTGGTCTTGCCCGTGCTTTACCCTTCTTTACCTTCTTCATTTTACCTTGCTGAGCAAGGGTTTCCTCATACTTCCCAATCCAGTTCACGTCCTTCTTGCATCTCCCTTGTTCACTCTTGATCTTGTTTTGGTTTGGAAGAGTTTGGCTTGAGTTTGGATGTGTTGTGGCTTTTGTGATTGATGATGGTGAGTGCTGTTGTGCTTGGAATCCAGTAAGTTGTTGGTGATCAGTACCTTAGCTAACCACAGTTGTGGTGAGCATCTTCCTCCTTGCTTCTTCATTCTTTCTTCTTCCTTTCTTGTTCTTCTTCTTCCTTAGCTTAGGATTAGATGATTGAATGTAGGACTGATGTATGTATGTGTATTTTGTGACCTGTGTATGAATCTGGAAGAGAGTAGACGTGTTTGATCAAGTGAAGAGTTAAAGAGAAGCCGCGAGGTTTCATTCTGCACTGTCGCCGCCCCCGTGGCTAGAAGTCACCGCCCCCGCGGTTACCGTGTCGCAGCGCCTGCGTCGTGCCAGCGGCGTGCCAGCGTCCCTTGTCACCGCCCCCGTGGCTACGTTCCGCCGCACCCGCGGTTGCTTACCTCCGCCCCTGCGCCCCTTTGTTACGCAGGTGCGCTTTGTCCCGGGTCTACCTAAAGCTAGGTAGATCCTTTCCTTTCCTAGTTGAGCGATAGTAGCATGCTAGGTACGAGTATGAGTTTAGAATGAGAGTGAGTACGGAATGGTTATGCCGGTTATGGCTTTGAGGATTACGAGTTGGAATATGATCCCTTATGGATCCCTTGGGTCTAGGTGTGACCCTTTGTGTGATAGGATTGTGATATATTTATGTATGCCTTGTATAGGCCGTGTTATCCTCCAGTTTGGAGTGGACTGAGTTGAGGTTGATCCAGTGAGACGACTACGAGGTTGAGGTAAGTCCGTGGGACTTACTTAGTTGCCATTCCTTTATAGGATGTTGTGCATGAGTGGTGTGTGGTATATGTTTATAGCATGTGTTATGATGGTCACCGACCTATGATGTATTAATTGCCCATTGTAGGGCTGTGACAACTTTTCCATTCATCCCGTTGGGAGTTGGGGGTTCTCTATGGTCAGGCCAGACCTCGTAAACGGTTCGGGCACACTCCATTCCCTTAGGGTACACGGGGAGGTGTTCCAGGCACCATTCCAGCTGGTTATAGTATCCAGAGGCGAGGGGTATATTCCTCGTGTCACTTATGTTGATATGGATATTTATATATGAGTTTAGTGCTGGACTTTATAAAGATAATGAACCGGGTAAATGTATGAATGCATGATGATGTGTTAAGATTTCTGATGTGTGTTTGTGCTCTAGCATATTCCTATATTTGTGTATGGTTAGCTGACGGTTTCATACCGTGTTGTAGACACTTTGCAGGATAGGAGAGCTGCAGAGTGATTCAGAGTGGGTGATCCGCTAAGGGCTCCGTACACTGAGGTGGTATCGGGGATTTGGGTTATTTTGATGTACAGTTCAGTTTGTTTGTACTCAGCGGTACAGTGTATTACCTTTTTGGATATTTATATATATCAGTTTCATGTTTTGTTTTAATCTATCGGTGCCTTGTTGTAAGATCAGTGAAATTGTTGTCAGGCTAGGGTCAGGATCCATTGTGAGATCCTGGCCCAGTAGCACTCTGAGTCCTACGGATTTGGGGTGTTACAAAGGTGGCATCAGAGCTCAGGTTGACAACAATGGCACTAGTAATCTACAATAAAGGTCAAATAGATAACTAAACAGAACCCGAAAAAGGGTATGACTTTTCTAAAGATTTTGTGTTTTGAAGTGAGTACAAATGTTTTGGGATACCGTGTACGTGAGCCATCACCCCTTTGAAGACCTCGACAGTATAGATATATATAGATATTCTGTTGTGATTGATTTCATATATATCTATACATACGGCATATATATAGCCTTCTAAGTTAGGTTTATGCTCCGCAGATGGCTCAGACTAGAGCTATATCTGCAGATGGACGAGGTAGGGATAGATCCCCTCTTCCTTCAGTAGATGTAGGACAGAGTCAGATTCCCGTTGTTAATCCACCTACAATGGAGGAGGTTTGTGAGGTTGCTGCTGAGAATGTTGTTCCTGAGACTGGGAACGGTATAGCTGGGAGACGTACATCACAGCGAGTCCAGTTAGATGACTCGGATCGTGTCTCTATGAGGGGACTAGATTTCCGTGCGTATATCAAGCAAGTAGCGGAAGCGGCCAGACAAGGTAGACCTACCCCGGATCTGCCAGTACAGGAAGGATCATTTTGGAGATTCTAGGGAGTTACTCAGGTGCCAGTTGTATCGGCACATGTTGCTGAGATTCCTCAAGTTCCAGAGGAGCATAGAAGGCCTGGAAAGAGACCGCGGACTGGGCAGACTAGTAGTACTGGTGGGGTTATTAGTTCTGAACGAAACTGGAGACGTCCAAGTTCCCCCGCACCTGCACCGGTTGCGGTTACGGGTCGACGATGTTATAACTGTGAGGAGCTTGGACATTTGAGACCAGCGTGCAAGAAGAAGTTAGTGACTTGTTTTACCTGTGGCGGACTGGGTCACAGGGTTGTTTTTTGTAAACGGAACAGAGCCTTACCTCAGCAGAGTACTGATGAAGTTGCTGGTTCTGGGCAAGGCCCGAGCCGCTAGAGTCATCCCTCATCTACACCAGTTGTAGATAGGGTACGACAGTGTTTCAACTGTGCAGAGTATGGACATATCAGACCAGAGTGTACGAGGCAGATAGTGACTTACTTCACTTGTGGTGGACGAGGTCATAGAGCTGTCTTTTGTAGACAGGGTGGAGCTTCGTCTCAGCAGGGTTCTACTCCTGTCAGTATAGCGGGAGGTGGGCAAAGGCCACCTCAGCAGCAACAGATACAAGGACAGCAGAAAGTCCCAGATCGCCCTACGACTCAGGGATTTGCTCCTGGGCCTAGTAGAGGTTGAAGCCGTGGTGGGGGCACCACTGATACCAGAGGCCCACAGGGCCGAGTTTTTGAGCTGAGGAGTGCAGAGGAGCCAGCTGCACCTACTGCTACAGGTACCATTCTGATTCATGGTTTACCTGTTAGAATTTTATTTGATACTGGTGCTACGCATTCTTTTATTTCTAATGCCTGTGTAGGGTCGGAGGTACCCGTGAGATTCACGGTTGTCCCATTTCTGTAGGGACTCGTGTGTTACTAGTTGACTTCTTTGTCATGCCGTTAGAGCATGAGGAAGTTATACTAGGTATGGATTGGATGGCTAGACATTCTGCAGTCTTAGATGTAGGTAGGAGGATTGTTACCCTCTCTACCGAGTTAGGCCAGATAGAGGTTTTTCCGAGGTTGGGACCTTGGAAAGGTAGGTACAGTTATCAGTGCTATACGGGCAGCTAGACTGATTGCACAGGGTTGTGAGGCCTTCTGGTGTTATGCCATGAAGGAGGGGGAGAGTCCAGCATTAGAGGACATTTCAGTTGTCTGTGAGTTCACTGATGTTTTTGCTGAGCCGTCCAGTTTGCCGCCTCAGAGGAGTGTGGATTTCAGTATCGAGTTAGAGCCTGGTACGAGACCCATCTCGAAGGCCCCATACCGGATGGCGCCTGTCGAGATGTTGGAGCTGAAGAAGCAACTCGAGGAGTTGGCTGAGAAGGGCTTCATTCGCCCTAGCGTGTCCCCATGGGGAGCACCTGTCCTCTTCGTACGAAAGAAGGACGGATCGCTGAGACTGTGTATTGATTACAGAGAGCTGAACAAGGTGACCATCAAGAACAAATATCCACTGTCACGCATTGATGATTTGTTAGATCAGCTACAGGGAGCGATTGTGTTCTCCAGGATTGACCTGCGTTCCGGGTATCACCAGCTGAGGGTGAGGGAGTAGGATGTGCATAGGACAACATTCAGGACCAGATATGGCCACTTCGAGTTTGTAGTGATGCCATTTGGGCTTACGAATGCCCCAACAGTCTTTATGGAGTTGATGAACAGTATCTTCACCGACTTCCTGGATCAGTTTGTGGTGATTTTCATTGATGACATTCTGGTATATTTTCGTAGCAGTGAGGAGCATGCAGGACATCTAAGGACTGTATTGCAGGTTTTGAGGGATAGAGAACTTTATGCAAAGTTCTCTAAGTGCGAGTTCTGGATGCCAGAGGTAGCATTCCTGGGTCACATTGTATCCGCCGAGGGGATCAAGGTTGATCCGGCGAAGATAGAGGCAGTAGCTGCATGGCCTACACCGACGAACGTCAAGGAAGTACGTAGCTTCCTTGGCCTAGCTGGTTATTACAGACGCTTCGTGGAGGGATTTTCTGTGATTGTCCGTCCACTGACGAGTTTGCTGAGGAAGACTACCAGGTTTGTGTGGTCTGATCAGTGTATGCAGAGTTTTGAAGAGCTGAAGAGACGTCTGACTTCTGCTCCTGTTTTGGCACAGCCAAAGGGTACTGAGGATTTCGTAGTATACAGTGATGCATCCAAGCTAGGCTTGGGATGTGTGTTGATGCAGAGAGGCAGGGTGATTGCATATGCGTCTAGACAGTTGAAGACGTATGAAGAGAACTACCCGACTCATGATCTGGAGTTGGCAGCGGTAGTTCATGCACTGAAGATCTGGAGACATTACCTGTATGGTGTTATGTGCCAGATCTTCACAGACCATCAGAGTCTGAAGTACATTTTCACGCAGCGGGAATTGAATAACCGCCAGCGTAGGTGGCTTGAGCTGATCAAGGATTTTGATCTGGAGATTCTGTATCATCCAGGGAAGGCGAACGTGGTCGCTGACGCCCTGAGCAGGAAGACGCTTCGAGAGCAGGCGATTGTGAGGCTGACAGTTCATCATCAATTGCAGAGAGACTTGATCTGGCTAGAGTTGGACATCCAGTTTCTTGATGAGGATGCCCAGCTGCGTACTTTAGAGGTTCTTCCTGATCTGTTGGATGAGATCCGACAGAAACAGGAGATTTGCTCGACCTTGATGAGGATCAGAGATAGGATGTCTCGAGATGAGGCACCACAGTTCTTGCTAGGAGCAGATGGAGTGTTGAGACGCCATGGTCGCGTCTGTGTACCTGCTGATACAGAGCTGAGACAGAGGATATTACAGGAAGCTCACTATACACCTTACTCGATACATCCAGGTACGAGTAAGATGTATCAGGATTTGAGACGTCTATATTGGTGGGGAGGGCTGAAGCCCGATGTGGCCAGATTTGTGGCACAATGTGCGACCTGCCAGTAGGTCAAGATCGAGCATTTCCGACCTGGAGGTGAGCTCCATCCACTTCCTGTTCCACAGAGGAAGTGGGAGGATGTCACCATGGACTTTGTGATTGGACTGAGGCTGAGCCGGAGTTTTGATGCCATCTAGGTCATAGTTGACATACTGACGAAGACGGCACGTTTCATTCCTATTCGAGAGACGTGGCCGGTGAGCAGATTAGCTGAGGAGTACACTAGGCAGATAGTGAGACTCCATGGTGTACCGAGGACGATCGTCTCTGACAGAGATGGACGATTTACCTCGAGATTCTGGCAGCAGATTCAGACTGCCCTGGGGACGAGTTTGCACTTTACGACTGCGTTTCATCCTCAGACAGATGGTCAGTCAGAGAGGACCATTCAGACGCTGGAGGATATGCTGCGAGCTTGTGTGTTGGATTGGGGACAGGTGTGGACGGATCATCTCCCACTTGTTGAGTTCTCCTACAACAACAGCTGGCATGCATCTATTGGGATGGCCCCATATGAGGCATTGTATGGACAGAGATATCGTACCCCGTTATGCTGGGATGAGCAGAGCAGTGACAGTGGGTTAGCACCTGATCAGATTCAGGATGATATGGCTCGAGTAGCATTGATTAGAGAGCGTATGCTGACTGCACAGAGCCGTCAGAAGTCTTATGCTGACAGGAGGCGTAGACCTCTAGAGTTCAGGGTTGGAGCCCATGTGTGGCTGAGAGTGTCCCCGACACGAGGTGTTAGGCGATTTGGCATTAAGGGGAAGTTGAGCCCCCGATATGTCGGACCGTTTGAGATTCTGGATCGGGTTGGGAGTGCCTCTTACAGATTGGCCTTGCCTCCGAGATTAGAGGGTGTTCACCTTGTGTTTCACGTGTCTCAGCTGAGGGAGTATATACCAGATCCGAGACACATCGTGAGTTATGAGGATTTGGTGGTTGAGCCGGACCACACTTTTTTTGAGCATCCGATTGCAGTCCTAGAACGAGGTATGAGACGCCTGCGTTCGAAGGACATACCTATGTTTAGGATACAGTGGTCGAGACGAGGACCCGAGGAGGCTACATGGGAGACTGAGGATAGTATCCAGAGGAACTATCCAGAGTTCATTGCCGAGATAGGTGCACCAGTAGGATCACCGAGTAGATCATAGTACTAGCTTGGTGAGTCTTATGTGCTTACATGCTTATATGCTATGATATGTTATTTCATGCTAGCTTTGTGTGGTTATGATCTTATTAGATCTTGTTGTGCTAGTATGATTTTTGTTTATAGTTGGAGATGGCTCTTTCCTCCATGCTATTGGGACATGTTATGGTTTGGCTAGAGATGGTTTCCCTCTAGGCCTTGGACAGTCTAGTTTGCTGCTGAAGTGGATGGTTTCCTCCATGCTTATGTTGAGGATATAGAGAGAGTTGTACCTCGGCTTGTGAGTCCGAGTGTTTTCAGGATCTTGCAAGTTTCGGGACGAAACTTGTTTTTAAGGGGGTGAGATGTGAGAGCCCTTTCTTTCGGACCGAGATCGGACCATGGCCGAGATTGGCTTTGGGCCGAGATTGGTCTTGCCGCACCCGCGGGCACGTATGCCGCCCCTGCGGGTTCCCGCCCTTGCGGCCCTGTGATCCGCCCCTGCGGGTTACGGCGGCTGCAGCCGGTTTTGTTGACTCTTTGACCCGTGCTTTACCCTTCTTTACCTTCTTCGTTTTACCTTGCTGAGCAACGGTTTCCTCATACTTCCCAATCCAGTTCACGTCCTTCTTGCTTCTCCCTTGTTCCCTCTTGATCTTGTTTTGGTTTGGAAGAGTTTGGCTTGAGTTTGGATGTGTTGTGGTTTTTGTGGTTGATGATGGTGAGTGTTGCTGTGCTTGGAATCCAGTAAGTTGTTGGTGATCAGTACCTTAGCTAACCACAGCTGTGGTGAGCATCTTCCTCCTTGCTTCTTCATTCTTTCTTCTTCCTTTCTTGTTCTTCTTCTTCCTTAGCTTAGGATTAGATGATTGAATGTAGGACTGATGTATGTATGTGTATTTTGTGACCTGTGTATGAATCTGGAAGAGAGT
Source organism: Fagopyrum tataricum (assembly GCA_002319775.1). NCBI lineage: Eukaryota > Viridiplantae > Streptophyta > Magnoliopsida > Caryophyllales > Polygonaceae > Fagopyrum > Fagopyrum tataricum. The sequence goes on along the minus strand of CM008281.1, from coordinate 37,691,893 downwards.
AGACGTGTTTGATCAAGTGAAGAGTTAAAGAGAAGCCGCGAGGTTTCATTCTGCACTGTCGCTGCCCCGGCGGCCAGAAGTCACCGCCCCCGCGGTTACCGTGTCGCAGCGCCTGCGTCGTGTCAGCGGCGTGCCTGCGTTTGCCAGCGTCCCTTGTCACCGCCCCGCGGCTACGTTCCGCCGCACCCGCGGTTGCTTACCTCCGACCCTGCGCCCCTTTGTTACGCAGGTGCGCTTTGTCTCGGGTCTACCTAAAGCTAGGTAGATCCTTTCCTTTCCTAGTTGAAAAGAGATTGCAATATAGTTTAAGGACAAAGCATTCCAACTTGTTTCTCAAACTATATACGCCGGATGTAAAATTTGAACGCCCAGGGTATATAGTTTAAGGACAAATACATCTCCAACCTTTACGCCAAACGTGGTTCAGGGTATATAGTCCGAAATATCCGGCGTACTTGACCTTTTTTGTAGAGGTGGTGTGTGGAGCGAAATTTTTGTAGTTGGTCTTTGGTGGATTTGGAAGTGGAGAAACGAGAGAATATATAAAAATTCACACAATCGTGGGGAAAGACACGTGGAATTTCGTGGTGGATAGGACATCCGAAATGTACGTGCTTGGAACAAGAACATGATGCCTAGTGACAACTCATAACTTCACCCGAGATGGTGTGATGAAGACCAACATAGATGGTTCGGTGGGAAGAGATGGTAATGCTATTGTTGGTGGTATGGTTAGGAATAACGTGCGGGAGTGGCAACTTGAATTTGTCGTTAATCTTTGTGTATGCACGATCCCAATGAAGGAAATATGTGGCATTTACCATGGGCTAAAATGTCTTGGGAGAGCATGAGTTAAAATGTGATATTGAAATCAGATTCAGCACTCTCCTAGGCAAGACTATCCCTTGCTACCACCCCCAGTTCCAACATACATGTTTTTTCCGAGGCGAATAATGTTGCGGATTGTCGTGCTAATATTGTTTTTTTTTTCACTTTCTTGTTGCATTAAATATATTGTTTGACCCTCCTGAGTGATTACTACTTAACCCATTTTTCTTATTAATAGATGTGCGACTAATATGCGAGGATAACAATCCTCCTTGTAACAACAAACAGGGGAAGGTTCAAGAAATTTTTATCTAGCGGAATTACCTCAAGATTAATTTGTTCCAATTAGAATATACAATTTGTCTTGACATGTTTACAAACAATTCAATTAGTTATTAATAATTTTATAACTTAAAAAAAATCCATAGAATAATTTTATCAGACACTTAATATATATATATATATATATATATATATTTTAATTTTTTTGTATGACTTTAAAAAATTAGTTTGCAATATGCTTAATATACTATCAAAGTAACACATACTTAAGAAATAAATTAACCATAATACCACCATCTGATAGAACAACTAGGGAATCTATCAGTTAACATTATAAAGAGAATAAACAAACAAAATCTCCCTCAAAACGAAATTCAAAATAAAGTGTATTGCACATCAAGTCAAAATTGATGGTTCTCTACTAAACTACCAATGAAATTTATCCAAAAAGGAAAGGAAGGCTTTAATTATGATACAACATGGATATGAGTTATTAACATTATGTCAAAGCTGAAGAACTTCCTATGAAAATTGTCTTTTAATTATATCTCAAGAAACGAAAACCTAGAAAAACAAAAGTTGTCAGTTCTAATACAATATGAATTTTGTCAACACCCAATAGAGAGTGCTAAACATTTGTTTCTAAAATGTCGATATACATTATACAACATCAAAACCAATAAAGTCCGAGATTTTCTCCATAACTACGACCCAACTAGTAATAAATTTACGGATATAATCAGCAAAATAAAGAAAAAAATATAACCCACAAAAATTAAGACAAATAATGGTTACACGGTGAAACATTTGGTTAATTAGTAACCAAATAATTTTAACACGATAAAAATTCCAAATGACCAAAACCATCTAATCCAAAAACAAATTCACGATTGGGACGACGCTACTACGAAAAACAAAAGAAACAATGCTAGCCCCCAAAACAAAGACGGAAAACAAAAAACATTAAATGACATAAATCAAGTTTGAACGATGTCAAATTAAACTTCGACGCCTCAAAAAAATCATTATGATCACTGTGACTTTGGCTATATCATTCATCACCATAATTCTAAAACACTCGCTACTAGAATGGTACGATGTGGAGCAAAAACTATCCATCTTTCAAGCGGAAACCTATGCTCTAAGAGAGGGCGTACAAAAGGCCATAACTTTAGGTTTTCATTGAAATTGAGGGGATAATCTCGTCCTTATTAACTAAATCAATCAGATTTGAAAACAACCATGGTAACCAAATATGATACTTTCTGACATTTCCATCTTGCTTTCAAGATATACACAAGTTTGAGTACAACATGGTTTTAGGGAAATCAATATAGTCGCAGACAAACTCGCTTATCTTGGTCATGAAGCATATCAAGAAGACGAGACCCTTATGCGAGACGTTAAAAACCTCATCCGCAAGGATTCTCATGGACACTAACTACTAGATGTTGACCTTTTTTGTTTCAGTATAAAAAAACGTAACACATACTTTATACTGTACATTTAGACTTTTAAATTTTATCATAAAGTAATTTTTAATTAATATTTATTTATAGCCTTTTTATTTTATTTTACTAATGATACAGATAAAAGGAGTCCTATACAATTTGTTATGTTAAGAACAAATTATAAGTTTTATGGATGTGGTTAAAAAACTGAATTGTTCTTCATTTTATGTGATAGTGAGAAAAAATATTAAAAAATGAGTTAAAGATTAATGTTAGTTCTACTACGTGAGTTTACGACGTGAATGCTTACATCTTTAACACTTTGTTTGTTTGTTCATGTATTTATAAACAATTTTATCAGTCGAAAATTAAGCCCGGATAAACTGGGCCAAATTTGTGTCAAGGCCCAGGCCCACGAACATCTCATATATATATATATATATATATATATGGTCATAAAAGCTTGGATTAATGCTTAATTGATGTATATGGTCGAGGTATAATTCAAATAGAGTCAACAATAACTTAACCCCATGTTAATGTTTATTTTCGGAATGTCTAGATAACTGACACACGTTACACAATGTAATATCATAAAATATCAAAAATACAAAAAAACAACAATAATACCCCATGTTAATGTTTAAATCATGACATTGTTTGGTATTTCAGGTAAAATTATCTCAATTCTCATACTAACTATTAACCGATTCAACAGTGATACAACTTATCAATCTATTTTCATAATACAATTACGAATTTTAACAACAACAGTGAGTGGCAAAATCGATATAATTATGTTTACGAAGGTTGGTACATCACTTTTAACTTTTAAGTGGTGGTGCCATTGAGTATGTAGTTATTTGTAATGCTAGTCTTCTTCACTTTCACTAATCACTTGCTAATAGTTCACGTTAATTATTCCTACAAATTAATATATATGTACTAATAATATAAGAGGATAAAAGTTTATTGTGTTAGCAAGATTAATTATATTGGTAGGCTGTTCCCAGTTGAAGTAATTTTAAATATCTTTTTTTTTTTAATTAAAAATTTTGATTGTGTCACCATCATGATTGAAGATTTGTCATCAATTGTACAGTCATAAGGGTTATGTGATCAACAATATTATCATCTAATGGTTGTCAACAATTGCAGTGTCATTAACCGAATTGACATCAATCAATTATTATTATCAATTGTCTTGTCGTTAACGATACCATCACCAATTGTGTAGTCATACATTATTACCAAACCACAAATAATTAATCGAACAACATAAATTATGTTATCACATTTTATCATCAATTATACTATTAAAAAAATTAAAATATACAAATAAATTTTAAAAAGTAAATAAAAAAGAATGAAAATTAAGATTTTATCTTTTTTATTACGCTAAAAGAACTAAAGATAAAAAGGTGAGAGTTAAAGATTTTAAAATTCAAAACTCAAATAATTAAAAACTTCTTCCTAATTATAAATTGCAAGTGATTGAGAACTCACCCAACTAAGCATATGAGTACATAGTAGTAGAAGTCACTCAACTAAGTATATTTGTACGTAATAGTAATTAAAAAATTAATTTATTTTTTTTATTATAACTACTTACCCTATATACGTAGTTAGAAACCACTCAAATATCCACACAAATTGCGATGTTATGCTGACAAGTAACAAATAGTGATTTTCGCTGATACGTCTAACAATCTCACGTATCAATCACCATCTAAGATATAACATTATTGTAATTAAAAGTGCCCAAATTCACGCGCCCGATTTAAGTGTACTTATAACTGATCTCTTAAATCATTAATCGAATATACATATTAATCTGTGAACACTATTTTATTCTACCCAGCTTTTAAGAAATTCAATAAAACGACATAATAATAATAATAATAATAATAATAATAATAATAATAATAATAATAATAATAATAATAATAATAATGAAAAATAATACGTATATAGTGCGGTTATATAACTTATTTTATGCCCCTATCCGGTTAAGTATACTGTGTAATTTCACCTTTAATTTTATTTAAAATGTAAAAAAACGTACAAAATGGTCAGTAATTTATAAATGGTTTAGTAAAATTTAGTGTAACTGTGTTTGTAATTGTGAGCGCGTTGTCGTGGCGGCTAAGGATGAACTTCGTTTTCTTGTACTTTGATGGCATTTTTTTAAAATTCTTTTTGGTTTATTATATGTTTAAGAATTATATATATATATATATATATATATATATATATATATATATATACAAATACTTTGTTTAAAAAATCAAAAACTTTTATCGGGTTTTATTTTTCATTTAAAAAATTCGAAAAAAATAGTGAAAAATAATCGTTTTCAAAAAACCCTCGGCTCAGTTTCAATTGATTTAGTCGGTTCATGATTTGAAGAAAAAATTATTAAAATATTTAAAAGTGACGCTTTAACTTTTGTTGGACGGATATGAGGTGGAGGTAGTATTTTGTTAGCAGGTGCCTTATTAAGTGTGATTTGCGGTAATTATTGAAGTAATGGATGGTTAGCTGAAACTGACCCTATATAACGAGTGGTTTTCGGTGATTCATCAAAAGTAAAATACATAACGAAAAGTCACAACACAATAAATAAAAAGATCGGCAAACGGAGTAACCGTCGTGAAGAACCGCAACAAAAGAAAAAAAAATAAACAAAAATATATCATGGAATCCCAAAACTTTAAGAAAAAATAAGATGATCAATCGACGGGAAGCAACGAGCACAACATCCCTCTTTGAAGAAAGTACACACGTAGGAAGCCTGGAAAACAATTGTGGACACCTCAAATTTAGACTCATATCAGAGTCATCAAAGTCGATCACAAATACACGTCCCCTCCTAGACAAACCACTCGAAACGCCACATAAACAAGCATCAAACTAAAAAGACGACACTACAAAGACAGGAGTCTTGATATGTAAAAGTGTATAACTTTGATGGTTAATGATTAAAGATTTATAAGAATATAATTCTTCATAAAGTTGGTTTCGTTTTATTTTTTATTTTTTTACAGAAATAAGAGACTTTGAGACTAAGGGGGTGTTTGGTGGTAGATTAGTAAAGGTTATTTTAGATTATAATTAGGATAACATCACAATTATTTTCCTCCTCTCTCTTTGAGGGAAACGTTGAGCGAGACAACGATGGCACTATGTAAAATGTAAATGCGACGCGCATCTCGGATGAGCCCGCAAAATTCTAGACGAAACGTTGCCTAGTGGATTAAAAGGCCAAAAAGATCAACATACGGAGTAACCGTCATGAAGAACCACAACAAAAGAAAAATGAAATAAAGAAAAATACATCATGAAATCCCGAAAGCAGATGGATCTCGAAAGAAAAGTAAGATGATCCAATCGATGGGAAGTAACAAACACAACCTCCCTCTTTGAAGAAAGTACATAGGTAGGAAGAATGTAGAATAATTGTGTACACCTCAGATTTGAACTCACATCAAAGACATGAAGATTCGATCACAAATACACGTCCTCTCCTAGACTAACCACTCAAAAACGCCACAAAAACAAGCATCAAACTAAAAGGACGACACTGAAAATACGGGAGTCCGGACATGTAAAGTGTATAACTTGATTGTTAATGATTAATGATTTATAATGATATAATTGTTCATTAAGTTGGTTTTGTTTTTTTTTAAATAAAAGAAACAAGAGAATTTGAGATTAAGAAACAAAATCACAAGATTCACTCCTCATAATTTTACTTTATAGATACTTTTTTAATTTGTTATTCTTACTTCTTATTATCAAATGATTTTACTTTTTTTGGAGGAAAACGTTGAGCGAGACGAAATTGTGCATTTGGTCTCATGTTTACTTCTTTTTTTTGTCCTTCCTTATTGTTTTCTTGGGGTGAAAGGTGCATGTAAGACACAGAGAAACCCTAGCCACCAAACACTAACATTTTGTAGAAAATGAGTCCCACATAGCAAATCGTGGATTAAAAAATCGGCTCCAATCAAGAAGCACTTCTCCTTAGTTAGCCCGTATGGAGACGTAGAATCCGGGTGTAGCGCGGATAAGTACTTAGATCAAACATATATGTTCGACTTAGTTGAAAATGGGAAAAACGAATCTGTGGCAGAGATATCGAATATCTGTTTTGAAAGTTCTCGAGTCGAGAATGTATTCATGGAAATGCCACTTTAGAAGAAAGATTTCACGACCAAGAAACTTGTTGATTTACCTAAGTATAAGGGGTTTATGTTTGTTGTTTCCTTGCTACGATTAATAGAGGTTGGATTATCGACTACAAGGCATTGACGGGGGATGCTTGTCATGGAAGCACAAAAAAAGTTATTCTAAAGGGTTTGAAATCCATGTCTATCACTACTATTACTTTAACAGGGATAGAGTTTGCATGATAGGGATAGTGTATCCCCTTGTTTTCTCACAAATTACTCTAATAAATGAAGTTGAGAAAAAAGATTACTCTAAAAATTGTTGCTTTGTTGTTGAAGAAAGTTAGAGCTTTTTCCTTCTCAAATAAAGCGTCTTGTTGAAGTTGGTAGGGTTAGGCCATTGTTGAAGAAGTAGAGAAGGGAGCAAAATAGAGCGTACGGTGGTCTGGTTGACCTTGTTTGTAGCATTCCAAAGGAAAGCTCTAGCCGGAATTGGATAATAATTGTTGATCTATAGCAGTAGCAATGAGTTTGAAAGGGAGATCATCAACACCGGTAGCAAAAAAGACTACAATAGTGAGTGTTTTTTCTCCTCTTTGTTTGTAGTTGAACTCGTAAAACTCGTTTAATTCCACTAAAATTTTCCTCCTCTCTCTTTGTGACCGGAATCGGAGAATGATTTGATTCCATGAAGATGGATGTAAATTCACCTTTATGCAAATTGACGAAGTAGCGAGTAGGCCGGAGCCTAAGTGATATGAAATTTCTACGCGTGAGGACAGATCGCACCCTAGTTATAGACTTATAGTCAATCTCCCCACTTTCAGTTTCACCAATGTATCAACATTTTCTACGTAAATAATATGTTATTATAGTAAACTCATGTCTATTCACGATAAATGTTTGACATAGATTACGAAGTATTATTTTGTTTTATAGCTTACTACTAGCATAGTACCCGTGTCTCGTATGAGATGACACAAAATTTATTCATAAATTAAAAAAATTAGTATAATAACTATATAGGTAAGCAAAAACCCAAATATTATTTTATGATAAAAATACATAATTTTATTATAAGAATATTTATATATTTTAATTATAATATATTACATTTGCTAAAATATATATTTCATGATTTTCATATAGAAATAAACGACAAAGTTTTTGCATGATATACATAGAGTTAGTCTATTGAAATATTTTATTTCTTATATTTAAATATGGTGTTGACATGTGGCAAAATCCTAAGTGGTTTAATGTAATTATGACATGTGACAAAGTCCAGTGTGACTTAATTTGACGATGACACGTGGCTTTATACACTTTTGTTTTAGTATTAAGTGTTAAAATCGTGTAACGTGAAATAAAAATAATTTAAAGTCAACGGAATTTTTCAAACATTAGAAACAAATGACTCTAATAATTCTAATGTAGAATTATACTTGTATTCCATATACACTTCATGTTTTATACTTTTTAGTTGTGTAGTTATTTAAATAAATATTAAAAATCCATATAAAGATTTAAAATTTGTATTAATATAATAAAATATAAACATATAGTAGGATTGAACAGTATAGTTTATCTGTATATTATTTTATATAACAAAGTTAAAATCTTATATAGTTATTCAATTTGGTAGAAAATTTAAAAATTATTTCTATATGTAAATTAATATTACTTTACATATTAATAATCTTAATTAAGTGAAAAAAGTTTAAAATCATATTACATAATATTAAGGTTACATGTGGTAAAATGGTAGTTCTAAAAAGGAAATTATTAAAACCAATAATTCATAGATAGTTTTAATTGGTATAAAAATAACATAAGATCAATATCTTTTTATAAATGGCAACAACTTTATCATTATCTCTATAAATAAAATAAATAAAATAAGTCAAAGAATGATGTGGCACAACCTATAGACGACACATAGCGAAATATGATGTGGCTTAACGTGGGGATGTCATGTGGCAAAATCTGAGGTGACTTAATGAGGGAACGACAACTGGACATAATTACTTCTGTTTTAGTATTATATAATAGTAGGTTATAATAGTAGATGTAATAAAGAGTCAGTGTTACAATAAAAATAATATATAATAACTTTAAATAGAATTTTAATCTTTCAATAATATCAACTGACTTATATTTATGTTATTAAGTAAATTAAATATTTTTGTGTGATAACACTTGTTATATAATCTAAAATAGTATAGAATCTGTCATGTATAAATTTTACATAAAAAAGACAAATAATTTAATTTTAAAAAATATATCTACATATAAAATAAAGATAAGATTAATATATTTTCACCAAACAAATATATTTAGTACTTAAAACAGGTTAAGATAGTAAATTATTAATATGTAATATAATATTTTAACTCCTAAATATAGGATATGAGTAAATGGGTAAACTTAGTTAGGTAGAAAATAATAACATAAAAATAACATATAAATATGAAAAAGAAATATGATAGTTTTTGGATAAGAAGTTAGCAATAATAATAATAATAAATTTCTCCTATAATTATACAATTATAGAAAGTCAATATATAAAATGGAACCATATATTAAAAAATTATATAATTTCCCTATTTAAATTATGTCTTTATTTGTTATCTTAAATAAGAGAGATAAATATAATTTTTGAAAAATCATGTAAATTAGGTGGCATAATGTAAAGGCGACATGTGAAAAAATCCAATGTGACACGATTTAAAGACGACACTTGGTATAATCTGATGTGGCGCAATGTTATGATGACAAGTGACAATATTCACTTCTGCTTTAGTATTATATAGTAGATTTTAGTATACTTTTACTTGTATATAACGATGTTATGCTAATAAAATAGATACGTTTTTTCTAATCATTTTTTATATGGTATCAAGCTTTTTTTCTTAATCATGTATTTTTATTTAATCTTAGAAGTTTATAGGATTTTTCCTCTATCTTAAGGTTTGGAAATTTTCAAAAAATTTTAAAATTATTCTTGAAACCCTAATATTTTTATTTGTTTTCCCTTATACCCCTTCTTAATATATTATATTAGAATTTTATTATAAAATAATAAATATATATATATATATTAATTTAAATTAATTATTATTTATTAAATTTTAAACTAATAAATTTATAATAGAAGTATTTTTATATATTTGTAAAGTAAAAAAACTTAAAAGTAAATTTAAAGATAATTTTTATTTTTTGAATTCAAATAAAAAATATTTTTGATTTAAAATAAATATACAAAATTAAATGTTAAAAAAATATATGTTTTTTTATTTAATTTTAAGAGTCTATAATTTTAATTTAGTAAAAAAAAATTTTATTTTTGAATTTTATTTTTTTATAATTTATTTTAATTCGAAAAATAAAAAAAATATGTGTTTTTAAACAAATTTAATAGTATGAAAAAGTATATTGTAAACTAGAATTTAAAATTTTTTATTATACTCGATTTCACAACACTAAATTATAATTCTAACTTCGTCAAATCACTAATCCAAATGATTATTGGTGTTAGTTAGCTAACTAACCCCAACCTAAGAACAATTATTATTGGAGTTTCATATATCAATTCATCTTTACACGTTCTATTAAAGCAAGAGATTTCTCCGAAATTGGTAGACTAGATAAGTTTCAAAGTCACTATCTCATTAACTCATTGACTCTTATGTTATAAGTCATAAAACAACTGAAAAAGCGCGTATAGGCAAACCGTTATTTTAACGGTTCACAAATTAACGCGGCCAATGTATATTATATAAACTATATAAGTGTTAGTAATGCAACTTATACACATACTCAAATCCAAAGAACAACAACCAAGCAACTAAGCAAGCAAGCTAGTTACTACAAATGGCTCCTCCTCCGCATTTGATCAAAGATCTCACCGTGACCGATACCACAATAAGGTTGTCATGGCCCTCTCGGCTCCTCCCTCGGTTGCTAGGTCAAGTAGCTCGTTCTCGGATGCATTTTCGAGTAAGGGATAGAGAAGGCAATGTTTGGCGACTTACATTGCAGCACGCGACAACGGGGCTATTACAAGCCTGTAGTTACTGGGGATTGGCTTCGGTTTGTCAAGAGTAAGAATCTAAAGGCAGGAGATCGAGTGATTTTCTACGAAGATACCGAACTTAGAGCTCATTTCTTGGTGTCTATTAGGAGGGCCGAGAGGTTTCGATTGTTTGGTAACGATAATGTCGGATTTACAGACGAGGAGTGACGTGTTAACGTACATTATTTGCATGGAGGTGTACGTATTTTTCAACAACAAAAATAGCGTAAGAGAAAGCAAGCATTTTATTTCGTTCCCCGTTTAATGCATTTGATATTATAAGTGTTATTGATGTTTATAAGTGTTATTTCGTAATACAGAAGCACACGATTAGAAGATGAGTTCTCTGAAATCATTACATGTGTCTTTAACAGAAAAAATAGAAAAAACTACTGATACTGCAGAGCTTTTTCTTTCAAAATCCTAGCGATCCATCCATCTAAATGCAGCCCTCCAAATAAGTGAATTCTTAGCTTCTTCAGTGGCTTCATGTTCCTGTTGTTCATGTCAAATACAAATTAGTGAATCAATGACAAGTCATAAATTTCTCCGTTATCAACAAAGAATTTGCAATTTAAATTCATAATTAATAGCCATGAAGACATAAACAAAGTCATGCAATTGAATCATAGGCCCTTACATGATAGTGCTATAAAAAGACGATGTGTTTACCTACTTCTCTATTGTATTCCAGATTTTTAATAATCCTCATCCATTACAACAAACAGTGCATAAGTCAATATAAGGGGAAAGCTTAGAGTTTGCACATACCTTGCAGTGGTCGACCTCGCTCCATTGTTATGACTCCCTGAAAGTGGGAAATTGTGTCACGTTACAAATTGAGCGCGAACCATCACTGTTTGAAGAACAAATATTCACCATAGTCACAACATAGATGAAACAATTAAGTGATGATGATAATCTATTGTCTGTTTGAGTCTACCTCAGTGTGACGGCTCAAAGATTCGGAAGAAAACACGTGTTTTGTTGGTATTTATTCTAGTGTCAACCTATGATGCCCATGTCGTCAATGTTGTGTGGAATGCTGTTTGTATAGACATTCCAAGCTTTACTGAAGCATTTAATTGAAAATAGCAACCCCTGTTAGCAGCACAAATTAAGATAATTCAGTCCACCGTCAAACCACAGTTACTGGTAAAAAGATTTAAGTATCATTTCATGCTCAACACCAATTTTCAGTGATAAAATCTGCCTAATAATATACTATATCATGAATATAAAATACTAAAATAGCATCCTTATATTTAACACACCACAAGTGACCTCATGGTTTTATAGTTGATTCAAGGAAATTTTTAATCAGATATTATGGATTCATATGTAGGAATAAAACACGCATGGCAGATCATCACAACCTCAAGTAGTGAGCAAATGTATTCATCTCTCTATTCAGTTTCATTACCTTGCTGTGATTCAATACCCTGAAAAGCCAATGAATAATAAATTCCACATGCATTCAGATTCAGTGCCTTTTGGTTATCTAAGATCAGCAGACATATACATCAATATTGTCCATATCAATTAGAAAATATAAAAATTCAGATTCAGTATAGCTTATTGTCCCCATGATATTGTAATTTGGTTGAGTTTAGTATAGTTCTGATGTTACAAAGGTAAAGCACAACAACAAGTGCTTGCAGAATTCAATTAAATCAACATATCATAGCCATTCTGCTGAATTGGAGCAAAATAACCTATCCATGATCACATGTAGAGATACATATAACTCGTTATGATATGAAATGCCATAAAACGTAATCTGAGAAAACTTACAAGTCAAACAATTTCGATGGCACACATCCTGACAAGGATCCTTGTCCCGATGGAGATGATTATCCGACGAGGACGGGAACAATTTTCAATATCCGAACGGATACGGGGTGGGGAACCCATAAAAATATAATGTGAAAAATTAAATGGGGACGGGGATTCCCGATGGGGATGAATATTCAACGGAGACGATGATAGGGAAAATTTTCAATACTCGAACGGGTATGGGATGGAGATAGCGGGCATTATTTTAAATGCGAATGAGGATGAATTGGGTACTCCGCGCCCCAAATCCGACCCAATAACACTCCTAGATCGAGCGACTGAGGTAGTTAAATTAAACATAAAAAATGCTGTCTTTTATTTTATTTTTTCTTATTGGTGTCCCCAAACATTGGACTTTTCTTTTTGGTCTCCATTAAATTTTAAAATTCTTCTTGGTAGCATCATTGTTTTATTTGTTTTCTCTTTATACCCATTCTTAATGTATTATAAAATAATAAAAAATTTAGAAATATAAATTTAAAACTAATTATTACTTCATTAAACTTTAAACTAATAAATTTATAATATAAGTATTTTATATATTTTTTAATTAAAAAAATTCATAAAAGTAAATTCAAAGATATTTTCTTTAATTAATTTTTTTTTAAATTATTTTCAATTTAAAAATAAAATATAGAATTTTTTTTAAAATAATTAATTCTTAAAAAAATTTAGAAGTCTAGAAAATTTAAAAATATAGTAGCTTTTTATTTATTTTTGAATTTAATTTTCTAAGATTTATTTTAATTCGAAATTGTTTTTAAAAAAAATCGATTTTTTTAACTTTAAGATTATGGAAAATTATATTTAAAACTAAAAAAATAAAAATTAAACATAAGTTTTTTTTTAATTTTCGAATTAAAATAAATTGAAGAAAGTTAAATTCAAAATAAATAATTTATTATATTTTTAAATTTCTAGACTCTTATATTTTTTAAAAATTATTTATTTTTAATTTAAATTTCTATATTTTATTTTAACTCAAAAATAAATATATATTTTTAATTCAAAAAATAAATAAAAAATCTTTAAGTTTAATATTCTGATTTTTTATTAAAAAGAAAATAATAAATAAATCTATTATAAGTTATTAGTTTAAAATTTAATGAGGTAATAACTAGTTTTAAATTTATTTTTTTTTAAATTTAATTATTTTATAATGAATTTTTAGTATAATATATTAAATAGGTGTAAAGTGAAAACTAATAAATTCGTGAAGATATGAAACACGAAGAGGAATTTTAAAATTTAGTGTATATATTAAAAAAAAATTCAAATCTCGAGGTACGAGAGAGGAAATCCATAAATTAATAAATAAAACTTTAATTAGATTTAGGGGAGTGTATAGCTATCAAACGTCATCCCAAACTCTCAATCCACACGTCCTATATATTCGTGTTCGGTAAGAATTATATGAGATAAAAATAAATGTAAAGATGAAAAGTAGCTAAAACTATTTATAATCAAAAGTATTTAGATATTATAATCCGAAACTAATTTCATCCATGTCATATAACGGAGCCTCTATTTGATTTTTCTTAAAAGTAATATACCATATTTGATTAAGTATATGGAGTGATTTAAATTTCAAATTATTAAAAATATAAACTTTTTAATTAAAATATTCATTAATTATATAATTGTTGAATATTTATTTTTCCTTATTATAAAAAGTAGTAATTAGTAACAAATAAAATTATTTATCATTTTTTTATAGTAGTGTCTAGATGAAATTTGATTTTTTTTAAAAAGGTTTTGACTATTATTAAATAACATTTTTTAACCGATCAAAACATCCACTATAAAAATCGTGTGATATTATTATGTAAATATTGTATTATTTTATACGTCGATTATAATTTCACCTCGTAAAGCTACTTTACACCCCAAACAACGATATTTATATTTCAGCAATTTATACTTAGCAAAAAAAATATATATTTCAATAATTTGTATGTCATTTGTATAATACTGAAGCATGGGACAAAAAACATATTATAACTAGTTTTAACTAATTGTATTAAAAAAAAGTGAAAATTTTAAGTATAATAATAACAGTGAACTTTATAATTCGGCGAGACAAAAAATGTAATATAGTGATGATTTCGTTTATTTTTATCCAGAATTTGAGATCAAATATTCTAAAAGTCAATAAATTAGTGAAAGTAGCGTCAAGTGGATTTGTGTCTTGTCCTTGTCAACGCGTTGCCGTGGCAGCCAAGGATGATTTTTTTTTTTCTTTATTGTTTTAGTATAATTTATTAAAGAAGTGTATATAAACGTACGGTTCCATATATGAAGCTTCTATTCTATTTATTTAATTTTGAATAATATACTAAACTTCCACGTTTCCATCACTGTCGGACTCGGGAGTTGAGCTTTTAGTGAAATTTTGAAGTTTATATGTTTAATCCGACGTTTTATATCATATTGTTATCGTCCAAAATAATAAGTACTTGGAAATTATTTTATAATCAATTAAAAAAGATAAAATTTATTTGTGCTTATGTGTTTGGTTTATGCCTAACATATAAGTGTACTTGTATGAACAAGACCTTAGATTCACGGTTTGTTTGAGTCAAACTTTAGCAGCTACGAACGAAATTTCATCAACCCAAGTTTTGAGAACTCAGGGTGTTACTAGGTAGGACCTCACAGTGGATTTCGGCCTTAGTTTGACATCAGTGAGACACGAGCCTTACAACAAGACACAAATATCTTTTAAAAGTAAAATGTATTCGATAACAATACTAACTGTAAAAGTATTCAGCAGCCATGCATATGAAATGAAAATATGCAGTCCAACTAATCTTACTACCGAAAGATAATACTCCCAAATACTAATCCCCAATATGAAAAACCGACCGGTCACTCCACTCCCGATTACTCGGCAAAAACATAACTTGCAAAGTCTATCAACACAGTATAAACAGTTAGCTAACAATTCTAATAATAAGAAGAAATAAAGCACAACACATATAAAGAAAGTGGTAAACACAACAACATGCGTAGTCAATGTCTCGATTTTTATCTTTTCATTTGGTGATTACATTCTAGTTTGTTCAACTTTTCTGAGTGGCACGAAGACCCCCCCCCCCCCCCCCCCCCCCCCCCCCCCCCCCCCCCGCGGGGTCCCTGTAAACCAACAGGAACTGGTTTCAATGCATTTTTCCCCGAATACATTGTTGGACTTGTCGCGGGAGCCTTCCAGTCGCCTTCAGATCTGGCCAATGATGCAACGGCCCCTTATCATACACTTGGGCCTCTCCAATATTAAAGGTGCATGTGGTCTAGTCAAGTTTCAATTAATAACACGAAATACACACGCTACCCTAGCACACTCTTAATATTATTACTAAAGTAAAGTAAATCCGATGAACTCCCTTTATCCGGTCCAATAACCTAATACGCAAATCTCGATTCGTCCGTCGAAGATCTCACAATCTTGATTAAGATGTGACCATATTTTAGTATACTCGTTCTACAATTCCATCATTTTTAGAGTAAGATCTCTAGAATCACTACTCTTATCATTCCCCAAATTCTAGGTTTTGTAGACCTCTACGTCTATTCCACAATCTCGTATACTCTTATAAATCCACAAATATATCCATCATTATCCATAAATCTACTTATCATCACATTTTCATTCTCAATTCCTCACATTCTATATCAATCAATTTCTCTAGTATCGTCCACTACTTTATTTTGCTAGATAAATTCTCCTCAATCCACTCTTGTATACATTTTCTAAAATCCGTAATCCACTAACAACCTTAACCTATAGGTCATAAGGCATTCCCGTTATGCAAAGTTTCAAACTCAAGTCCTACTATAATTCAATCCATAACATCATTTTAAAAATATAAAAACTATTTTACTTTAAGAATTCCACTAATTATTCATAATAATTCCGAAAATAAAATAATGGCTAAGTCGTGGGCTCGATTCTCACCAAAGACACCGAGGGTTCAAAAGTGGAATTAGCAAAGTGCAAGGGTCTCGGTTTCAAATCCCACCGGCAGCAAAAATGTTGATTTTGATTAGGATCTCAGAGGTTGCAAGTTCGATTCCTCTTGGAAGCACAAACCAAAATTAAAGTTGGGACATGAGGACAGGGGTTCGAAACCCACCGAGGTATAAGGCAACACAAGACAATATACATGAAGGTTGTGGTTTCGACTCTTTGGGGTGACAAAATGAGAAAATTGCACATACATAACTAAGAGGTCGGGAGTTTGATACTAACCAACCGTACGTGGAGGCCAGCACCAAGTGGGATCACTGCGTCTCCGGTTCGAATATCTCTAGGCACAAAACAAAATGCGGCTAAGACATGGATTAGTTGTTTATTGTTCGAATCTTGTTAGTAACATTCACACCTTACTTCTTATAATAATGCATATGTATAAGAACGTGAGGAAGGGAAAAGGGTGTACTTATTGCGGCGTCGATGCGCCGGCGACCGGGCTTCGGTGGTTAACCGGTAGCCTCGTCGCATACGCTTCTACAAGAGAGTAATAGTGGGGTTGTTTAGGAAGGACGCAATGGAGAAGAAGTGAGAGAGAATGGTGAGTGCTTATGGCGACATTCATGACCATAATAACGGGAGTTTGATACTAACCAACTGTACGTGGAGGCCGGCACCAAGTGGGATCACTGCGTCTCCGGTTCGAATATCTCTAGGCGCAAAACAAAATGTGGCTAAGACATGGATTAGTTGTTTATTGTTCGAATCTTGTTAGTAACATTCACACCTTACTTTTTGAAGTATATATAATATAAAATAACAATAATAATAATAATAATAATAATAATAATAATAATAATGATAATAATAATAAAGATTGATATACTCTCACCAAACAAATTTATGTACCAATTATATTTATAAATTTAGTTATTTAAAAAGTAATACCATAAAAGTAATAAATATCAAAGAAAATATCATAATTTTTGAATAAGAATTTGAAAAATCTCCTTTTATAATTATAGATAATTATAGACAGTCAATAAGAAAATTGAATTATATCTTATATAATAACATAACTTCCTTGTTTAGATGATGACTTAGGGTGTGTTTGTTAGTAGATTAGGATTATTTTGAAGATTATTTTAGATGAAAATTAAAAGAGATTAAAATTTTACATAGGATTTATTAGGGATTAATTAATTTAAGATAATTTAGATGGACGGTTTGGTAAGAGTTTTTTAATCGGCTTAATTAATAGAAATTTACATATTCACCCTCAGGATCTTTGCACATATAATATCGAGATCAAGCCAATGATCGGCGATTAATGGAACAAACTAATGACTTGATAAACCAGTGAGGCGATCGGAGAGGACCCTTGGGGTAGACGGCTACGATTGACAAGCGCTCCTTTTGGTTTTTCTTTTGTGTCGGGTTTTGTTTATGTGAGGGTATATGTGGAATCTATAATAATTAAAAGAAATTAATCCCCTTTAACCTTGCTGGAGGGAGGTTATTTTTTAGCCATTTTTAATCTCTAATAACCTCCCCTATAATCTCTCTTAAAATTTACATCTTCAATCAAACATGTCAATAAAATTAATCCCCAAATTATAATCTAAAATAACCTTGACTAATCTACTAACAAACACACCCTTAATTTGTTATCTTAATTTAGAGAGTACTAAAATAAATAAAATAAAGAAGTAAAAATCAGGTGGCACAACCTAGGGACGACACGTGGCGAAAATCTTATGTGGTTTAAAGTAGGGACGACATGTGGCAAAATTTGAGGTGGCTCAATGTGGGAATGACAAGTGGCGTTATTTACTTCTGTTTTAGTATTATACTAGTTTTAATACCCGTGCCCTGCACGGGTTAGACTATAATTGTGTGTCAAAAAATGTTTGATAATTCATTACGTTGATAATTGTCTTAATTGTTATGTGATACTTGTTGTAAGGCTGCATTTTTCACATTATGAATGGAAATCAAGCAAGAATTCAAATCCTGCAATAACAATCGGAAAAGATGATTCCGGGACAATATCCTTTAAGATACTCGAATGCCAAAGTTAGTATCAATCCTAGAAAGAATTAGGGTTTATTAAATTAAATGTTAGAGTACGTGATTTGGGTCAACGAATAGACGATATTGTAAAATTGATGAGGTGACCGGACAAAATTACCCCAAGTATCAGTTCACGGGTTGTTTTATTATATAAAATATATAAGAAGTAATGTGTAAAACATTTACTAACAAAAAAAGTAGGTAAAACAAATCATAAATTTTAAATTAACAATATTAAATAATAATATATTAAAATATAAATGAAAGATATTTATATAATATAAGTAACATGTCTAAGTAAAAAATTACAACATCAAATAGTTAAATTTAAATAATATATTACCTAACAATTAATAAGACTAATAGGATATATCAAGTTATTAAAATAATAAATCTTACTAAAAATATTTTTTTGAAAAAGTAAAAAAAGAAACACCTATGGAAAAAAATCGATTTTTTTCCATATATTTTTATTACGAAATATATGAGTTTTTATACAAAATCATTTATAAATATCAGAAATTTTTTCCAAAAAAATATTAAAATCAATTCTTTTAAAAATGAAAAACACGGAAATTTTTTTTGATTGTTTTCCATATATTTTAATATAAATTTCATGAGTTTTTATACAAAATTATTTAAAAATGTCTGAAATTTTTTCCCAAAAAATATTATAATCAAATTTATTTTTAAAAATGAAAATACTTATTGTTAAAAAAAAGAAAAAAATTTAATTCTAAATTTTCTTTATTCTAAAAAAATGCAGAAAACTTTTGTTAACCGTTTTTAAAAACTGATTTTAGAAAAAAAAAATTAAAGTTTATAAGGTTTAGAATAAAATAAAGTTCAATTAAAAATTAAAAATATAAATAAAAAGATATTAAGATCTTTTAAAGTTTAAATAAAAAAATAAATTTTATAAGTTATAAAAAAAAAAGAAGTAACGTTCAATTGATAAATGTAAGTAATTAAAATAAAATAAAATTTAAAATAAGTTATATATTTTAGAAAGTATAAAGTTCAATTAAAAATTAAAAAATATTAAGTTGACAAAATATTAAGATCTATAATGGAATTGTAAATCTCAACTATTCTGATTTTTAAATTACAAATAATTAAAGGTTAATTAATAATATGAAGGAATAATGATAAATATAGTTAGTAAAATATTTAATAAACTCGTAAATAATAATTAAAATAATTTGTTTTAATATGGTGGGACCATAATCAACAACAAATTGACACGTGTAAATTTAATGACGTGGATTTACCAAATTGTGTCACGTGTAAATTTGATGACGTGAATTCACCAGACTGTGCCATGTGTAAGTTCACGGACTGTCTTAGTATATAGATAGATATATATATATATAGTAGATGGAACACCATCAATGATGATTGAAATTGTGAGTGATAAATAGAAAATAAATATTACATAAATTTAAGCGGTTTTATTTATTATGGGCCCGTTTAATTCTAATCGAATTCATCCTCTATCCGATTATACATATGAGGGTCATTTTACCTTTTAAATTAACTTAAGACATAAACATTTTAAATTGATCATTAATTTAATTTTTTTATTATAAAATTGTCAAAGATATAACGTGTCGTTACTTCAGTTGAATCATGATGACCATTAATAGGCTGAGTATAATAAAAGAAACTTTTTTTTATTCTATAATTCTATTTACGCTATAATTATTTTAATGGCCTTTATATTTCGGTAACAAAAATTTAAAATAGTGACGATTTCATTTACTTTTATTAAATATTCAAATGTCAATAAATTAGTGATAGTCGCGGTAAGTGAGCTTGTGTTTAGAAACGGTCCCACAGTATTTACGATATTCTACGCATAACATGAATATTCATTCGTTATAAACATGTACATGTTATTTCGATTTTTTGAATATTCTATCATAACGAGATAATTTTATTCATTATTCATTAATATAAGTATTTATATAAATAAGCGTAATTATTTATTTTACTTACGTCGCATATTGAAATATAGAACAATTGTCCGTCTCTTTACAAAAATTCACACTTTTACTATAAAAAATACACATCTTTAATTTATTTTACCCGTACCGAGTAAGAGTATGTGATGTCTCATGTGAATTGTGGGGGCCTTTGAGTTCTTCACGCGTGAGCTCCGATGTGGAAGATGGGTAGCATCTTTTTATGATGAAACATTAGTTGATAGATTAGACATGTGTGGATAAATAATCGGACGAAAATGGTAATAAAATAACATAACAAACAAAATTTTGAATAACAAGGAAAAACATTAAAAGTTAAAGTTCGATATAAACGGAGCATATAAAGAATTATGTATATACGAGCGTATATACACATTAAGCTCAACTTTATAAGATACGTCTAATGAAATTTTATACTAAACAGACTAACAACAAGAGAAAGCATTTTTTTACCAATTTTATATACTTAGACTTAAAATGTTGTAAGTAAAAATTTAATATTTACGACAAAGTTACACAGAACCAATCCCTCTAAAAAGTGATTGTGATACTCAAAGGTAACAGCATCGTGAACCTTTTATTTGAAAGCAATTGTAAATCATTGAATTTTGATTATTCAAAACCCCTCCAAATATAAAATATATATCCACCCTCCAATCAGACGCTCTAACACCAAAGTTATAACTCAAAAAGTCAGATTACAAAAATTTTCAAAAGATATTGAAATTTATTATCGGGCGCTATTTCTGTGTGAAGTATATCTAATTACATATTAGGAAGTCATGCGCATGTAAACGCACGTGTGCGTTCAGTCAAGTCTAACTCATGAGATTAGTAGAGTTTTATTAAAGTCAGACACAAATGGAGTGTAGAGCGAGTATTCATGTGCGTTAGACTTAAACTCACTACATAAAACTAACGAAATTTCATTCTAAAATCAATTGACAATAGGTAACCAACCAACCTTATGTACTAACCTCAAAATTTCTCTACTATAGAACCGAAAACTTATCCAACAAATTAAATCTTATAAATAATTAACAATACGTGAAGTAGTTCACAAATTCTTATACTAGACTTAAAATCTTCCAACTTTAAATGCCACAAATTACGACGACATATGATCATTGGTGCTAGTTGGTGCTAGTTGGCTTATCAATCCTAAACTAATATAGGTTATCATTGGACCTCCATATATTTATCAACTTTCCTTATATTTTCAATCGGATAATAGAGATCATAAGACATGTGTGGTATGAGAAAAAGAACAAAAATTAATAAAGTAAAACGAAAAACCGACACACATATTTATAGTCGTTGACTTAATAATAACATGTTCATTTTAGAGAGATTTTAGTGAGTACTTTCGGATTAAAAATAAACAGTCGATTAGAGACAGATAAAACGCAATAATATGTAAAGTAACGAAACCTTAGTAATACGTGATCGCCAAGTATAAAACATGGTCAAATTGTATACCCCGTCCTAGACCCAGAACAACCCTCACCTCCCATACCAATTCAAGGGAATATCGTCCCCTCGACCTCTGACTGAATTTGTAAAATATAAGATTTCTTTATTAATCTTATAATTATTAGTGGACTTAAATATTATAATAAAAAATTATATTATACGACTATTTGTTATCGGGATAATAAAAATGATTCAATCATGTAATGTCCGTATAACTTTAATTAAGCGGTATGAGCTTAATGGGTGAATATATACCGGACTTTGACTCAATAGGCTTATTGATATTTTATTAGTTCATTATATAAACGATATTAAATTATAGTTCCCAGTAAGTTAAATCGATTAGCCATTTTCTATTCTATACCCATTAGAGAGAAAACCTAAAGATATTCTAAGGAGTTATGATCGAAGAAGACTATATAACTGCAACGTTTATTTGGATCGCAAGTTTCGCATTGACGTGTGATTTGATTCCTACAATGAAATTAGATATTTAATTCTAAACTATTCGATAACACGACATAATTAATCCTTCCGTTTATTGTTTATAAAGAACGCAACGTATATCAACAAAACAAATTATTCATTTGCCCTCGACGCTAGAAAAAATAATTTCAATTCGGTCTTAAAAGCTGAAGCATTTGCCCTCAAAACTGGGTTACAAGAGGCAATCAGACTACAAATTAAAAAGATCGAAATCGAAGGTGATAACCTGTGTGTAATCAAGACACTCCAAGGTTTGTGGAATTGTCCGTGGGAGGTCGCGATGATTATATCCGACTCCAGACTGGATCTTCGTTTCTTTGACGAGATCCGTGTTAGATATATTTTCAGAAAGATAAACTGTGTTACTAACCGATTGACCCATCTGGGAATCTCGACCCCCAACACCAATTTTTCTAAAGATCCCGAACTTCGTGTTATCATCCGCAAGGATGTTTTAGGTTGGACTACCTCTAGGAGATAGGCCAATCTAACCGATTTCCATTTTAAAAAAAAAACACAAATTATTCATACCAATTCGTCTTTGCGCGTCCAATTGCAAGAGGACTCACCGAAATTGGTAGACTTGTTAAGTTAATTTAGTCAACATGAAGTCGTTACTTACCTCGTCATCTCATAAGTCACATAATCCAATTTGAGAGGGCGCGTAACGATAGATAATTATTTATTATTACTAAATTAACGCGGCCACTTGCCAAGCTCTAATCTATATTATATATATGTTAAAGCTATAGCACTTTGTAACGCATCTTAACATAATCAACTCCAAAGAACAACAAAGAAGCTACTTTCTACAAATGGCACCTCCTCCATATTTCACCAAAGACCTCTCCGTCACCGATGCAACAGTAAGGTTGTCATGGTCCTCTCGGCTCCTTCCCCGCTTACCGGGTCAACAAGCTGCTCGCTATCGCACACATTTTCGAGTTTGGGATGGAGAAGGTAACGTGTGGCAATTTTGTTGCAGCACGCGACAAAGGGGCTATTACAAGCCCGTGGTTACCGGAGATTGGCTTCGGTTTGTCAAGAGCAAGAATCTCAAGGCCGGGGATCGAGTAATTTTCTACGAGGATACCGATCATAGAGCACAATTCTTGGTGTCTATTCGGAGGGCCAGGAGAATTCGGTTGTTTGGTAATGACATCGTCGGGTTTACCGACGTGGAGTGATGTGTAATTGTGTATGCTAAACGTTATAGTAAAGGCTCCGTTTGTCTTTCTAGCTCCTTAAGTTCGTAGCTTATTATGGCATATATATATATATGAATGATTATGGGTACCTTAAACTTATGTGGCATACTTCACGAATCCGTGTAATATATTTCCTAATATGCATGTATTAAAATATATATTATGTAATACATCTCACGTACCTTAGGGTAATATACTAATTTATATCCAAGTACGTTTTTGTTGTCGTGCCTTCTACTTTTGACTTATGAGTGTGCTTGTCTCTTTGAGCCCAATCATGATAAAGGTAGAGTTTGAAATTTTGCATAATCAGTTTGATTTACTCCAAACCTTTATTCCATTGATATCTTTACAACTTCAAACCATTTAACCTGGTACTTTATTAACAAATTGTTGGATTTTTTTTTAAAATAATAAAAGAAAGAAAATAATTTCTGAAGTTAGGTATGAAAAAAAAGTAATTCCGAGAATAGGAAGACAGTGGAGGTTCGGGTGAGAGTCGCCGACTGAGACTGCGATTTATCGAATAACTCGCAGTTTCAGCCAGCCGAATTTTTTTTATTTTTTATTTTTACAAAGAAGTCACCTAAGACCGCGACTTTTTTTATTTTTTTTATTTTTAAAATTGACAAAGAAAGTCGCCGTCTAAGACGGCGACTTTCTTTTTTAAATATTATTATTATTTTTTATTATTATTTTTTTTATGCCAGCGAATTTTTTTTAAAAAAATTCAGCATAAAATTTTTTCGAGAAGAAGCATCGAAATCCAACGTAAAATTGGATTTAAATTATTTTCGCTGGATTAAAAAAAAAAAAGAAGAAGTTTCTTGTATTTTTCTTTTTAAAAAAAAAGAAGAAAGAAAGTCGCCGTCTTTCTTTGTCAATTTAAAAAAAAAAAGAAAGTCGCCGTCTAAGACGGCGACTTCTTGTAAAAATAATTATAAAAAATTCAGCCGGCTAAAACTGCGAGTTATTCGATAACTCGCAATCTCAGCCGGCGACTCCCACCCGAACCTCCACTGCCTTCCTATTCCCGGAATTACTTTTTTTTCCATACCTAACATCAGAAATTATTTTCTTTCTTTTATTATTTTGAAAAAAAATCCCAAATTGTTACTCTTTCTCTCCTCTAACGTCTTCGGTGAGAGTAAGTTTAAACCCTTTTCACTTATCATCTACATCTAAATTAATCAAATACATGAATCACATAACACAAATCTTTCCCTTTCACATTTAACCTAGTGCATGATTGACATGGGTAAACGTCCCTAAGACCTCGGGTCTTACAGATTGTATCAAAGTTGAACTTGAGTTACGAGTGTGCTTGCTCTAGTAGGCGGTCACTTGGCTTGGTTGACGGTCCTTGGCCGGAAGTGGACGTCAGGAGTTTAAGTAGGGGAGATTGTAACATTCCGGAAATGGGGATTTGTGATTATCTTAATTGTAAGGATGAGTTGTTACCCATGTCAACAATTCTTCTTCTTTTTCATTGGTAGAGTGATGACAAATAACTCTGGAGTTAAGCGTCCTCCTGCGAGAGCAATTTTAGGATAGGTGACTTCCGAAAGTTTTTGCGCGTGCATGTTTGACATGGGAACAACGTCCCTAAGACATCGGGTCTTACAACAACTTTGCTTATTCACACTAACACGCTCGACTCAATGTCCATCCACTAGTCGACTTCTCCATCATCAATGTGTGCTACTCCTCATAATAAGGTCGTTCTCACTACTCACAACCGCACTTCTTATCGGCCCTTAACGTTTTGGTTCCTTTTTACTCCCTCATTAAACCAAAAATTCAGCAATATATAATAGGTCAAGTTACTCAAGTTCATAAATGAGAGTGATGTATTAGATTGTTGAATTAATGTATTGTTTTACATCATGTAATTATATTTTTTTAATTAGTCGGTGGATCTGTAACTCTTATCGGATCTGATCATCTGAAATGTTCAAATGTGTTAATTTTTTCTTCTTCTAGGTTATATTATATAAATGTCTTTTGGATTAAAAATCTAATTTGAACCTAAACTAGTTCGATTTTAAATTTGGGTCATATATTATTAAAATAGACTCTAAGTTCAAATCAAAACGGAACCGATATTTTAGATTCGGTTTTTATTCTTGTTTGTACAAAAATAATTTATAGTTCAATATTTTAGGTTCCTTCAGAGCATATGTTAAACCCTAATAAGATTTATAAATCATGACACTAAAAAGTGTAATATAAAGTATTAATATATTATATTGAAATACAACAAACTAAAATAAAATTTATGCAAAATTTGGGATCGGGATAGAGAAACTTAAAGTGTAAAAGTTAAAGCATATATTGGCAAAGCACTTGGGTTGACTAAAATACAAATGATGTAATCACAACGAAATTTACATTTTTTTCGGGTCCATGGAATGAATCTAAATTATTTTGAACCTCTCATTACCGTGCCGTGTTAAAAGATAATTGTTAATAGGTTGTCAATCTACTCGACCTGTCGAATTAGCGGAGTGCATTTGTTACTCGAATCTGTTCAGACATTAAAGAAGATTATTTTACCGCATCTCTTATATGAGATGTGTTAGTTTGATGTATAAAGTTTCATGAGTAATTTCTTCTACTGTAAATTGATTTTAGTATGAAATTTTGTGAACTTATTCGACAAGTACGATCTATGTCGAATTAAAAATTCAACGAGTCCTTAACAATTGCATGATTCTTATCAGACATTGATGTCTTAGGTTGTATCTACACCACATTCTAGAAAAAAGTGCTCTCAATTTGTCGTTGTTGAATATGATGGATTTGATTTTATGGTGCAACAATGGTGATACTTTTTTGTACTCCGTTGTATAACAATTAAACAAGCAATTCTTTTCACTTAAAACTCTTTTTTCACTCTAAACATCGAATGATCAGTTACTTATATTGGTTTAAAATATTTGAAACTTTACCACTTACATACACCCTTTATCACTTTACACTTTCATTAAAAATATATATATATATATATTTGAAGCAAATAATCAATTTGCTATATTGATTTATATAAATTGAGGGTGAGTTGGCAGATGGTCTTCTTATATATATGAGTATTAAATAGGCTTTTTTGATTAAATGAAAACAATAAAGTCCTTATTTTTATTTGAAAAACAAACTAGGCCTTCTTTTGTATATGAGCATACCAAGTAGGATCTTTTGAACTCTTGCTAACAAGCCCACCAGCCTCTCACTATTACTAATTGAACCAGGAGGAGTGACGGTGCCGCGAAGAAGTGACGGTGCAGGAGAGCGGTTTCTACACGGATGGCGGCGCAAGAACACGACAGTAGTGAGACCGTCCTTGGCGGCGTTGGATATTGAACCCTGGCGGCGGCGGTGACCCTTCCCTGGAAGCGGCGGTGTTCTTTTCCATTCCCGATCCAAGTTTGCTTATCAAAATTTGTAATCATTCAATCAAATAGGTTTTTAATTAGTTAATTAATTAATAAAAATATGGAGCTAATCTGTATCTCATGGAAAATAACCTAGTTAAGGTTAGACAAATTTTAGCTTAAATGAGTTTTGCTCTCAAAAATATCCATCAAATTTATCAAAACAAATGAATTTATTCAATTAATTACCCAATAAACTTTGATTACGGTATCAATTCCGATAAGTTAATGTCCTTCAAGCCGTACACTTGACCTATAATTTTGTATGTAGGGATGACAACTTCACCCGCTCCCAATGGGTATCCAATCACCCGAACCACAAAAGCGGGTAAAAACCTGAAAAATCAGGGTGATGGGTAGATAATGGGTGAAGACTTTTCACCCACCACTCAATCCGATACACCCGAAGTATCTTGAAATTTGTGTAATTAGTTATAAAATTCACAAAGAATATGACAATTGTATTGTTATTTAAGTTATAATAACACATTAAAAATAGTTTTTATTTTAATTATAGATATTATTTGTTTTGAAGATACTAGTTTTGTACTATATGTGCAAAAATACTTTAAAAATAATTTTAAATCGATAACATTCAAAATTTTAATCACCCGTGGCTAAACCCAAACCACCTGGTCACTCGACGGGTGATGGGTGGTTATACCCTATAAGGTAATGGACACGTAATAGAAGTGGTTCACCCACCCATCACCCGACCCATTGACGTTCCTACATGACCCTAAGCTCCTATCAATGGTTCGTTTAGATTTTATATATAAGGACACATTTCTAAGAAAAACTAAGGATCATATATGAAAAGCTATGATGCACGGACACTTCTAGACAATGTCGTTTCCCGTGTCCTTCCGTGTCGGAAACTTGGAAGCTTCCGGAAACTTTTCGGACACAGTCAAAATAGTGAGGTCACGATCAAGACACGTTTCCAACAGCGGAAATGGGTTGGACACATCCAAACCATGATCATGAATGACAACTCAATGTGGGATCAAAGAGGGATCCAAAAGAGATGAACAAGACATCCATGAACGTTATGTTTTAGTTTCTTTTTTGGAATTCAAGATGAATAAGACATTCATGACTACTACCTCAAATATTACTTAATGCAATCAATGTTCTTATTTATCAATACTTCTACAAAATTATATGTAAATTTCTCTTCGCAAAAACTTTAAAATGATATATTATTTATATTTTTTTGCCGTGTCTCCGTTTCCTACGATCTTTAGGATTGCCGCTTCCCCGTTTCTCGCCGTGTCCGTTTCCCGTATCCGTGTCCGTTTACGTGCAACATAGATGAAAAGTGTTTTTCAGTACAACTTTTTCACTTTATTTAAAACTTTTGACAAAATTGTGGACGCCGATCAATCAGATCAAACTTTTTGGATAATAGTTATACAATCCAAACAAACGGTCCTCACCAAAGTGTCCAATTCCGGTTTACCAAACATATCAAGTATTAACTCTGCACTGAACGGGATTTGTTAAGATCTATTGTTGTTGAATATTTTTCTGAAAATTTTGTACATTCATGCAAATCGTAAAAAATAGTATACTTCTCTTCAATCATATTTTAATACAAATCATAAAAAATAGTAAAAATAGTAAACACAAAATTTCAAAAGTACCCTTCAATCATATTTTGTTGTGACACGTGATAAAAAAAGACTCTCATTTAATAAATATAAGATTACAATCATTTATCCTACCAAAAAGAGAATTATTAATAATTTAAAATTTAATTTAGATTGAAAAATCAACCAATACGAATTATTTAAAACACAAATTATTTGATATTTCGATTTTATTAGGTTTTATTAAAATTGTTAATTTATATTTCAACTAAAAAAAATTTAAAAATGTATTAATAGATATAAGATAAGATACCAGCGAGAAAGCTCTTATAAGCATCAAGTGATAAAATGTATTTTTCTTTCTTGGATTTGTGGGGCCAGGTGGGGCCCACAGAATCAAGTGTCCACTTTCACTGGAGCCTATACAGTAGGCCTCGTCAGCAGGTGGGGCCAGGTGGTGCCCACAAATCTCAGTAGACATCCATACGCCTACCACCGCTGGAAATGCTATATATACACGTGAGAAATCACAAACTAATTAACCATTCACTTTCCAAACACAAAACAACATCAAGCTTACTATACATACAAGAACCAATGGATCCATACCAACTCCAACTCCAACTATTGGGGCAGAAAAGCCTATCCAACAACGACGTAGACCATCAACTTGCTTTTCCCGTTCACCTTCTCGACAACGTGTGGATTCCAAATGATCCGAAAACTTTCAGGTTTGGAGTCATTGACAAGTTCGAAGAGAGCTGGGAGTGGCAAGCCCGCGTTAGGAAGGACCCAAATGGAAACCCGAAGCCTGAAATCTATGGACGAGAGTGGAAGCGCTTCGTCGAGAAGAAGAAACTCCGGCTTGGAGACATGTTGGTCTTCTATCGCCACCCTCACCCGGCTCCTCACAATGCTTTTGTCGTCGGTGTCGAGAGGGAGATAACTATATTGGGAAGGACCATCTATGCACCTCTTGATTAATGTGCAATATGCACAAGAAGATAAGCACGAGTATATGTCAAGCTAAAGTGATTCGAAGATAGTACAAGTCTATCGATCTTATATTTTAAGTTCCTTAAGCTTCATCCATGTACCTTATAAAATGAACAAAAAATACGATACATAATCTTTCTAAATTTGTGTTCTTGAACATCCATTTCTTAGTCTATACTTTTTTCCTTAAGTTTGATAACATTGACGGGCGCTATTAATTTCCAAAGGACTTAATACATCTCATGTATTTAATATCGTGTTATATATATTGTATACTAATTTGGTTTATATATAGGTGTTAATTAGCTCGTGCAATGAAATTGAAAATTTGGGGACGGCCACTGTCTCTATGTAATTCTGTTTTTTTTTCGAAGGACTATTTAACATTGTGTTTTTTTGGTCGTAAAACACATATTATTAAAATTATCAAACGTGTAACTTACGAGCACAAAGACTAAGTGTTAGATATAAAGATATATATGTTTTTTTTTTTGAAAAATTATGAAAGTGCACAGTCTTGATGTGTGTTAAAATCAATTTTCTAAAAAAATTCTTAAATTTACAGAGAAAATTCAATATTGATATGTATTGAGACTGTGCGTCAGCGTTAAATCTCTAAATCGTAGTCTCGGTGCGTGTATGTTTTAAATACCGTGTAATATTGACCATGTAATACGGTGTTATACCGGCTGCGTTGATGGCTCACTTTTAACGAAAAGATAAGTGTTAACTTAATTGGGTTTAAGGTTGTTAAGGTCTCCTTGCAAAAAGCAAGGAATTCTTACCAATCACCATCAAAGATGGTGATCGATTTTACCCATTTATGTAGTTATTTTTTAATTTTATTTTATTATTAGTCTTTATCAATCTTTAAGATGGTGATCGATTTTACCCATTTAAGGTTTTTTAATTTTATTATTAGTCTTTATCGATTTTACCCATTTATGTAAGATCATAGCTTTTGTAATATATAAATTTAATTGTAGAGGTCGAAAAAAGTAGAGATTATTTAATTGTCTTCGAAATAATCATAAAATATCTCAGTGATTTAATTCTATACGTATTTATTCATTATCCAGTTAAATAAATGAAGGTTTTCACCTTTTTAAAACTAATTTACGATATAAGTTTTAAAAATGATCATTAGTTTAATTTTTTTATTAAAAAACTGGTCAATTGTGAAAAATATATGTATAATGTTATATATATATTGTAACACTCAAAATTTTTAGAAAACGAATTATCGTGTTATTTCTATTTCCGTAATTTATTCTACGGGAATATCCGACTTTTATTTCAAAACCGTAAACCGTAAAATATTTTACGAGAATGTCGGAAAATATTCCGACCCGTAACGCCCGTTACGGAACTAGTTTAACGAGTCGGATCCCGCCCTTTCTTTTCTTTCCTCTTTTCTTTCTTTCTTCTTTGGGGAATCTCGGCCTGCCTATCTCGGCCGGGATCGTCGCCCAGCCCGCGGGAACACCCGCGGCGCTTTCCCTCTTCCCACACCAGCTGCACGTGCCGCCCGCCCAGCCTACGCCTAGGCATGCAGCCGTGCCGCCCAGCCTACCCGACCCCTCATCCACGCCCCCTGCTCCTTACACCTAGCCGACCCGACCCCTCGGCCTGTGCAAGACCGCGACACTCTTTCCCTCTTCTCTCCTCTCCCTTGTCTCCCTCACGCATCTCTCTCTCTCTCGACCTTCACCCTCTGTAGCCACCTCCCTCAGCTCTCTTCAACGTCCAGCCGCCGCCCCGCCGTCGTCACTTTGCCACCTCTACGTCCCGAGCCCTTGGAGCACGCCGGAGAGCCACCACCGAGACCCCTCTCCCTCGTTCTGCGTCGGGGATGCTCAGGCAAGGAGAGCCGCAACAAGCCGTCGCCGTCCCGGGGTAACCTTCTCCGTCGCCGTGCCTCGCCTGCACGGGCCTAGCCGGAGCCGCCAACGCCAGTCGCCCTCCCCTCCGCCACGCCTTCTCCTTCGGCCTCGGGTGAGCAACAACTCACTTCTCCCCGCCACTGCAGCGTCCTCGCCGGAGCTGGAGAACGGCCGCCACTGGGAGTAAGACCACTGCCGGCCACCTGCAGCACCACCGAGGAAGTTAGCCGCCGCCCTTGCCCCGCCGGAGAAGCAGTGATGCCGCCGGAGAGGCACTGCAGGATCTTGGCCGAGACTGCCCAGAAATCTCGGACGGGCCTCCCCCTCTTTTGGTATAATTGCGATTCTGACCCTCACTTTCGGTATATTTACAGTTTATACCCAGCAATGTGATAATTACAGTTTATGCCCATATGTGTTAGGAATTGCTTAAGTGCCCGGAAAATATGTTAGCGAGTTTTTACCTCGGAAATTAGACGAGTTTATCATAGGTTCCGTTATGCTATAAGTTTACGATCAATTAACATATGGGCGAAATGGATAGTATCATGATAGGTTGGAATTAGCATAACGTAGTGGAAATGCCAAGTAGCGGCTTTTGAGACCTTAGGAGAATGTGAGGAGCGGGATTAGACCTAGTTGGCTTTTACGTCATTATTGACGGTAATTATGTTGGACTCTAGGATTCGGTCCTAGAATGGGAGTCAAATGATCATGCGTAGGTCATTTGTGTAGAAGTCTTAGACTTCTCGAGTTGAGCGGGTTTTTATGTTACCTTGTTGTGAACAGGTTGAGTACGCCTTCCCAAGGGAAGCGTGAGCGTTTTGTGAGATAACGTTTGCGACGAGGTAAGTCTCCGGACTTACTTAGCTCATATTTTCTGTATTATCATTGATGTGTGTTTGGTGGTGCGTGTTTATGTTTTTCTATAACTATTAAACCGGTAAATAGGACCACCGACTTATATGTATAATTTTGGCCCAAGTGTATGATAACGGGCGGTGACAATACTGCCTAGCCTTGCGGGGTCTAGGGGATTCTCGGCGACTTGCCCGGCGGGTTAGATGGACGGAGGCATCTGTGCCATTCCTTGCTGGAGGGGGAACCGAGGCGGGACCATTGGGGTCTCGTGTCACAACCGAAGTTGAATTAGAACGGGATATGACTTGATGATGTAAAGATAAAGAAACGGACTTGTGTGATTCATATTATATGCTATGAGTGTGTTTGTGCCTTCACTACTTTTCTAATGCGTAGAATGTTAGCTAACGGTTTTAAACCGATTGTGTTGATGACTTGCAGGTTAGGAATGCCGCCGAGTGAGGCGGAGGAGTGGACAGCCGGGGTCTCCGTACATTATAGGACGGGGATGTTTTGAGTCTTTTCATGTCGTCTTTTATGGATATTATCGGTTGTTAGCATTCAAATTTATTTACATTGTTTTGAGGACTCGGCTGAGTTTCCAAGTTGTAGTTTCGTACTTTTCGTTTCCGCATACATTAAAACATATTTGAGTTTTCGACCTTTATTTGTGCCATGTTGGAAGGTCTGTTGAAATTGTTGTCAAGCTAAGGGTCGGGACCCATTGTGAGGTCTCACCCGTAGCGCCCCGAGTCCCGCAGATTTGGGGTGTTACAAAAGTGGTATCAGAGCCCTAGGTTGACAACAATGACACTCGCAACCTTTTAAAGGCCGAATGAGGTATAAAACAGAACCCACACGTGTTCTGACTTTTCGTTTTCAAAATCATATGCATGAGTCGGAATTGGGTTAGAATGTACGGGACCACCACTCCTTCCGCAAACCTCGGCGGCATAGATCTCTGGATTAGAATTTTGTACTTATATTATTAAGTGCGTAGTTATTATATAGTTATATATAATTTATGACCTTAGGGTGATTGTGGAAATTGTATGTATCTAGATACTATGTGACCTTAGGATGTTTGGGCTTGCATGCCTTGGATATGTATTATGAACATGTTACATTTATGCTTTTAAGTTATTATACCGGATCATAAATAGTACTACGTATTTATATTTTAATAAATGCAATACGAAATCAGATGGCACGTACGAGAGCGACAACATATGTAGGACCCGATAGGGGTAGACCACCACTTCTCCCCTACCGCCCAGGAAGGCGGGGACGGGTAGGAAGACCTCCCGGTGCGAGAGATAGAGTTGGGGACGCATCCCATTGCGGACCCACCAGTTGTGGGTGCACCAGCAACAGAAGACCTAGTAGAGGAGGTTGCATAGAGCATCATTCCCGAGGCTAGGGATGAGACCGTGGTTAAGTCCGGAGCACAAGGTTCTTCATCTACCAGGACCGGAGGAGCGTCCGTGGCAGCTACTGTATTTGGAGATTACGTACGTCGAGTAGAGGAGGCATTTAGGACTGGAGCACCACCTCCCGCACCACCAGTGCCTGCAACTCCACCAGAGAGATCAGCTGAGGTCACACAGAGGGTGACCCCGGTTCGGGCTGCACCAGAGATAGTTGCACCAGTAGTGGTTGCGCCCGAGCCAGTTGTGGAGGTTGCTAGGCCGAGAGACGAGCTGAGGTCTCCGAGACCTGATTCATGGTTGAAGGCTTTCAACCAGCAGCATGTACCCTACTTCAACGGGAAGGTAGGGTTAGAGGTGGAGCACTGGATTGGGCACGTTGAGTCAGCCTTAGAGGCGATCCGTTGCCCAGAGGAGAGGCAGGTAGAGATAGTTCAGACACTGTTTCGAGAGCAGGCCCAGTACTGGTGGAGGACAGTTAGAGGCGGTGTGACCAGGATGGATCAACTGTTGAGCCTCGTCAGGGAGACCTTTTGCCCAGCTTCACTGAGGAGTGACAGAGTCCAGGATTTCTTGGAGGCAAGATTTGAGGACGTCCCAGTCATTGAGGTGATCAGGCGTTTTCGGGCAGAGTTAGCCTTGTTGGGACCTTCCGCACCCCCAGCGGACCAGCATGTCTACCTCTTTTCCCGGAGACTGAGGGAGTCTACCCGTGTTTACCTGGCGGGATTCCGTTGTATACCTCACTGGCGGAGTACCAGGACCGGGCTTCGGCCTATGAGAGAGACCGCCTTGGGTCTAGGAGAGCAGCACAGTCCGGGAGACCGGACAAGAGACAGAGGACGGCACCAGCTGGGCTAGGGGCCGGAGCAACAGGTCCGGGACGTTCTGGTCCTTAGCCGTCGAGACCGACATCCGACGCAGGACCTCAGTGCTACGCTTGTGGAGGGTTTGGACACAGGAGGGATACATGTAGAAAGCCACCTGTGGCTTGTTTCACTTGTGGTCAGATGGGCCACCGAGCCGCTTTTTGCCGTCAGGGCAAGTCCCAGTCACAACAGGGTTCTTCGCCTGCTGGTATAGTAGGGGGCAGTCAGAGGCGGCCCCAGTATCAGGCACAAGGCTCTCAGCAAAGGAGCCAGGGTCAGGGTCAGATCCGCACTTAGGGATCCGCTCAGGGACAGGCCGAGGTAGAGGCCGAGGTGGAGGTAATCAGGAGACCCGAGGCACACAGGCTAGAGTATTTGAGTTGAGGAGCGCTGTGGACCCTCCAGCGCCGGCAGCCCCAGGTACTATTCAAATTCACAGTTTTTCGGTCCGAGTTTTATTTGATACGGTGCCACACACTCGTTTATATCCGATGATTGTGTAGCTAGGTTGTCCTTAGCTACGATAGAGGGAAGACCCTTCACTATAGGGTTACCCGAT
This sequence comes from Fagopyrum tataricum, assembly GCA_002319775.1. Classification (NCBI taxonomy): domain Eukaryota; kingdom Viridiplantae; phylum Streptophyta; class Magnoliopsida; order Caryophyllales; family Polygonaceae; genus Fagopyrum; species Fagopyrum tataricum. Next base: position 37,656,436 of record CM008281.1, on the reverse strand, counting down.
GAAGGTAGGGTTAGTGGTACCCGAGAGGTACGCGGTTGCCCCATTCGTTTGGGGAACCTAGATTGGTTAGCCGACTTCTTTGTCATGCACTTAGTGCATGAAGAAGTCATCTTGGGTATGGATTGGATGGACCGCCATCATGCCGTTTTGGACATCAGCCGGAGAACCGTGATGATTTCCACAGAGACCGGGCAGGAGGTGATTTTCCGAGGTTGGGACCTCGGGAAAGCCGGTACAGTCATTAGCGCCGTTCGAGCCGCTAGACTTATTGGGCAGGGATGTGAGGCCTTCTGGTGTTATGCCATGAAGAAGGAGGAGACGGGACCATCACTAGAAGAGATCCCTGTGGCGTGCGAGTTCGAGGACGTATTCGGGGAGCCACTTGGGCTACCACCGCAGAGGAGCGTTGACTTCACTATTGAGTTGGAGTCCGGCACCAGGCCGATCTCCAAGGCTCCATACCGCATGGCGCCGATCGAGTTGCTGGAGCTGAAGAAGCAGCTCGAGGAGTTAGCCGATAGGGGTTTCATTCGCCCGAGTGTTTCCGCTTGGGGTGCACCGGTCCTCTTCGTTAAGAAGAAGGACGGATCTTTGAGGCTATGTATCGACTACCGGGAGTTGAACAAAGTCACCGTCAAGAACAAGTACCCGTTACCGCGCATTGATGATGTGCTAGACCAGTTGCAGGGAGCCTCCGTATTTTCACGTATCGATTTGAGGTCGGGATACCACCAGCTTAGGGTGAGAGATGGGGACATACCGAAGACGGCATTCAGGACGAGATACGGCCACTATGAGTTTGTCGTGATGTCATTCGGGCTCATGAATGCACTTGCTGTCTTCATGGAGTTGACGAACGACATCTTCATCGACTTCTTGGACCAGTTCGTGGTGGTATTTATTGACGACATCTTAGTCTACTCTCGAAGTAGAGAGGAGCATGAGGGACACCTGAGGACGGTACTTCGAGTCCTCCGGGATAGAGAGCTTTACGCTAAGCTCTCTAACTGTGAGTTTTGGATGTCCGAGGTGACATTTTTGGGACATATAGTTTCCGCCGAGGGTGTCATGGTCGACCCGGCGAAGATAGAGTCTGTTTCCTCATGGACGCCTCCTAGGACGGTCAAGGAGGTGCGCAGTTTCTTGGGCCTAGCGTGATACTACCGCCGTTTTGTTGAGGGTTTCTCCGTGATTGCACGACCGCTCACTTCCTTGCTGAGGAAGTCTACCAGGTTCGTCTGGTCCGAGCCTTGCCAACGCAGCTTTGAGGAGATGAAGAGGAGGTTGACCTCCGCTCCTGTGTTAGCCCAGCCTGAGGGCATAAAGGACTTTGTAGTATATAGTGACGCCTCCAAGCTAGGCTTGGGGTGCGTCTTGATGCAGAGAGGTAGGGTTATTGCGTACGCTTCTCGGCAGCTGAAGCCGTACGAGGAGAACTACCCTACCCATGATCTCGAGCTAGCGGCAGTGATTCACGCCCTGAAGATCTGGCGACACTACTTGTACGGGGCTACGTGCCAGATCTTCACAGACCATAAGAGTCTGAAGTACATATTCACTCAGCGGGAGTTGAATAACCGCCAGAGGAGATGGCTGGAGCTCATCAAAGACTTTGACTTGGAGATTTTATACCATCCCGGAAGGCGAACGTAGTCGCCTCGGGAGGAGGTGATAGCTCGGCTTACGGTTCAGCCTCAGCTACAGAGGGATTTGATGGGCTTAGAGTTGGATATCCGATTTCCGGGTACAGACAGTCGTTTATCCGAGTTAGAGGCGTTACCCGACTTGTCCGGAGAGATCCTGCAGAAGCAGGAGAGTTCTCCCATTTTGAGGAGGGTCCGGGACAGGATGTCCCGAGGAGAGGCACCACAGCTTGTCACGGGAGCAGATGGGCTGTTGAGACGTCAGAGACGCATTTGTGTACCGTCGGATCAGGAGCTTAGAGAGCGGATTTTGCAGGAGGCCCATTCCACACCTTACTCAGTGCACCCAGGCGCGAGTAAGATGTACCAGGACCTTAGGAGATCCTATTGGTGGGGCGGGCTCAAGCCCGATGTAGCTAGATATGTGGCCCGATGCGCGACCTGCCAGCAAGTCAAGATTGACCACCAGAGACCCGGAGGAGAGCTTCACCCACCGCCCATGCCGCAAGGGAAGTGGAAGGACATATCTATGGACTTTGTGACCGGCCTGAGACCTAGTAGGAGCTTTGACGCGATATGGGTGGTAGTAGACCGGCTGACGAAGACCGCACGTTTCATTCCTATACGGGAAACATGGCCGGTGAATCGTTTGGCCGAGGAGTTTACCCGTCAGATTGTGAGACTACATGGAGTCCCGAGGACCATCATCTCGGACAGGGACGGGCGTTTTAACTCGAGGTTCTGGCAGCAGGTACACACCGCCCTAGGTTCGAGTCTCCATTTCACCACCGCATACCATCCCCAGACCGACGGCCAGTCTGAGCGGACTATTCAGACTTTAGAGAATATGCTTCGAGCGTGTGTACTAGACTGGGGTCAGGTATGGCCAGATCATCTCCCGTTGGTCGAATTTTCGTATAATAACAGCTGGCATGCTTCGATTGGGATGGCACCGTATGAGGCATTGTATGGACGGAGATGCCGTACTCCCTTGTGTTGGGATGAGCCCGGGAGCTCTAGCATTGTGGCACCGGATCAGGTACAGGACGACATGGTGAGAGTCGCTCTGATTCGGGAGAGGATGTTGGTTGCGCAGAGCCGTCAGAGGTCGTATGCGGATAGGAGACGTAGACCTCTCGAGTTCAGGGTAGGAGCTCAGGTCTGGTTGAGGGTGTCACCGACACGGGGCGTTAGACGATTCGTCATTAAGGGGAAGTTAAGCCCCCGATATGTCGGACCATTTGAGATCTTAGAGAGAGTCGGTGAGGTGGCATACCGGTTAGCATTGCCACCGCGGTTGGAGGGTATACACCCGGTTTTTCATGTCTCTCAACTGAGAGAGTACATCCATGACCCGAGACACATCGTTAGTCATGAGGACCTAGTGGTCGAGCCGGACCACACTGTCGCAGAGCACCCGATAGCGGTCTTAGAGCGGAGTACGAGACGCCTTCGATCGAAGGAGATACCGATGCTTAGGATTCAGTGGTCGAGGCGAGGAGCCGACGAGGCTACATGGGAGACGGAAGATAGTATCCGGAGGAACTATCCTGAGTTTTATGCAGACCTAGCCATATCGATAGGACCGTCGGGTTAGTCCTGAGATCTTTCTTGTTTGCTTAATGTGTTATGTGTTTGGTTGAGTTATGTGGACCTTACGAGGTTGTGATATGTTTTTATACATAAGTTTGATTTAGAGATGACAGTATACCTTTTATGAGTTGTACGGGATTACGAGTTATCGTGTTATTCCTATTTTAGGGGGGTTAGATGTAACGCCCGAAATTTTTCGCAAGTTTCGGGACGAAACTTGTTTTTAGGGGGGTTAGATGTAACGCCTGGAATTTTTAGAAAATGAATTATCGTGTTATTCCTATTTCAGTAATTTATTCTACGGAAATATCCAACTTTTATTCCAAAACCGTAAACCGTAAAATATTTTACGAGAATGTCGGAAAATATTCCGACCCGTAACGCCCGTTACGGAACTAGTTTAACGAGTCGGATCCCGCCCTTTCTTTTCTTTCCTCTTTTCTTTCTTCTTTGGGGAATCTCGGCATGCCTATCTCGGCCGGGATTGTCGCCTAGCCCGCGGGAACACCCGCGACGCTTTCCCTCTTCCCACGCTAGCTGCACGTGCCGCCCGCCCAGCCTACGCCTAGGCCTGCAGCCGTGCTGCCCATCCTACCCGACCCCTCGTCCACGCCCCCTGCTCCCTGCACCTAGCCGACCCGACCCCTCGGCCTGTGCAAGACCGCGGCACTCTTTCCCTCTTCTCTCCTCTCCCTTGTCTCCCTTACGCATCTCTCTCTCTCTCTCTCGACCTTCACCCTCTGCTGCCACCTCCCTCAGTTCTCTTCTACGTCCAGCCGCCGCCCCCTCGTCATCACTTCGCCACCTCTACGTCCCGAGCCCTTGGAGCACGCCGGAGAGCCACCACCGAGACCCCTCTCCCTCGTTTTGCGTTGGGGCTGCACAGGCAAGGAGAGCCGCTGCAAGCCGTCGCCGCCCCGGGGTAACATTCGCCGTCGCCGTGCCTCGCCTGCACGGGCTTAGCCGGAGCCGCCAACGCCAGTCGCCCTCCCCTCCGCCACGCGTTCTCCTTCGGCCTCGGGTGAGCAACAACTCACTTCTCCCCGCCACTGCAGTGTCCTCGCCGGAGCTGGAGAACGGCCGCCACCGGGAGCCAGACCACTTCCGGCCACATCCAGCACCACCGAGGAAGTTAGCCGCCGCCCTTGCCCCGCCGGGAAGCAGTGACGCCGCCGGAGAGGCACTGCAGAATCTCGGCCGAGACTGCCCAGAAATCTCGGACGGGCCTCCCCCTCTTTTGGTATAATTGCGATTCTGACCCTCACTTTCGGCATACTTACAGTTTATACCCAACAGTGTGATAGTTATAGTTTATGCCCATATGTGTTAGGAATTGCATAAGTGCCCGGAAAATATGTTAGCGAGTTTTTACCTCGGAAATTAGACGAGTTTATCATAGGTTCCGTTATGCTATAAGTTTACGATCAATTAACATATGGGCGAAATGGATAGTATCATGATAGGTTGGAATTAGCATAACGTAGTGGAAATGCCAAGTAGCGGCTTTTGAGACCTTAGGAGAATGTGAGGAGCGGGATTACACCTAGTTGGCTTTTACGTCATTATTGACGGTAATTATGTTGGACTCTAGGATCCGGTCCTAAAATGGGAGTCAAATGATCCTGCGTAGGTCATTTGTGTAGAAGTCTTAGACTTCTCGAGTTGAGCGGGTTTTTATGTTACCTTGTTGTGAACAGGTTGAGTACGCCTTCCCAAGGGAAGCGTGAGCGTTTTGTGAGATAGCGTTTGAGACGAGGTAAGTCTCCGAACTTTCTTAGCTCGTATTTTCCGTATTAGCATTGATGTGTGTTTGGTGGTGCGTGTTTATGTTTTGCTATAACTATTAAACTGGTAAATAGGACCACCGACTTATATGTATAATTTTGGCCCAAGTGTATGATAACGGGCGGTGACAATACTGCCTAGCCTTGCGGGGTCTAGGGGATTCTCGGCGACTTGCACGGCGGGTTAGATGGACGGTGGCATCCATGCCATTCCTTGCCGGAGGAGGAACCGAGGCGGGACCACTGGGGTCTCGTGTCACAACCAAAGTTGAATTAGAATGGGATATGACTTGATGATATAAAGATAAAGAAACGGACTTGTGTGATTCATATTATATGCTATGAGTGTGTTTGTGCCTTCACTGCTTTTCTAATGCATAGAATGTTAGCTAACGGTTTTAAACCGATTGTGTAGATGACTTGCAGGTTAGGAATGCCGCCGAGTGAGGCGGAGGAGTGGACAGCCGGGGTCTCCGTACATTATAGGACGGGGATGTTTTGAGTCTTTTCATGTCGTCTTTTATGGATATTATCGGTTGTTAGCATTCAGATTTATTTACGTTGTTTTGAGGACTCGGTTGAGTTTCCAAGTTGTAGTTTCGTACTTTTCGTTTCCGCATACATTAAAACGTATTTGAGTTTTCGACCTTTATTTGTGCCATGTTGGAAGGTCCGGTGAAATTGTTGTCAAGCGAAGGGTCGGGACCCATTGTGAGGTCTCGCCCGTAGCGCCCCGAGTCCCGCGGACTTGGGGTGTTACATATATATATATTAGAATAATTGATCAAAATAAAGCATAAGTGAAAGCGTAAGTATATAAGTACGATTTACGTGTAAAGACTTCAGTTGATGAGTGATGAAGACAAATGTAATGTAGTGATGATTTCATTTATTTATATTAACCGAATTGTCTTGTAGACCCGTCTGTAAGGAATGATTTGATGGGGGACATTCTAGGCAATTTCTCGTAAATAATGAGCTAAAGTCCTTGTAGAAAGGGGGGTCACTCGTGGAGAAAAAAGAATGGAACGTAAGCCGTTCAAGTTCAGCAAAAAGCTCTCTATAGGAATCCTGTCGGAATAAAAATGGTCAATAAGACGATGAAATTACGTAACACCAACCGAAATTCGAAATTCGTGAATGTCACAGTTAAAATATCGAGATCGTTAGATTTTTTTTCTTTTTCTGTGTTGGAAGAATTCACGAAGAAAAAGTGTCACGGTTACGGATGCCGAATCTGACGGATTCGCAATCCGTAACCGTAACAAATTTGATGATAATTCGCAATGCATAACCTGACGCATTTTTAAAATGTGCCACCGGTTGGCGTTTGATAATTCCATTCCTATAAGATATTTTATACCCAAATATTATTATATAATTCACTTTGCACTGTAATTATTACAATGGGCTTTATATTTTGGCAACATAAAATGTAATATAGTGATGATTTCATTTATTTTTATTAAGAAACTGAGATTAAATATTCAAATGTCAATAAATTAATGAAAGTAGAGGTAAGTGAGTCTGTGTTTATAAACGGTCTAATATACCAAGCTTCTACATATGTCCATCATTGTCGCGGGTTAAATCTTGACGTGAAACTAGTTTATATCACGCACCTTGTTTGGGTTTATTAACAAATTAAAATAGTTATAAATAAATATATAAACTTGACCATTATAATATGTTAGAATACACTATTCATTTTTATTATAAATTTTTATAGGTTATTAAGATAACAATGTAGAGTACTAGAGTTACATATGAATTCATATATAAATTTAAACCCTATACTCCGTTAGAGTACATCATTAATATTTATTTTACTATACAAACATGAAAATTCGCAGGAATTATGCTTAAAGTAAAGCATATGGATTATATTCATCCGTATTTTTTTACTAACATACTCTTAATTAAAATAATTTTATAGATAAAATTTTGTCGAAGATACAAAAAAAACTAAAATTAATTGTATATAATTTTATTAGTTAAAATTTTAAATTTTAAATTTAAATCGATGTTTTAATAGATAAGAATAATTTATTATAAGAAAAGTAATAACTGAAAATTTAAAAAGTAACAAACAGATTCAAAAGACCTAATCTAATCACATTTACATCACAATTGGAGATATGATTGGTACGTCTAAAGATTTGTAATTTTGGTGAGCCATTTTGCAATTATTATTGAGTTTTAGTTAAAAGAATATAGTTTTTTAATATGTAATTTAGAAAATGTAATATGCGAGAAATATTGCAAGGACGTTGGTTTTCTTCGGCTCCGGTTAATGCTCAACCAAAGCAAGAGGTTGGATTATTGTTGATATCCTGATGGATATCTTTTTATTGACCATCAATGGTAATACTATAATTGGCCAAGACCCTCATTTACTGCTAGCTTTCTCGATTCCAAACCGACTAGTAAAAGACAAAGACAAGAGTCTTAAAGTGTGAATTTAGGTGTGGATTTGATACATCTTTGATATTTGCCGATCAGTGTAATCTCTTCGGCCCCTGTCTCAAGGGGTTCAAATGAGTCAAGAATTCAAGCATGTCAATTCATAACTTAAGTCCTGCACCTGCTACTCTTGTTCTTCTCAATATCCCACAACTCTGCTACTCTGTTAACCTCGGTCATACTGCAGAGAACTCGTTTCCGGCGTGCCAAGATCGTGAGTGACTTTCCCTTAATCTACAAGGGCCATCAACTAGGTATGTCGTCCTCTCCTTCCTGTTCTTCAAGCCTTACGTGCATGGATTTGAAGTGAAAATAGGGAGGTAAATTGTGGTTTTTGATGCCCATAGGAACCGAACATAGGACCTATGTGCATAAGCAAGTTCTCTTCTTTTGTCTCTTCCAAGGCTCAAACCCTTGACGTGTTGAAGTTGTGCAGATTTTCCAGAATTTTAAGATTGAGAAGTCAATTTCGGAATCAAATTTAGATATCTTAAACTTATCTTTTACCGTTGAATTTTTGATATGCTGTATATGAATATATGTAGTGTACCGGATTACAGTTTGGGAACGATCCAACGGTTAGATTTAGACTTATGATGTCATAAAATAGGTTACAAATGCAGTTTTGTGAAACTTAAGAAAATTGGCTAAGTGTAAGATATTGAGTTTGCATGAAGGCACCTTTGAGGATTTCGATCATTCTAGTCAAAAGTAGATATGACATAGTGTGTGTATGATTTTTCTCGAAATTTTTGGGAGTTAGCAAGGAGTACTTTCAATAGGCCAAAGTAGGGTACTCGAGTTAGTTTCGGAAAAAAACTTTCTTAAGGTTTTGGACATAAAGTGTAAGTTTGAACAAACCCTCAAACCCGATATGGATATTTTAGGATTACAATATGTTATTGGGTTATAGTAAAAGACTTAGAACCGCTTTGCACACTTTTTGGAATTTCAGGGAAAGTTGGGGCATTTTGGTAATTTCTGCAAAAGTTAGGGTTTCTTAATCTTTCATTCCGAAAACTTACTCGCTAGTCTAGGAACCTTCTAGAAGTGTTGTAAGCAATATAATTGTGGTTCTAAGACGTTCTCTTTTAATCAAGTAGTTTATCATGTTTTTTGCACGAGTACACGATTGTGGGTAATGACTAGTCGTCGATTAGTTCAGGTAAGTTTTACGGACATGCTTAGCTAATGATTCATGTATGGTGTGTATTACTGTAGTAGTGTATGTTGGGTATTCTATAATTATAACTTGTGTAGGATAACGTTGTGAGATAAGTTGACCCACGTGTATGAGAACGGGTCGTGGCATTATTCTGACGGCGGTTGAGGCCGAGCCAAGCGGCCTCCTCTAACGTTACGGAAGCGGCGGCGGAGGTTGAGGACAAGCCAAGCGGCCTCCTCTGACATTACGGAAGCGGTGGTGGCGATTGAGGACAAAGCCAAGGCCTTTCTCCAACTTCTCAATTTAATAACTCTTCCATTTTGCATGTTACTTGGTCAATCGACAGGAAGAAGAAGAGGAAGAATAAGGAACTGCAACAACGAGGGTCGGATGTGGAGACAAAAGGGTGAGCAATGGACGACCAATGGGTTCTCATGACGGTTTTCGTCTACTTTTATTCTTTGAAGAATAGGGTTTGCGAGATATGAATCGAGAAAGCAAATTTATAGTCTTTTAATTTTTACGTTTTTCCCTAATTCCCCTCTAATTAATTATTTTTAGATTAAAAATTTTATCAGAAAAGTAGATGAACCTATTTTATATCAGCGATCCAATAAATGCTTCTCTATCCATAAAAAGATAATAATTGGAATAAGTTGAGTACACATCTAGCAGCTTCTCGAGGAAGAATTAATACAAGACCTTGCTAGATAACTAAAATTTTTGGTTTCTTTTTCTATTTAGTAAAAAATATGTTATGGCTTAATTAGATGTTTAGAAAAGATTTATTTCGAAAAACTTATGAGGCCATTCGCCCCAAAATTTAAAAAAAGAAGATATATTGTAATTGGTTATGAATTTACTATAAATATATAATAATATTTCAATAATAATTTTTTTTATTGAACTATCATTAACAAGTTTAATGAATCTTTTGAAAATTATAATGTAACATCCCATGTCAACAAGAATTGTTCTTTTCTAGTGGTAGAGTGAAGACAAATAACTCTGGAATTAAACGTGTTCGTGCAGCAACAATTTAAGGATGGGTGCTCGTGGAGGAGCAATTTCAAGATGGTTGACCCTCTGAAAAATTTTCGCGCGTGTATGGTTGACATGGGGACATCGTCCCTAAAACTCTTACATATAATTGGTTATCAATTCAAACATAACAATATTATATAAATAGTTTAAATGTATAAAATATTTTAAATATGATAAATATGTATAAAATGGGTGTCCATCTATGATAAAGTTATTTTATATAAAAAAGTTTTTTTTTTGTCTTTCTAGTTTAAGATGTTACATTTAAAATATTGTTAAACTAGTGGTCAAGTTTGTGCTACACACGAGCCAACACGTGTTCTTAACGGTAAATAGATTATGTGATGTGTTTTTATAACGGCATTGATGTATTATTTTTAATTATGATTTTGGTTATAAAATTTGGATAAATAAAAATTTTCTCAATTTTAAGTATGATTTAATTTTACATGAAACTAAAATGGTAACAAATTTTAATATATTATGACTAAAACATCCATTTAAAGTGTCACGTGTTTTAAGTGCATCTTTTGTTTTATTTAAGAATTGAAATAGATAGTCCATAGAGTGGGCGATTTTTGAGAGACATCATAAAGTAAAAGAAGAAAAATAATAGGGAAATTTCAGAATATATTTTTGTGGTTTGTGGTTTCTCGAATTTTACCCAAAATTTTTTTTTATAGTTTGAATGGTGTCCTAGTGATCCTGAATTTTGTTCAATTTGAATAGCATTGCCAAACAGTTTTTACCTGATTGATGAAAACTAAATAAAATAAAAGGAATAAAACCCACAAAACTAAAATAAATAACCCAAAAAAAAAAGAAATTAAAAAAAACTTTAATCATCAGTAACAATTCGTCAGGGTTGGGAAAGGAACAATTTTATTGCCTGTTGAAAATCTAGCGAAACCTGAAATAAAATTCAGCATCAATTTGTATTCTTTTCTTGTAAAATTTCGTTTATTCGATCTTAGTTTTGGATGAATTTAGCATTAATGGTGCAACTGTCAATTTTTTGTTTACTAGTCGATGAAAAATTTGATGAATTAATAGGGATGAATCTCTGCTTTAATGGAATTCGAAGACGGATCCATCTCTTGCGAAGACGGGGCGACAAAGGAATCCGAGATCTCAACTTCTAATCAACACAATGCAATTCAAATACACATGAAAACCAAATACCGAATACAATCAACTGAAATCGATTGAATCACATGAAGCCATCACAAAGACCTCCAATGACTTGTGTCGGATGTGCGAGGCAAAAGCCTGATTCCAAACCCGACTACATTACTACATCCATTAATCACCACCTTCCCTTTGCGTCCTTCCGCCGGTTAACGATGATGAAGAATGCCGTCACCATCTTCGTTGCAGCCGCCGCCGTCTTCGATGTGGATGAAACCGGGAGACGTCTTCACTGGTGTTGGAGCGCATAGGTTGAAGATGAAGTGTCTGCTAGATTAAAGTTTTCTTTTTTAGTATGAGGACGTGCATATTAAAGTTTTCTTTTCTTTTAATTAATTTAATTTCTTTATTGTTTTTTTCGTTTTGTTTTTATTTTATTTATTTTTCATTAAGGACTGTTTGGAAGGTTTAGTAAAATTGGGCAAAATCCGGAATCGTGTAAAGTTGAAGGACACCATTCAAACTGCAAAAAAAACTATTGGACAAAATCCGAAAAATCCCAAACCACGAGGATACCACCTAGAATTTCCCAAAATAATATTATCAAGTTAGTGGGCCATCATTTATTCTTGGTTGAGTGGGTCACGGGCTAGAGATGTCCATTCCTAAATCAGTATATAAATGTGAGAACTTATTATTGAATTACACAAAACCAATCAATCCACCCTCGAAAAGTGTGATACTCATAGAGAACAACATTGTGAACTTTTTATTTGGAAGTAATTATAAATCGTTGAATTTCGATTACCGAAAACCCCCACGTAAAAAAAACTATATATCCGCCCTCAAAATAGTGCTCTAATACCAAAGTTATAACTAAAAAGTCGGAATACTAGAACTTTTCAAAAGATATTGAAATTTATTATTTGATATTATCCCTTTGTGAAAGTCCATCAAACTACATATAGAGAGTCGTGTGCATACAAATGTGCATGCACCATAAGTCAAGTCCAACTCATGAGTTAAGTGGGTGTCCTGTCAAAGTCATATACAGACGAGTTGTAGAGCGAGCACGCATGTGTGTTCCTATACAGACGAGTTGTAGAGCGAGCACGCATGTGTGTTAGGGTCAAATCCAACATAGAAACCCAACGGAATTTCACCGTAAAATCAATTGATAATAAGAGGAGTAGTTTATTGACCTTAGACATGAGAACTTATATTTCCAGCATATTTAGTCCTATAACCAATGACAATGAGTGGAGTTGTTTATAAATGTTATACTACGTTCGCAATCTTGCACCTTTAAGTTTGACAAATCAATAGGACAAATGATCATCGGTGCTAGTTAGATTATCAATCCCGACCTACGATCGATTATTATTGGAGCTTCGTATATTTATCAAGTACCTTTCGGTTGGATAAGAGAGATCATACAAATTATTAATACTATTTCGCCTTTACATGTCTAATTGCAAGATGACTCACCAAGCATCTATATACCTTTACTAAAGTAGACGACGTTGATGCTGATGTGGCGGTCTCAAAAATTATTCTCGAGATAATTTTTTAACTAAATCACTATTTAAGCCAATAAATCTCTTCTTCTTCTTGTTTTTTTTATACTAAAACTAGATTTAAAAAAAATTGTGCCGGTTATCCTTAATGCAATGTAAATATTTGATCAATACTAATCCTGTTGGAGAAGCTCTATTTTAACCCAAAATTTTGAACAAAAAATAGTAAAACCTTTGGGATAATCACAAAATAAAATTTCTCATATATGTTATTTTCAAATGTAACACTTGTTGGGGAAGCTTTATTGTCTAATATGCTTGAAACTTATCATCCCACATTATTTGAATGGGGATTTGGATTGACTTATAAGGATGAGTTGCTACCCATGTCAATAAAAATTCTTCTTTTTCGGTGGTAAAGTGAGGACAAATAACTCTCGAGTTAAGCGTGCTTGTGTTGGAGCATTTTCAGGATGTGTGACCTCTTGGAAAGTTTTTGCGCTTGCATGGTTTGCACGGGGACAACATCCCAACTCATACAGATGGTTTCAGAGCTATCCATGAGTACGTTACGAGTGTGTTTGCCCTAGTAGGAGGACACTCGGCTCGGTGGAAGGTCCTTGGCCTGACTTGGACGTTAGGAATTTAAGTGGGGAGATTTTAACACCCCAAAAATTGTCATCCTGCATCATTTGAATGGGGATTTGTGGTTGACTTATAAGGATGGGTTGCTACCTATCTCAACAAGAATTTTTGTTTCTTACTGGTAAAGTGAGGACAAATAACTCTAGAGTTAAGTGTGCTTGTGCGGGAGCATCTTCAAGATGAGTGACCTTCTGGGAAGTTTCTGCGTGTGCATGGTTGGCTTGGGAGCAGCGCCTCAGCTCTTACATATTTTAACTTTGCTTTAATTGTGGTGGGTTCATTAATATCTCAGGTTCTTATATGCAAAAACTCTTTTCGTTATTGTAGGTAAGCATTCAATCGCTTCATCTTAAATTTTTTTTTTTAATTGTTGTGTCTCCTTAAAGTATCTCATAACCATGTGATTCTAATTATATATGTAGACGGTATGCTTTTGTTTATACTATAACATGCGCAAGTTTCAAATTATTTATTAAAAAATACATGTACAAACGGGACTATGAACTAGTTCTTGATAAATTTCGATCTAGAGGTTTCAAAGTTGCCAAAATGACTAGGGACCAAAGTTTAATTTTCTTTTCTTTGCCAATTGTCTTGATGACTAGTGTATGTGCTTCATAAAAGTATGAAAGCGAATTTAATCATGTTAATGTGCATTTAAAATTTCATTTGTTAGGTCAAACATGTACAAAACCTAATCACACGTGATTTTGCTTTGCTTTATAGACTATGTCTTTATACTCTCTTATAGTAGATCAATACAAACCAAGTATAAGTATCTTAGACTTTTAAGTAACAAGTTTTAAATTGTTATAACTTCTTTCTTCCTTTATCCTTTATGTTAGTTAATTTGCTGTACTCTTGACAATATCTCTGACCTTGTCATAACAATAATACGATGAAAGTGATCAATCATTCAAAACATGTTTCCAAATACTTTTTTTTTTGTTTTCTTGATATGTTTTCTTGATGCTTTATGTTTGTTCTCGTTTGGGACAAACAAAACTAAGTACGGTATTACAATACCTTCATATCACTAGGACAAATGACAATCGGTGCTAATTAGATAATCAATCGACTAAAACTGGACAATTGATCATTGGATCTTCATATATTTAACAAGATTTCACCAAAATTGGTAATAAAAAAAAGAAGAAACTAGTCAACCTGAAGTCGTTGCTCATCTCGTCACCTCACAAGTCACAAGTCATAATCCAAACTGAAAGCCGCCGCGTAATGACAAATAATTAACAAAAAACGCGTTCAAAACTCTAAGTTCATCAAATCATGTTACATATAAGATGCATTAGTAACGCAATTTCATACATACTCAAATCTAAAGAAAAACAAGTTAGATCCTACAAATGGCACCTCCTCCATATTTCACCAAAGACCTCTCCGTGACCGATGCCACAATAAGGTTGTCGTGGCCCTCTCGGCTCCTTCCCCGCTTGCCAGGTCAACAAGCGGCTCGCTATCGCAGACATTTTCGAGTTAGGGACGGAGAAGGTAACGTGTGGCGACTTTGTTGCAGTATCCGACAAAGGGGCTATTACAAGCCCGTGGTTACCGGAGATTGGCTTCGGTTTGTCAAGAACAAGAATCTCAAGGCCGGGGATCGAGTGATTTTCTACAAGGATACAGATCCTAGAGCTCATTTCTTTGTGTCGATTAGGAGGACCGGGCAATTTAGGTTGTTTGGTAACGATATCGTCGGATTTACCGACGAGGAATGATGTGTATACTTAAATGTTATAGTAAAGGCGCCATTTGTCTTTCTAGCTCCTTTAATTCATAGCTTATTATGGCATATATCTTCGTGTAATATATTTCCTAATATGCATGTATCAAATACCGTATGTAACATATTTCACTCACGTACCCCTCTCTCTCTCTATATATATATTTGTTGTCATGCCTTCTACTTGTAACTTGCATGCATATACGTGCATTCGGAGGCGAAGTTTAGGGGTGTCCTTGTCTCATTGACGGTGGTCTAAGGGTTTGAAAATCCACACAATCGGATTGATTAATAGAATTTAACTGAATATGTTGATTTTGTTCTAAATCAAACCTAAAGCATTTATTAAGCGGTTTGGATTTCCCCCTATAACTTTACCTATTTACACCAACACGCTTGACTCAATTTACATCTACTAGTCGACCTCTCCATTATCGTTGTGTGCTACTCCTCATACTAGGGCGTCGTCTTTACTCACAACCACACTTGTTCTTATTGGCCATCAATAGTGCCCCTTTTACTCCTCATAAATTTTTTTAATCGAATCAAAGTTCAACGATATATAATAGGTCAAGTTACTCAGGTTTATAAATGAGATTGGTGACTTAGATTGTTGAATGAATTATTGTTTTATATCATATAATTATATGATTGTTTTATATCATATAATTATAGATTTTTTAATCAATTCGGTGGTATTGTAACTCTTATCGGTTCTAAAATATTCATTTTTATCTTCTTCTAACATGATACTATGTAAATGTTTTTTTTAGATCAAAAATATAAGTTGAACTTGATGTTGAGATGTGTGGATTATTGTGTCCCACATCGACTAAATGAATAATGTGAACCTAGCATATAAACTCAAGGGTTACTCCTCCTATTGCCAATTGGTTTTAGGATGGAACCCCGAGGGCTAATGTGCGTAGGTTCATTTGTGGCGTGCATCCCCTCCACGTCTTAGACCCGACGGATATAAAAGATAAATTTAACACTTGAACTGTAAGAGCCTTAGTCTTTTGGACCGAGTTTCGCTTAGCCGAGATATTACCTTAGCCGCCCCGGCGGGTTTCCGCTCCCGCGGCCCAGGGAACTGCCCCCGCGGTTTCTTGCGGCTGTAGCCGGTTTTGTTGACCACTTGACCGTGCTTTACTCTCTTCCTTACCTTTTCCTTTTCTTGTTGAGCAAGGGCTTCTCCTTCACTTCATTCTCAGCTTCCCTACGTCCTTCTTGCTTCTTCCTCTTCTCTCCATCTTGATCTTGATCTTGTTCTTCCTTAGAGTTTGAAAGAATTGTGTGAGGATGATTATGTTGATGATGTTGGATGCTATGATGAGCTTGAGAGCTAGCTGTGTTGGGTGTTGATCTTCTATGCAGCCTAGGACCACAAGTGTGGTAAGCTTCTTGCTTCTCCTTCCTTTCTTCTTTCTTGTTCTCCTTCCTTAGCTTAGGATTAGATGAATTGGATATAGAGTGATGTAAGAATGTGTATGTGTATGTATGTACTTGATTTTGGAATAAAAAAAGAAGTGAATTGATCACGTGAAGAGCAGAAGAAGAGTCGCGGGATCCCATTCTGCACTGTCGCCGCCCCCGCGCCTGGAAGCCGCCGCCCCTGCGGAAGCCGTGCCGCAGCGCCCGCGCCGTGCCTGCGTTGTAGGCGGCCATTTTCACCGCGTCTGCGGCTGAGCCTTGCCGCGCCTGCGGGTTGCCTGTTCCGCCCCTGCGTCTCTCTTGTTACACAGGTGCATCTTGTCCTGGGTCTACCTAGAGTTAGGTAGATCCTTTCCTTTCCTAGTATGAGCGGGTTAGTAGCATGCTAGGTATGTGTATGAGGTTAGAATGATGATGAGTACGTTAGCGTTTATGCCGGTTATGGCTTTGAGGTTTATGGGTTAGGATACGATCCTTATGGATCCCTTGGGTCTAGGTGTGACCCCTTTGATGGATATGAGTGTGATATATTGTTATGCCTTGTTATTAGGCAGTGTTGTCCTCCAGATTGGGGTGGACCGGGTTTGAGATCGTGGTTGAGACTACTACTGAGTTGAGGTAAGTCCATAGGACTTACTTAGCTACCATCCTTATATTGGATGTGTGCATGAGTGATGTTTGTTATATGCTTTATAGCATGCGATATGGTTCATTACCGACCTATGTTATATTGACCGCCCATTGTAGTGGTTGTGACAACTTACCTTTCATCCCGTAGTGTTGTCTGGGAAGTTCTCTGTAAGCAAGTTAGATCTGGTATACGGGAAGGGCACCGACCACTCCTTATGGTATACGGGAAAGTGCGCTGATACCACTCCAGCTAGCTATTGCACGCAGAGGAGAGGATTATATACATTCCTCGTGTCACATATTTTCATATGCAGATCTATATATATCAGTTGAGTGTTTGACGTTATAAAGATAATAAACCGGGTAAATGTGTGAAAGCATGTTGATGTGTTATGATTCCTGATGTGTGATTGTGCTCTAGCATCTTCTTATATGTGTGTATGGTTAGCTAACGGTTTATACCGTGTTGTAGATCCTTTAGGTTAGGAGAACTACTGAGTGATCCAGAGGGGTGATCTGCTGAGGGCTCCGTACACTGGGGCGATATCGTGGGATATGGGATATTTATGTTGTACGGATTTATATTTTGACTTTGTACTCAGCAGTTACTTTGTATTACCTTTTGATATGTGTGTATATATATATATATATATATATATATATATATATATATATATATATATATATATATATATATATATATATTAGTTTTATGTTTTGTTTTAATCTATCTGTGCCTTGTTGTAAGATTCAGTAAACTTGTTGTCAGGCTATGGTCAGGATCCATTGTGAGATCCTAACCCAGTAGCACCTCGAGTCCTACGGATTTGGGGTGTTACAAAGTTGGTATCAGAGCCCAGTTTGACAACAATGACACTTGTAATCTGCGATAAAGGTCGAATAGATAAATAAATAAAACCCGAAAGGGGTCTGACTTTTCAAAAGGTTTTGGTTTTGAAATGAGTACAAATGTTTTGGGATACCGTGTACGTGAGTCATCGCCCCTCTGAAGACCTCGAC
Organism: Fagopyrum tataricum; assembly: GCA_002319775.1. Classification (NCBI taxonomy): domain Eukaryota; kingdom Viridiplantae; phylum Streptophyta; class Magnoliopsida; order Caryophyllales; family Polygonaceae; genus Fagopyrum; species Fagopyrum tataricum. The sequence goes on along the minus strand of CM008281.1, from coordinate 37,638,629 downwards.
ATTATAGATATATATAGATATTCTGTTGTGATTGATTTGATATATATCTATACATATGGCATATATATAGCCTTCTAAGTTAGGTTTACGTCTTCTACAGATGGTTCAGACTAGAGCCTTACATGTAGCTAGACGAGGTAGAGATAGACCCCCTCTAGGTAGATGACGGGGTAGGACTCCCGCTGTTGATCCACGTGCAACGGAGGAGGTTCACGAGGACTTTTCTGAGAGTGACGTTCCTGAGACTAGAAACGGTGCAGCTGAGAGACAGGGATCCTAGAGAGTCCAGACAGACGACTTTGATCATGTCTCCATGGAGGGACCAGCTTTCCGTGAGTATATCAGGCAGGTTGAGGAGGCTGCCAGAGCAGGTAGAGGTTCCCCTGATCTGCCAGCACAGGAGGGATCGTCTGAGAGATCCCATGGGGTTACACAGGTGCCAGCTGCACCGACACCTGTTGCTGAGACTACTCGAGTTATAGAGGAGCATAGAGGGCCTAGACCACACACTTGGTAGGCATTTCACTAGATGGGTGTACCCCCTTTCTCTGGGAAGGTGGGGTTAGAGGTTGAGCTCTGGATTGGACATGTGGACTCAGCTCTGGAGTCCATTAGATGTCCAGTGGACAGACAGATCGAGTTGGTGCAGACTTTATTCTGGGATTTGGCACAGCATTGGTGGAGGTCTGTACGGGGTCAGGTTAGTAGTTATGATCAGATGAGGACCCTAATTAGAGAGCGTTTCTGCCCTGCCTCACTGAGAAGGGAGAAACTGCGGGACTTTGTAGAGGCTGGTTTGAGGATGTACCAGTCTTCGAGGCAATTAGGAGGTTCCAGGAGGAGCTGTCATTAATGGGTTCAGCTCCACCTCCTGCAGACCAGCATGTATATCTATTTTCCCGACCACTGAGGGATGCTACCCGGACTTACATGGCGGGGTTTCATTGTGAGACCTTGGTTGATTATCAGGACCGGGCTTCTAATTATGAGAGAGAGAGAGCTGGACAGAGGAGACCTTCTCAAACCGTAGGGTTTGAGAAGAGACAGCGTACGGGGTAGACCAGTGGTACTGGTGGTGCTGCTAGTGTTTGGCGGGGTCAGAGATGCCAGAGTCATCCCTCATCTGCACCGGTGGCAGATAAGGGACGTCAGTGTTTTAACTGTGGTGATACAGGACATATGAGGCCCGAGTGCACGAGGCCACTAGTTACTTGCTACACCTGTGGTAGGCAGGGTCACAGAGCTGTTTACTGCCGATAGGGCGGAGCTTCATCTCAGCAGGGTTCTTCCTCTACTAGTGTAGCGGGAGGTGGGCAGAGGCCACCTCAGCAACAGCAGACACAGGGACAACAGAAGGTCCCAAATCGCCCTACGACTCAGAGATCTGCTCTTGGGCCGAGTAGAGGCAGAGGTCGTGGTGGGAGCACCACTGATACTAGAGAGCCACAGGGCCGAGGCTTTGAGCTTAGGAGTGTAGAGGAGCCAGCTGCACCGACTGCTACAAGTACCATTCTGATTCATGGTTTACCTGTTAGAGTCTTATTTGATACTAGTGCTACGCATTCTTTTATTTTTGTTGCCTATGTAGAGCGTCTGAGTCTAGATACGGTTGAGGGGATGCTCTTTATTATAGGGTTACCCGATGGTGGTAGGGTCAGAGGTACCCGTGAGATTCATAGCTGTCCCATTTCTGTAGGGACCCGTATATTACTTGTGGACTTCTTTGTCATGCCATTAGAGCATAAAGAAGTCAATCTAGGTATGGATTGGATGGATAGACATTCTGTAGTCTTAGATGTAGGTAGGAGGACTGTTACCCTCTCTACCGAGTTAGATCAGATAGAGGTTTTCCGAGGTTGGGACCTTGGAAAGACAGGCACGGTTATCAGTGCGATACGGGCAGCTAGACTGATTGCACAGGGTTGTGAGGTCTTCTGGTGTTATGCCATGAAGGAGGGGGAGAGTCCAGCATTAGAGGATATCCCAGTTGTCTGTGATTTTGCAGATGTATTTGCTGAGCCGTCCAGTTTGCCGCCTCAGAGGAGTGTGAACTTCAGTATTGAGTTAGAGCCTGGTACGAGACCGATCTCGAAGGCCCCATACCGGATGGCGCATGTCGAGATGTTGGAGTTGAAGAAGCAACTTGAGGAGTTGGCTGAGAAGGGCTTCATTCGCCCTAGCGTGTCCCCATGGGGAGCACCTGTCCTCTTCGTACGGAAGAAGGACGGATCGCTGAGATTATGCATGGATTACAGAGAGTTGAACAAAGTGACCATCAAGAACAAGTATCCACTGCCTCGTATTGATGATTTGTTAGATCAGCTTCAGGGAGCGACTGTATTCTCCAGAATTGACCTGCGTTCAGGGTATCACCGGCTGAGGGTGAGAGAGCAGGATGTACACAGGACAGCATTCCGGACCAGATATGACCACTACGAGTTTGTAGTGATGCCATTTGGGCTTACGAATGCCCCAACCGTTTTTATGGAGTTGATGAACAGCATCTTCATCGACTTCCTGGATCAGTTTGTGGTGGTCTTCATAGATGACATTCTGGTATACTCTCGCAACAGAGAGGAGCATGCAAGACAATTGAGGATTGTGTTGCAGGTTTTACGGGGTAGAGAACTTTATGCTAAGTTCTCTAAGTGTGAGTTTTGGATGCCAGAGGTAGCATTCCTGGGTCATGTGGTATCATCTGAAGGGATCAAGGTGGATCCGGCCAAGATTGAGGCAGTAGCAGCTTGGATTACACCGACGAACGTCAAGGAAGTACGTAGCTTTCTTGGCCTAGCCGGTTATTACAGACGCTTTGTGGAGGGATTTTCTGTGATTGTCCGTCCACTGACGAGTCTACTGAGGAAGACTACCAGATTTGTATGGTCTGATCAGGGTAGGCAGAGTTTTGAGGAGCTGAAGAGACGTCTGACTTCTGCTCCTATTTTGTCACATCTAGAGGGTATAGAGGATTTTGTGGTATATAGTGATGCATCCAAGCTAGGCTTGGGATGTGTGTTGATGCAGCGGGGCAGAGTGATTGCTTATGCGTCTCGACAGCTGAAGACGTATGAGGAGAACTACCCGACTCATGATCTTGAGTTGGCAACGGTAGTTCATGCACTGAAGATGTGGAGACATTATGTGTATGGGGCTACATGTCAGATCTTCACAGACCATAAGAGTCTGAAGTACATTTTCACGTAGCGGGAATTGAATAACCGCTAGCGTAGGTGACTCGAGCTGATCAAGGACTTTGATTTAGAGATTTTGTATCATCCGGGGAAGGCGAACGTTGTCGCCGACGCCCTGAGTAGGAAGACGCCTCGAGAACGGGCGATTGCAAGATTGACAGTTCAACATCAGTTACAGGGAGACTTGAGCTGGTTAGAGTTGGACATCCAGTTTCCTGATGAGGATGCCCAGCTGCGTACTTTAGAGGTTCTTCCTGATCTGTTGGGTGAGATCCAACAGAAGCAGGAGACCTGCCCGACATTGATGAGGATACGAGATAGGATGTCTCGGGATGAGGCACCACAATTTCTACTAGGAGTAGATGGAGTATTGAGGCGCCGCGGTCGCGTCTGTGTACCTGCTGATGCAGATCTACGTCAGAGGATTTTACATGAGGCTCACTGTACACCTTACTCTGTACACCCAGGTACGAGTAAGATGTATCAGGACTTGAGACGTTTATATTGGTGGGAGGGCTGAAGCCCGATGTGGCCAGATTTGTGGCACAGTGTGCGACCTGCCAGCAGGTCAAGATAGAGCATTGCAGACCTGGAGGTGAGCTCCATCCACTTCCTGTTCCACAGAGGAAGTGAGAGGACCTCACCATGGATTTTGTGACTAGACTGAGACTGAGCCGGAGTTTTGATGCCATCTAGGTCATTGTGGACATATTGACGAAGACAGCACGTTTCATTCCTATTCGGGAGACGTGGCCGGTGAACAGATTAGCTGAGGAGTACACTAGGCAAATAGTGAGACTCCATGGTGTGCCGAGGACGATCGTCTCAGACAGAGATGGACGATTTACCTCGAGGTTCTGGCAGCAGATTCAGACTGCCTTGGGGACGAGTTTGCATTTCACGACTGCGTTCCATCCTCAGATAGATGGTCAATGAGAGAGGACTATTCAGACACTGGAGGATATGCTGCGAGCTTGTGTGTTGGATTGGGGACAAGTGTGGACGGATCATCTCCCACTTGTTGAGTTCTCATACAACAACAGCTGGCATGCATCTATTGGGATGGCCCCATATGAGGCACTATATGGACAAAGATGTCGTACCCCGTTATGCTAGGATGAGCAGAGTAGTGTTAGTAGTTTAGCACCTGATCAGATTCAGGATGATGTGGCTCGAGTAGCACTTATTAGAGAGAGGATGCTGACTGCTCAAAGCCTTCAAAAGTCGTATGCAGATAGGAGGCGTAGACCTCTAGAGTTCAGAGTAGGCGCCCATGTGTGGCTGAGAGTGTCTCCGACACGAGGTGTTAGGCGTTTTGTCATTAAGGGGAAGTTGAGCCTCCGATATGTCGGACCGTTCGAGATTCTGGATCGGGTTGGGAGCGCAGCATACAGATTGGCTTTGCCTCCGAGATTAGAGGGTGTTCACCCTGTATTTCACGTGTCTCGGCTGAGGGAGTACATACCAGATCCGAGACACATCGTGAGTTATGATGATTTGGTGGTTGAGCCGGACCACACTTTTGTTGAGCACCCTATTGCAGTCCTAGAACGAGGTATGAGACGCCTGCGTTCGAAGGACATTCCTATGTTGAGGATACAGTGGTCGGGACGTGGACCTGATGAGGCTACATGGGAGACTGAGGATAGTATCCTGAGGAACTATCCAGAGTTCTATGCCAAGTATGATGCACTAGTAGGATCACCGAGTAGATCTTAGTACTACCTTGGTGAGTGTTATGTGCTTATATGCTCTGATGTGTTTATTTTCATACTAGCTTTGATGTGATATATGATCTTATTAGATCTTGTTGTGCTAGTATGATTACTATTTATAGCTAGAGATGGCTCTTTCCTCCATGCTATTGTGATACGTTTAGGATTCAGCTGGAGATGATTATTCCTCCATGCTATTTTGATGGACATAGTGTTGCTGGAGATGTTTTTCCTCCATGCCTTTCTGTTATGAGTATGATACGGCTAGAGATGTGATTCCTCTATGCCTTGTGATGTGTTTATAGTTTGCCTAGAGATGGTTTTCCTCTATGCCTTGGATAGTGTTTTGTTGCTGGAGTTGATGATTTCCTCCATGCTTATGTTTAAGGTTATAGAGAGAGTTGTACCTCGGCTTTTGAGTCCGAGTGGTTTCAGGACTTTGCAAGTTTCGGGACGAAACTTGTTTTTAGGGAGGTGAGATGTAAGAGTCTTAGTCTTTTGGACCGAGTTTGGCTTAGCCGAGATATTACCTTAGCCGCCCCCACGGGGTTGTGTGCCGCCCCAGCGGGTTTCCGCTCCCGCGGCCCAAGGAACCGCCCCCGCGGTTTCTTGCGGCTGCAGCCGGTTTTGTTGACCACTTGACCGTGCTTTACTCTCTTCCTTACCTTTTCCTTTCCTTGCTGAGCAAGGGCTTCTCCTTCACTTCATTCCCAACTTCCTACGTCCTTCTTTCTTCTTCCTCTTCTCTCCATCTTAATCTTGATCTTGTTCTTCCTTAGAGTTTGAAAGAATTGTGTGAGGATGATGATGTTGATGATGTTGGATGCTATGATGAGCTTGAGAGCTAGTTGTGTTGGGTGTTGATCTTCTGTGCAGCCTAGGATCACAAGTGTGGTAAGCTTCTTGCTTTTCCTTCCTTTCTTTCTTTCTTGTTCTCCTTCCTTAGCTTAGGATTAGATGAATTGGATATAGAGTGATGTTGGAATGTGTATGTGTATGTATGTACTTGATTTTGGAATAAAGGAGAAGTGAATTGATCACGTGAAGAGCCGAAGAAGAGTCGCGGGATCCCATTCTGCACTATCGCCGCCCCCGCGCCTGGAAGCCGTGCCGCAGCGTCCGCGCCGTGCCTGCGCCGTGCCTGTGTTGCCAGCGACCATTGTCACCGCGCCTGCTGCTGAGCCTTGCCGCGCCTGCGGGTTGCATGTTCCGCCCCTGCGTCTCTCTTGTTACGCAGGTGTGTCTTGTCCCGGGTCTACCTAGAGTTAGGTAGATCCTTTCCTTTCCTAGTATGAGCGGGTTAGTAGCATGCTAGGTACGTGTATGAGGTTAGAATGATGATGAGTACGTTAGCGTTTATGCCGGTTATGGCTTTGAGGTTTATGGGTTAGGATACGATCCTTATGGATCCCTTGGGTCTAGGTGTGACCTCTTTGATGGATATGAGTGTGATATATTGTTATGCTTTGTTATTAGGCAGTGTTGTCCTTCAGATTGGAGTGGACCGGGTTTGAGATCGTGGTTGAGACTACTACTGAGTTGAGGTAAGTCCATAGGACTTACTTAGCTACCATCCTTATATTGGATGTGTGCATGAGTGGTGTTTGTTATATGCTTTATAGCATGCGATATGGTTCATTACCGACCTATGTTATATTGACCGCCCATTATAGTGGCTGTGACAACTTACTTTTCATCCCGTAGTGGAGAGTGGGAAGTTCTCTGTAAGCTAGTTAGATCTTGTATACGGGAAGGGCACCGACCACTCCTTATGGTATATGGGAAAGTGCGCTGATACCACTCCAGCTAGCTATTGCACGCAGAAGCGAGGATTATATACATTCCTCGTGTCACATATTTTCATATGCAGATCTATATACCATTTTAGTGTTTGACGTTATAAAGATAAAAAAAACCGGGTAAATGTGTGAAAGCATGTTGATGTGTTATGATTCCTGATGTGTGTTTGTGCTCTAGCATCTTCTTATATATGTGTATGATTAGCTAACAGTTTTATAGCGTGTTGTAGATCCTTTGCAGGTTAGGAGAACTGCAGAGTGATCCAGAGGGGTGATCTGCTGAGCGCTCCATACACTAGGGCGATATCGTGGGATATGGGATATTTATGTTGTACGGATTTATATTTTGACTTTGTACTCAGCAGTTACTCTGTATTACCTTTTGATATATATATATATATATATATATATATATATATATATATATATATATATATATATATATATATATATATAAATATAAGTTTCATGTTTTGTTTTAATCTATTTGTGCCTTGTTGTAAGATTCAATGAACTTGTTGTCAGGCTAGGGTCATGATCCATTGTGACATCCTAGCCCAGTAGCACATCGAGTCCTACGGATTTGGGGTGTTACATGAACCAATCCCTAATAGATATAGATTCGATTTTTAGGTCATATATTATCATAAATAGGTTTTGTGTACAAAACGAAACGAAGTTCGGTTCTTTTTTTAACAAAAATTAATATTCTATTCAATTTAATTTTTAGGTTCAGTTCTAAATGTTAAACCCTAATAATATTTATAAATCATGACACAGAAAAGTTTAATAGAGAGGGTTACTATATTATAATGGAATACAACACACTAAAATAAATTTTATGCTAAATTTGTGATCGGGATAGAAAAGCCTCAAGTGTTACAACTTACAATTAGCACCCAAACATGTATTATTTTAACAACGTACCCATCTTTAACAAAAAACATATATCAACAAATTTAATTTTTGGTGAAGATAATTTGATGAATATTTACAATATTATAGGTATAATAAATTATGTATTTGTAATATCCCGTAAAATTGTCATTCCACATCATTTGAATGGATATTGTGATTAACTTATAGAGTTTGTTACTCATGTCAACAATAATTATTCTTTTCTAACTATAGAGTGAGGACAAATAACTCTAGAGCAATTTTAGAATGGGTGACCTCATGAAAAGTTTATGCACATATATGATTGACATGGAGACAGCGTATCCAAGACCTCGAGTCTTACGATATTATTTACAAAATAAGCTACATGTAATTTAAGAAATATTCATGTTTACAAACCCAACAGAAAATAAAAAAGAGCCAACATGCGTGGTTTGACTAAATGCAAATAATGTAATCACAATCACAACAAAATTTACATTCTTTTTTTGGGTCGGCGGCAATGTAAAGGTCGGAGAGCTCATCTCCTAAAGGCAGCGGCCGGGGCAGGTAGGTGATGTGACTCCCATCTGCAAAAGACAACCAAAAGAGGTTCTCACCATCCCTCCTCAAGAGCTTGCAATGCCGGAGAAGACCTTCGTTGTAGAATGGGATTGCCAACCCATCCTCCAACTCGGTCAAGTCCATGACCTTCTCCGCAATTAAGGAGATGATCCCACCTCCAACAATATCTCGCGGCTCGTTCTTCCTAATCCGCTTCAAAGCGGTGAGGAAGAGGGTAATCCAATCCGTGGGATAATCACAAAATAAAATTTCTCATATATGTTATTTTCAAATGTAACACTTGTTGGGGAAGCTTTATTGTCTAATATGCTTGAAACTTATCATCCCACATTATTTGAATGGGGATTTGGATTGACTTATAAGGATGAGTTGCTACCCATGTCAATAAAAATTCTTCTTTTTCGGTGGTAAAGTGAGGACAAATAACTCTCGAGTTAAGCGTGCTTGTGTTGGAGCATTTTCAGGATGTGTGACCTCTTGGAAAGTTTTTGCGCTTGCATGGTTTGCACGGGGACAACATCCCAACTCATACAGATGGTTTCAGAGCTATCCATGAGTACGTTACGAGTGTGTTTGCCCTAGTAGGAGGACACTCGGCTCGGTGGAAGGTCCTCGGTCTGACTTGGACGTTAGAAATTTAAGTGGGGAGATTTCAACACCCAAAAATTGTCATCCCGCATCATTTGAATGGGGATTTGTGGTTTACTTATAAGGATGGGTTGCTACCCATCTCAACAAGAATTTTTGTTTTCCAGTGATAAAGTGAGGACAAATAACTCTAGAGTTAAGTGTGTTTGTGCAAGAGCATCTTCAAGATGAGTGACCTTCTGGGAAGTTTTTGCGCGTGCATGGTTGGCTTGGGAGCAGCGTCCCAGCTCTTACATATTTTAATTCTGCTATAATTGTGGTGGATTCATCAATATCTCACGTTCTTATAAGCATACACTCTTTTCGTTATTGCAGGTAAATATTCTATCGCTTCATCTTGAACAATAATTTTTTTTAATTGTTGTGTCTCCTTAAAGTATCTCATAATCATGGATTCTAATTATATATGTAGACGGTATGCTTTTGTTTATATTATAGCATGTGCAAGTTTCAAATCATTTTATTAAAAAAAGAACCGTGCAAACGGACTATGAACTAGTTCTTGATAAATTTCGACCTAGAGGTTTCAAAGTTGCCAAAATGACTAGGGACCAAAGTTTAATTTTCTTTTTTTGTCAATTGTCTCGATGACTAGTGTATGTGCTTCAATAAAAGTATGAAAGTGAATGTCAATGTGCGTTTAAAATTTTATTTGTTAGGTCAAACATTAATAGAAAACTATTGTAAAAACCTAATCACACGTGATTTTGCTTTGGTTTATAGACTATGTCTTTATACTCTTATAAACTTATAGTAGATCAATACAAACCAAGTATCTTAGACTTTTAAGTAACAAGTTTTAAAATGTTATAACTTCTTTCTTCTTTTATGTTAGTTAATTTGTTTTACTCTTGACAATATCTCTGACCATTGTTTTTCAAATGACAATAACTAGTGTAATATCCGCACTTTGTGCGAGTTTTTTTTAATAATAACGGGTTATATGCATTATTATGTTGTTATATATTTTTAATATTGTTTTGTTTTAAATTGATATATATAAATTACTTTATAATTAATTATTTATTAAATATTATGGAAAAGTGGAAAAAATTTTAGATGATTTTTATAGATTAAAAAGTAATATTAGATAATAGTAATAGTATTTTTTTTGTTTGAAGGAGGTTCAAAATCTCAAATTTAAAATTAATTATTCAAACAAATAATAGATAAATATCTTACTAAACAATGAAATAAAAAAAAAATGATTAATTTTGAGTTTCATTTAGATGAGATATGTTAAGAGCTCTAGAACTTTAGATTGGTAAAAATATTGGAATTGCCAATAAATAAATAAATAAAAATTCTGAAATTTATTATTTTTTGGTAAAAGTAAATTCAGGTGAAACAAAAAAAATCTGAAATTGATTTGTTACGTATTGGATTTTAATAAAAAAAACAATTTTATCTCAAAAAATATGACACATAATTAATCATAAATAAAAATTCTGGAATTTATTTTAAAAATTTTTTAATTTAAATTTTTGAATAAAATATCATTGGATTTAAAAAAAAGAGAGGTGTTATAGGGTAGACTTAAGTACTTTAAAATATCACATGTTGCAATTATTCTTAACAATGCATCTATTTATTGTGTTATATGTAACAATGTTTAAAGTAAATTAAAAACATTGAGGTTAACAATTAAAAATAAATCTGTAAATATCCAATGATATAGGTAACGGAACTAAATTTTCATATTTTAAATTTTTAACGGCTGTAGAACTTATTTTTAATTTAATCTCAAAAATATAATTAAATTTCTATTCAAACATATAGTAAATTTTCGGTTAAAGAATTTACGAATTTTTTAAAGTAAATTTTCAAAATTTTGACGAATTATGTAAAACGAAATATTTTTAATATATTTGTATAAAGATTTTCAATTTCTAATTCTATCAATTTTCGGTTAAAGTATTTGACAATTATTTTTTTTAATTCCAATTACAAAATCTTGATTTAAATTATTGATTTAAAAAAAGTTTTAGCGGACGGAAAATCCTGGCCGGGACATGTGACAATAAGTGTTTTCGCTTTAATATATATAAGATAATATATAAGATATAAGATATATAAGATAAGATTCACAACTTAAAATAATAATAATAATAATAATAATAATAATAATATTTATAAAAAAATCCGATTATGTAAACCCATTTTTAATAATCTAGATAAATAACTTTTTAAAAATATTTTATCGGAATTTGATAATAATTTATATTAACAAATTAAAATAATAATAAAATAATAATAAAATAATTTTTTATTAAAAAATCCGATTATGTAAACCTTTTTTAATAATCTAGATAAATAACTTTTTAAAAAGATTTTGTTGGGCTTTGTTATTAATTTATATTAACAACTTAAAATAATTAACTTGTTAAAATATTTTTTATGCTGCGTTAAATCTGATGTTAACACGTGACAAAGAAAGGTTCGGGCTCTCCTTTTATATTCTCCTTTAATACATATATAAGATATGATGAAAGTCATCAATCATTCAAACATGTTTCCAAATATTTTTTTTGTTTTCTTCATATGTTTTCTTGATGCTTTATGTTTGTTATCGTTTGGGACAGGCAAAACTAAGTACGGGTATTACAATACCTTCATATCACTAGGACAAATGACAATCGGTGCTAATTAGCTGATCAATCGACTACAATTGGACAAATGATCATTGGATCTTCATATATTTAACAAGATGTCACCAAAATTGGTAATAAAAAAAAAAAAGAAATTAGTCAACCTGATGTCATTGCTCATCTCATCACCTCACAAGTCATAATCCAAACTGAAAGCGGTGTAGAATAAGGTTCCCAGCGAAAGCGATGTCACAAGATTTCACCGAAAGCGATGCCACAAATGATCATTGGATCTTCACTGTGGTCAACCTAATCCAAGTAATGACAGATAATTAAAAGAAACGCGTTCACTACCCAAGTTCATCAAATTGTGTTATATATAAGATGCATTAGTAACGCAATTTTATACATACTCAAATCTAAAGAAAAACAAGTTAGATCCTACAAATGGCACCTCCTCCATATTTCACCAAAGACCTCTCCGTGACCGATGCCACAATAAGGTTGTCATGGCCCTCTCGGCTCCTTCCCCGCTTACCGGGTCAACAAGCGGCTCGCTATCGCAGACATTTTCGAGTTAGGGACGGAGAAGGTAACGTGTGGCGACTTTGTTGCAGCACCCGACAAAGGGGCTATTACAAGCCCGTGGTTACCGGAGATTGGCTTCGGTTTGTCAAGAACAAGAATCTCAAAGCCGGGGATCGAGTGATTTTCTACGAGGATACAGGTCCTAGAGCTCATTTCTTGGTGTCGATTAGGAGGATCGGACGGTTTAGGTTGTTTGGTAACGATATCGTCGGATTTACCGACGAGGAGTGATGTGTATACTTATATGTTATAGTAAAGGCGCCGTTTGTCTTTCTAGATCCTTTAGTTCATAGCTTATTATGACATGTATGTGTGTTAGGGTTACATTAACTTAAAAGGCTTACTTCATGCATCTTCGTGTAATATATTCCCTAAAATGCATGTATTAAATACCGTATGAAACATATTTCACTCACATAACTTCAGGTTTTATATATATATATATATATATATATATATATATATATATATATATATATATATATATATATATATATATATATATATATATATATATATATACTTTTGTTGTCATGCCTTCTACTTGTAACTTGGATGCATATGCATGCATTCGGAGGTGAAGTTTAGGGGTGTCCTTGTCTCATTGATGATGGTCTAAAGGTTTGAAAAAATCCACACAATCGGATTGATTAATAGAATTGAACTGAATATGTCGATTTTGTTCTAAATCAAACCTAAAGCATTTATTAAGCGGTTTGGATTTCCCCCTTTCACCCTATAACTTCACCTATTTACACCAACACGCTTGACTCTGTTAAGATGATAAGCCGGTAAAGGGTTTCAAACTTGTGATCTTATGGAGGAACCGGTCCTGAGCATCGTTTACGTTATAAGAGTGAATCGGGTTGCTCTTTTGTCTAAGCGGGTTCATTAATCCAAACGACATCGTTTTGATGGAGACCTATACTATATAAGGTTAGAACTGCTCTAATCCTAGCCGATCGGAGTCTTGAGCTTCTCTCTCTTCCGTTTCTTCCTCTCCCTTCGTCTCTTCACCTTCTTCGCCACTCTCTCTATTCAAGCCCTAGATCATGACTGAGAGCGAAGAGCTTCTTCTCCTCCCGAGATCCAAGCTTTGTCTGAGAGCTCTTCACCAACAGATAGTGAGATCGAGTACTGGTTCCTCCTACGGATCTTAGCTTGGAAGCATCTTGTGTCGATAGACAGATTTGTATTATGTTTTTGTTATTGCTTAGATGTTCTTTCTACTCTCTCTATTCTTTGTTCTTGGTTTTACTCTTAACGTTCTGTATCTGTAACTCTTGTCTGGATTTGGCTCATTCTCTAGTGGATTGGATCATATCTGAAATCCCGGGGACGTAGGACTTGCTCCGAATCTCGTAAACAAATATTGTTGTGTTTGGCTAAATAGTCGCTCTAGACTGATTTTTCGTCATTTGCTTTAAAGTTTGTTCAAACAGTTTTATCAGAATCAATTTACATCTACTAGTCGACCTCTCCATTATCGTTGTGTGCTACTCTTCATATTGGGGCCGTCGTCTCTACTCACAACCACACTTCTTCTTATCGGTCCTCAATGGTGCGTCTTTTTACTCCTCATAAAACTTTTTAACCGAATTAAAGTTCAGCGATATGTACTAGTTCAAGTTACTCAAATTTATAAATGAGATTGGTGACTTAGCTTGTTGAATGAATTATTGTTTTATATCATATAATTATAGTTTTTAATCACCGGTATTGTAACTCTTATCAATTTTGAAATGTTCATTTTTATTTTCTTCTAACGTGATACTATGTAAATGTTTTTTGATCAAAAATCTAAGTTGATCTTGAACCAACCCTATTAGATACGATTTTTAGGTCATATATTAGGAAAAATAGGTTTTGTGTACAAAACGAAACGAAGTTCGGTTCTTTTTTTTAACAAAAATTAATATTCTATTCAATTTAATTTTTAGGTTCAGTTCTAAATGTTAAACCCTAATAATATTTATAAATCATGACACAGAAAAGTTTAATAGAGAGGGTTACTATATTATAATGGAATACAACACACTAAAATAAATTTTATGCTAAATTTGTGATCGGGATAGAAAAGCCTCAAGTGTTACAACTTACAATTAGCACCCAAACATGTATTATTTTAACAACGTACCATCTTTAACAAAAAACATATATCAACAAATTTAATTTTTGGTGAAGATAATTTGATGAATATTTACAATATTATAGGTATAATAAATTATGTATTTGTAATATCCCGTAAAATTATCATTCCGCATCATGTGAATGTGTATTGTGATTAACTTATAGAGTTGTTATTAATGTCAACGATAATTCTTATTTTCTAACGGTAAAGTGGGGACAAATAACTCTAAAACATATATGATTGACACGAAGACAGCGTCTTCAGCATCTCGAGTCTTATGATATTATTTACGAAATAAGCTACATGTAATTTAAGAAATCTTCAGGTTTACAAACCCAAAAGAAAATAAATAAAAAAAAGGGCCAAAGCACGTGGTTTGACTAATGCAAATAATGTAATCACAATCACAACGAAATTTACATTTTTTTTGGGTCCCATGGAATGAATATAAATCACACTGACCCCTCTGATTAGCGTGTTAAAAGATATATAATTGTTAATAGGTTGATAGCCTACTGCCTACCCGACTTGTCGTTTTATTAGAGTTATTTGTTTATCGGGTTTGTTCGTTGCTTTGAGTATGTTGTTATGCTTTTGTTATATTTAAGGTTTACTTTTTCTTAATGTGTACTTCACTACTTTGTCAAGTTATTTGTTTTGTCTGTCCAGTGATTGTTTGGTCCAGACAAAAATTTGTTAGAAGTTCAAGAAAAAGGATCGAGTCTTTATACTTTTTTTTTAAAACTATAAGAAAATAATTAGGATACATCACCTTTTCGAGATTCTACATCTTGTGGCATCCTTTTGGATGAGTTCGTCGACAAAAGAGAAAGATGAACATGACACCACCTGATCTTCATGCCCCAACACTGCCAGAAGGTCCGTCACTCGGTTGACTTCTCTAACACGTGTTTCACCCTAACATGACAAAAGCCTGCCAAAATATTAGAAATATAAGACACAATGAGGTCAAGGTCCCAAGACGGTTTCCACACTTTGTTAATCGAATTGATAATCGAAAGACAATCTCCTTCGACCTCAATGTTTTTGAATTCCAGATCATAAGCCAACTTCAGTCCTTCCCTCAGCGCACATGTTTCAGCATGCATGGCGGATATGTTTCCACATCGACCCAAGCCAAGAGAGATTTTGGTAGCTTCGTGATCTCGGATAATAAAACCATACGCAGCCTCACCATTATCTTTTCTAGATCCATCAAAATTTAGTTTGATGAAATCCTTGTTTGGTCTTTTCCATTTTATGTTTTTCGTTTTTCTTTTAATCGGGATTTTTTCCTCTTTATCCTTTTTACTTTTAAGGGTTGCTAACTTCCACTCATTAATTTGGTTTCGAACTCTAAGTTCTATGTTCTGATGGTCTTTATAATTGAAGTTCTTTTGGTTTCTGGCAAACCAGATGTTCCACCAGACATGGGGCAGATAGATGATTTCGGGGTCGGTAAGGTTAAACCGAAGCCAAGCGATCCTATCCGAAATTTTATCCCGTCCTTCCATACCTTTTCTTAAAATTTCTTTAAGCTTATCCGAGGATAACGCATCCGTTAGCGTTTGACACTTAAAAAACAGATGATCTGCCGATTCGAATGGGTGATCACAGAGGCTGCAATTCATTGTTACAACTACTTTTTGTTTTTCAAGGTTTTCCTTGGTAGGGAGCCCATTTATCGAAAATTTCCAGAGGAAATATTTTACTTTAGGCATGATATTCAGACCCCAAATCCATTCATTTTCGCAGATAGAGAGTCCGCTCCTTACATAGATCGCATTCAAAGATGACTTAGCCGAGTAATTACCATCCAAAGCCGGATCCCAATAGAGTCGGTCCTGGATAAAGGTTTTAGGTAATTGATACGACGTGATTAACTCGACGACTTCTTTCGGAAGAACATCTCCAATTTCCCTTTCCAACTTCATTTTGTCCCATTGGTTTTCAAAAATAAAGTGTTTAACAGTTATTTCTTCATTAATATTAATGTTATCCTTACATAAGTTGATCAGGGGTTCACTTAAAACCCATTTATCTTTTCAGAAATTGACCGTACTTCCATCTTCCACGTTCCATCTCAAGCTTGCTTCAAACTCAGGTCTTAATCTCATGAGTTTCCTCCATTGCCATGATGTGTTCTGTTTAAGTTTGTATTTCCATAACATAGCCCCTCTAAGATATTTTTTATTAATAATTTTAACCCAAATATTCTCCGGTTCGTTAAGAATCTTCCAGAGGAGTTTCATTTGTAGCTATATTCATTAGTTCTGATTTTCTTATGCCGGTTTCACCAAATTTCTTTGGTCTGCAAATCTTGTCCCAACTAATCAAAGGATGGAAAGTAGGACCTTTGTTCCAAAAGAAGTTCCTGTTTATTTGATCTAACTCCTTATGAATACTAGAGGGGAGCATAAAACTTTGCATTATGAAATTTGGTTTAGCATTTAAATTGGCTTTAATGAGAGTTGTTTTGCCTTCTTGGGAAAGCGTCGAGGCTTTCCATTCCGACAGTTGTTTTGTTTTGGTGATAACGTCATCAAACACACTTTTATTAACTCTACCATTGATAATCGGACAACCTAGATATTTTTCCAAACAATTAGAGCACTCAATACTAAGCCCAATTTTTATTTGTCTTTTAGTAGAAGCGTCCACATTTCTAGAGTCACTACTACAAAAAAGGTCAAATACCCCGGATATTTGGGACTTTATACGCCGGACCACATCCGGCGTAAAGGTTAGAGATGTATTTGGTCCTTTAGCATATACCCCGGGCGTTTCCTTTCTACATCCGACGTATATAGTTCGTACAAAATTCCAGCCATTTAACGCTTGTTTATATATCCGGTGTATTTGACACTATATACCCCGCATAAAAATATATCCGGGTTATTTAATATTCGATATATCCGGTGTATTTGAAGGCATATACGGCGGATATACATATATCCGGTGTATTTTCCCGAAACATATTCGGGGTATTTGGTAGTATATACGGCGAATGTACATCCGGGTTATATAATATTTAATATATCCGATGTATTTTCCCGACACTTATCCGGGGTATTTAATAACATATACAACGGATTAACCTCCAGCGTATATAGTTTTTATAGTCCGGTGTATTTGGTGGTAAATATCCCGGATTAATATCCGGAGTATCTAGTAAGTAAATATCCGGGGTATTTGTTTTGAAAAAACTTCTAGATCATTACGCTTATATACGCCGGAAAAGCGTTTTTTTATTTTTAGAAATATACGATATATATAAATATATATATATATATATATATATATATATATATATATATATATATATATATATATATATATATATATATATATATATAGGTGTGTGTGAAATAAAGTTGACATCATTCAACACCTAATTCATTTCAATCAAAAAACAACCAATATCCTCATTAACATTACCAAAAAATTATTTCTAAGAACATACTCAAAATGTACCAATCATGTTTCTAATATAATTAATAAAAATATCACTAAGCATGCCTTACAATGTTCGATCATCATTCCAAATGCTATGTAATCTACCATAGTAAATGCTAGCTAGCCAATCTTCAATTACTTTTTTTGGAGGCTTCATAACCAAAAAAATACACCACTAGCCAAATATCTGTAAAAGAGATAAAACAAAACTAATTATACAAATAACAAAGTATTCATAATAAAAAAAATGAAAGAATATAATTAAACAAGGATGAAGTTTGAGTATTATCTTATGTACTCAATACAAAATTAAATTCATCCTAAAATATGAGTTAAAGTAAATATTCCAACCACTCATTTCGAATCTCATCAATTTCATCAAGTGAGTAAGTATGTTTTTTACCATACCACTGAAAAGTAACATAAATAACTTATATTAGATAGATTAAAAATATCAAATTTATGTAGATAAGTGTAAGGAACTTACGATCTTTGGAACACTGTGACTTCTTCTTAATATTATCTCCAACATAAACCTCATAACGTAATATCGAGACATGATAAAGTTTGGATGGCTTGGACACTGCAATTTACAAAATAAACATGACACTAATAATAATTTTCATTAACATTGCGATTAATAAATAAAAAACAAAGATTTTACCTTGATGACATGCCATAAAGGTTTTTTTCTAGGCTTGTTCTGTTCCAAATTAGTATATTTTATAGTATAACTCCTACGTACAAAGAAAATTGAATCAATCTAATAATCTAAAAGAATTATTTTTCTAAATTAACAAGGAACTACTTACAGATCAATTAAATGCTCAACATCTTCATTTTGTTGCCCATGCAATAAGTCGACCCATTAAGCAAAGCCTTTGTAAGGATGCAAGACCAACAACACCCAGTGCTTCCTATATACATATTTATTTGAGTATTAGAGTTACACAAGAAACTACTACTACTTAACACAAAGGGAATAGATTGATAACCACTTACCTAAGAAGATATGGAGCGAAAAATATCCGGCTTTTAATATTACCTTCCATTGCATTAGCAATATAGATAGCTCGTTCTTCAATGCTCTTACCATGACTCTTTGTGGAAATGAACATCGGACAAAGAAAACCGAATGTATCACTTGCTTTGCAATATGTCTCTGACAAATATCTATAAAAAAAAGTAATTAATTATGAATTTGAGAAATTTAAGCTAAATAATTATTTTAACTTTAACACTTAATTTAAAACTAACCTCATATATATATGGATATATGACACATTTCTAAATCTTCATTGTTGAGCCAAATCCAACTTCATTCTTGCCAACAGAAATTTCAAGAGCATCTCTATGAATAAGTTCTTTTGGAATAGTAACAGTATGAGGCGAGTCATCTTTAGTTTCATCTAGCATCCAACGAAAATCATCAATGATACTTGGACCTGAACCCACATCTAAGGGTGGTGTGATGGATTCTTTAGTCAATGCATTTCCCTTTTGTACCTCACACTTCTGGAGCGTTCGTCGATTCCTTTTAATTCAATTTCACCAACAAATATTACATATAAATATAATAAGAAAGGATAAATTATGAAACGATTAAAACACAACTTACCATGATAGGCACCGTAAGATGATCGTGCCAAGCAATAAACTGACCTATAGCATCATCCAAAGTAGACACTTCAACGGTAGGGAATGGTACCTTTACACTTCTTTGACCTTGTATAATAGTAACTATTTCGACCTTTACTTGACCTTTTTTCAATGGTCGATTGTGCAAAACTGATGTGGCGGAAGAGAAATGATGCACAACCCCTTTTGCAACCTCCTTAGTGAGGTCGGGCCAAAATAGCTTGCATTGACTTGTTCCCTAAACACCAGGATTGTGATAGAATTATATATTCAATTCAATACAACTAATTGAAACTTTATAAGAAATTAATTAATTATTTTAAGGATGAAGTAATACTTACATCAATACTTGTTGGAATATCACTTGCATTTATACCTCTTGGAATGACATGATCTTCAATGATGGAACAAGAAGCTTTCACTAGTACAAAAACATCCATTTATACCGGTTATTTATAAGATCGCATCCCGGTTATTTGAGCGGTGTAAGGTAGACCGCAATAAACGAGTCAGATACCGTTTTTTAAAACCTGGTATGCAAAAAAGCTCGGATCCCGTTGTTTATTTTAAAAATTGGTATGCAACATATTTTTTTTTTAAAAAAAATAATGAGCTTGGCATACCAGACTACCAGTTATATTAACCGGTATGAACAACTAATAAAAAAAACAAAAAAAAACATTTTAATGACAATTGTTGTACAAAACTAAATATATACTAGCAGACTTATAAAAGTAATATCTTTCAAGTTGAACTTAAATAATCTAATTAGAACTAAAAATAATTGTAAAAATTCAGTGAAGATTGCTCTGCTGACAATTGCAAGAAAGGACAATCCCCTCTTCTTTCTTTTCTTCTTATGCCCAGCCTACACACAAAACAAACGTGCTTCTCTTAGTAACATTAACTTTCTAAATAGGTAAAATCAATTAAAATTAGAGCTGAATTTAGAAATATGTTTCTATACTAGGCTTCTTGACCTATGCCATTGGGAAATAGTTTAGAGAATAACAAACACAGATCCTGAACTTCAGCAACTTACAAAATAGGCCTTCCACGTTTTGTTTGGTTTATCACTCTCTAAACTTTGTAAAATGCTGTAAATGAAACCCTCAATGTTTTTTTTACGGTTTAATAGTGTCCATCCACAAGTTTCAATGGGACTCATTCATAACTAAATGAAAGTACAAAAAGAGTCCAAGGACTCATTTATATACTTTTTTAAAGTTTAGTGATTATAAATGTAAGGACATATTTGATATTCAACAAAAGCTTAATTATAGCCTTGTATGACTTCAATAGAGTTGAATCATAAAATCATAAGTAGGATTATCTAAACAGAGATAAGAGCATAAAGTACCTTGAGGATAAACAGTCTCAATGTGAGGACATTTACATCTCTTGAACTACATATATCAAAAAAAGAAAATTGTCACTCTAGAGCACTCACTACTCACCATAATGCATTTAAGTCCTTTCCTACAAACCTGATGGGTTGCATAGTCCAACCTGAACAGATCCCCTGTCCTTGTGTAAGACCTCTGGATATTCTCGTGTGTGGCGAAAATCGCTTCTTCAAGCTCTCTTTGGCTTCAATTATTCTTAATTTCTTGTTTTAACACATTCCTTCCTTTCATTGATAGCAAATAATCCTCTAACCCCTTCTTTATGAACACACATCTCCCATAAATTCAGTTTGAGCAACAAACTCAAGGAAACTAGAATTTAAAAGTAAAGCTTACACGGACATAGTTGCAAACATCTTATGATAATGAGATAATGTTAAGTGACCAATCCTCAACCCAAAACAAAGATGAACCCAAATCAATGTACATGAAAAGCATCAAATTTTCTAATGAAATACTTCAATGTTTCTTCTAATCCTTAATGGTGACAAATTAGCTCCTAAGTCCAAACTGAATTCTAGTGCCACTTCATCATTGCATCCGTTCAAAATATATACATATGTATAATTCATGATAAAGCATACTTGCCGTCAGTATGATTGTGAGATAGGAATCAATTGAATAAAATGAATAAGCAAGAGATACAATATAACCTTTTTGTGCAGTCCCACGAGTGCCTGCATCTCGGTATCTACTATATTGGCTTTCCGTGCTTCTATTTATAGTGTTCTATCATCATCTGTCTCCGTTAAATATGACTTATCTTCCTCATCTTGTGATGCTTCTACAGAAGTGACACTTTCTTGTGGAACCTTAAATTTACCTTCAGAATTAGAGGCATTAACATTCCTTTAGCAAATCCAGAAAAAAAAAAATTTAAATGGAGTATTCTGGTATGATTTGGAACAAACAAACTACGGATCTGAGAAAATATCGATCAAGAAACAAGAGAAAGAGTAACCGAAAGAAAAAGAAGATGAAGTGAAGCATATAACTCACATGTTTCGAGCCTTCAACCGTCGAGCCCCTGCCATCCTCGCCGGAGAAATCAAATGCAAAATCTACGAATTGAAGCATATACCTTTCATCCCTCACCAACAACAACAACGGCCCTCACCGACGGCGACAACAGTAGCAACCTTCCCCCGACAGCGACGACAACGGCTTT
The DNA here is from genome assembly GCA_002319775.1 of Fagopyrum tataricum. Classification (NCBI taxonomy): domain Eukaryota; kingdom Viridiplantae; phylum Streptophyta; class Magnoliopsida; order Caryophyllales; family Polygonaceae; genus Fagopyrum; species Fagopyrum tataricum. Next base: position 37,616,840 of record CM008281.1, on the reverse strand, counting down.
CATCTTCTGAACGGTGACAACATCTATCTAGCTTCCCCTCACCGATGGCGACGACAGAAGCTTCCTTCCCCTCGTTCACGGCGGCAACAACGACCTCCCCTCACGGACGGTGACACACAAAAGCAACCAGATTTAGGGTTTAGAGAAGAGAGGTTCACGAGGTTGGGATTTTAGTCGTAAGGGTTTATTCTTTTTAATTGGTAGGATAAGAATATTTTTTAATTTAAATAATAGTACTCGGAATCCGGTTGTTTTAATATACAGTATCCCACAACTGGTTTCCGATGAGAATTTATACCAGTTTTTAAAAAATACCAGACATCCGATTTTTACCGCACTTTATTCCAGTTTTTTCAAATAACCGGTATCCGAGAAAGGACTCGGATTTCGGTTTAACAATCGGTATGATTGTCTCCGGTATAAATGAGTGTTTTTGTACTAGTGTTTACCACTTGGAGTAATATGATCATCATTTAGAGAAACAGAAATGAAGGGATGCTTGGGAGTAGTTTATCTGGACAATATTCTTTTTTCTCATCTAACAATGCTTGAATAACTTGTTTTGCTTCATCGAACATTGAACAAAATTCAGCCTTCATTGTCGTTTTAAGCCTTTTTGTTACCTCAATAACAACATCATCTCCGACATCGCTCACAGAAGATGAAGATGCATGACGAGATGCATGGCCAAAGTAATCACTCACATTTACCTCTTGGCCAACCCCTATAACACGGCCTGGGTGTTCTTCCTTCCCTAAGGCCATTGCTAAAACATCTTTGCGACCAATGGAAACAAACTCTCCTTAGATTCCTTTTGAAGATAATCATCCCATACGTAGTATAGGACACACAATTCTTAGTACTATAACAAATTAACATTTAAACAATCATAAATATTAGTTTCATGATACAATTTGTTTATACACTTACTGTGAGAGCCCTTTCCTTTCGGACCGAGATCGGACCATAGCCGAGATTGGCTTTGGTCCGAGATTGGCCTTGCCGCACCTGCGGGCACGTATGCCGCCCCTGCGGGTTCCCGCCCCTACGGCCCTATGACCCGCCCCTGCGGGTTGCGGCTGCAGCCGGTTTTGTTGACTTCCTTGACCCGTGCTTTACCTTCCTCTTCTTTTCTTCTCTTACCTTGCTGAGCAAGGGTTTCATTCCATTTCTCATTCCATTCCAGACCTACCTACGTCCACCTTGCTTATCCTTCTTCCCTTGTGAGCTTGTTCTTGTTTTCCTTGGAGTTTGGCTTTGAAAGTGTACTTTGTGGTTGTGCTGATGCTAGTATGTGTTGTTGTGCTTGGAAGCCAGCCTTGGTGTTTGATGATCCTCCCTGCAGCCTATAACCTTCAGTAGTGGTGAGTGCTTGTTCTTTCCCTTCTCTTCTTCTTTGATTCCATCTCTTTAGCATTAGGTTTAGATGTATGTTGATCATAGGGTGACGTTTGAATGTGTATTTATGTGTATGTGTATGAATCTGGAAGAGTATAGACGTGAATTAATCACGTGAAGAACCGAAGAGCAGCCGCGAAGTTGCCTTCTGCACTGTCGCCGCCCCGTGGCCAAGAGTCACCGCCCCTGCGGCTACCGTGCCACAGCGCCTGCGTCGTGCCAACGGCGTGCCTGCGCTTGCCTGCATTCCGTGTCACCGCCCCTGCGGCTTCCACTTGCCGCGCCCGCGGGTGATCTTTTCCGCCCCTGCGTCCGTAGTTCACGCAAGTGCGTCTTGTCCCGGGACTACCTATAGTTAGGTAGTTCCTTTCCTTCCTAGTATGAGGAAACTAGTATCATGTTAGGTATCGGTTTATGACGAATATGATATAGATATGCCGATTATGGCTTTGAGGTTTACGAGTTGGAATTGATCCCCTATGGATCCCTTGGGTCTAGGTGTGACCCTTTGTGTGTGATAGGATTGTGATATATATATATATATATATATATATATATATATATATATATATATATATATATATGTGTGTGTGTGTGTGTGTGTGTGTGTGTGTATGTGTGTGTGTGTGTGTGTGTGTGTGTGTGTGTGTGTGCCTTGTATAGGTTGTGTTGTCCTCCAGTTGGAGTGGACGTTTCTAGAATTTGCTCGTAGCGAGATACTTCTGAGATTGAGGTAAGTCCTTAGGACTTACTTAGTTGCCATCTATATATTGGATTTTGCATGAGTGGTGCATGTTTATGTTTGCTAGTATGTGATATTGTTATTACCGACCTATGGTTTAGTGACTTCCCACTGTAGGGCCGTGACAGCTATCCTTTCATCCCGCTGGGAGACTGGAGACTCTTTGCGGGCAGGTCAGTTTTGGATTATGGGGCGGTGTTTCTCCACTCCCTTAGGGTATACGGTGACGGTGACCGCATCACCACTCCAGCTGGCATTAGCACCGAGAGGCGAGGGTTATATTCCTCGTGTCACATATATTCATATTGATATCCTTATACATACGATTTGAGAGTTGGACTACATTTATAAAGATTATAAAATGGCTAAATGCGTGACATCATGCTGAAGTGTTAGTATCTCTGATATGTGACTGTGCTTATGTTCATTCTATATATGTGTATGGCTAGCTAACGGTTTTATACCGTGTTGTAGATCCCTCGCAGGTTAGGGGAACTGTAGAGTGATCCAGAGAGGGTGATCTGCTGAGGGCTCCGTACACTGGGTCGTCCTCGTGGGATGGGATATTTTGATCATGTATATTTGTTATGTTTTGATTGTACTCAACAGTGTTGTATCAACCTTTTGATACTTTTATATCAGTTTCCTGTTTTATATTTAATCCGTTGGTGCCTTGTTGTAAGATTCAGTGAAATTGTTGTCAGGCTAGGGTCAGGGTCCATTGTGAGATCCTAACCCAATGGCACTTCGAGTCCTACGGATTCGGGGTATTACAAAGTTGGTATTAGAGGCCAGATTGACAACAATGGCACTAGTAATCTGCAATAAAGTTCGAATAGATAAATAAACAGAACCCAAAAGGGGTCTGACTTTTCAAAAGATTTTTGGTTTTGAAATGAGTACAAATGTTTTGGGATATCGTGTACGTGAGCCATCACCCCTCTGAAGATCTCAATAGTATATATATAGATATTTTGTTGTGATTGATTTGATATATACATACGGCATATATATAGCCTTCTGAGTTAGGTTTACGTCCTCTGCAGATGGTTCAGACTAGAGCCTTACCTGCAGTTGGACGAGGTAGGGATACGGCATATATATAGCCTGCTGGTGCAGTTGCTGGTTCAGGGCAAGACCAGAGCCGCTAGAGTCATCCCTTATCTGCACCGGATACAGATAGGGTACGACAGTGTTTCAATTGTGGTAAGTATGGACATATGCGACCAGAGTGTCCGAGGCAGACAGTGATGTGCTATACTTGTGGAAAACCCGGACACAGACACGTTTTCTGTAAGCAGGGCAGAGCTGTTTTACAACAGGGTTCTTCTCCTACCAGTGGAGCGGGAGGTGGGCAGAGACCACCTCAGCAACAGCAGACACAGGGACAGCAGAGAGTCTCAGATCGTCCTACTGCTCAGGGATCTACTCCTGAGCCGAGTAGAAGCAGAGGTCGTGGTGGGAGCACCACTGACACTAGAGGGCCACAAGGCCGAGTTTCTGAGGTGAGGAGTGCAGAGGAGCCAGCTGCACCGCCTGTTACAGGTACCATTCTGATCCATGGTTTACCTATTAGAGTTTGTTTGATACTGGAGCTATGTCTTCTTTTATATCGGATGCTTGTATTAAGTGTTTGAGTTTAGATATGATTGAGGGGATACCCTTTAGTATAGGGTCACCCGATGGTAGTAGGGTCAGAGGTACCCATGAGATTCGGGACAGTCCCCTTTTTGGTAGGGAGCCGTGTGTTACTAGTTGACTTCTTTGTCATGCCATTAGAGCATGAAGAAGTAATTCTAGGTATGGACTGGATGGATAGACACTCTGCAGTCTTAGATGTAGGTAGGAGGACTGTTACCCTCTCTACCGAGTTAGGCCAGATAGAGGTTTTACGAGGTTGGGACCTTGGAAAGACCGGTACAGTTATCAGTGCTATACGGGCCGCTAGATTGATTGCACAGGGTTGCGAGGCCTTTTGGTGTTATGCCATGAAGGAGGGGGAGAGTCCAGCTGTAGAGGACATCCCAGTTGTTTGTGAGTATACAGATGTTTGTTGAGCCGTCCAGTTTGCCGCCTCAAAGGAGTGTGGATTTCAGTATCGAGTTAGAGCCTGGTATGAGACCCATCTCGAAGGCCCCATACCGGATGGCGCCTGTCGAGATGTTGGAGCTGAAGAAGCACTCGAGGAGTTGGCTGAGAAGGGCTTTATTCGCCCTAGCGTGTCCCCATGGGGAGCACCTGTCCTCTTCGTACGGAAGAAGGACGGATCACTGAGGTTATGCATAGACTACAGAGAGATGAACTAGGTGACCATCAAGAACAAGTATCCACTACCGCGCATTGATGATTTGTTAGATCAGTTACAGGGAGCTACTGTGTTCTCCAGGATTGACCTGCGTTCCGGGTATCACCAACTGAGGGTGAGGGAGCAGGATGTGCATATGACAGCATTCCGGACCAGATATGGCCACTACGAGTTTGTAGTGATGCCATTTGGGCTTACGAATGCCCCAACCGTCTTTATGGAGTTGATGAACAGTATCTTCATCGACTTCCTGGATCAGTTTGTGGTGGTTTTTATTGATGACATTCTGGTATATTCTCGTAGCAATGAGGAGCATGCAGGACATCTGAGGACTGTATTGTAGGTTTTGCGGGATAGAAAACTTTATGCTAAGTTCTCTAAGTGTGAGTTCTGGATGCCAGGGGTAGCATTCCTAGGTCATGTGGTTTCAGCTGAGGGGATCAAGGTGAATCCAACGAAGATTGAGGCAGTAGCAGCATGGATTACACTGACGAACGTCAAGGAAGTATGTAGTTTTCTTGGCCTAGCCGGTTATTACAAACGCTTTGTGGAGGGATTTTCTGTGATGGCCCGTCCACTGACGAGGTTGCTGAGGAAGACTACCAGATTTGTGTGGTCTGATCAGTGCAGGCAGAGTTTTGAGGAGTTGAAGAGGCGTTTGACTTCTGCTCCTGCTTTGGCACAACCAGAGGGTACTGAGGATTTTGTGGTTTACAGTGATGCATCCAAGCTAGGCTTGGGATGTGTTTTGATGCAGTGAGGCAGAGTTATTGCTTATGCGTCTCGACAGCTGAAGACGTATGAGAGGAACTACCCGACTCATGATCTGGAGTTGGCAGCGGTAGTTCATGCACTGAAGATCTGGAGACATTACCTGTATGGTGCTACATGTCAGATCTTCACAGACCATAAGAGTCTGAAGTATATTTTCACGCAGCGAGAATTGAATAACCGTCAGCGTAGGTGGCTTGAGCTGATCAAGGACTTTGATTTAGAGATTTTGTACCATCCAGGGAAGGCGAACTTTGTCGCCAACGCCTTGAGCAGGAAGACGCCTCGAGAGCAGGCGATTGCGAGGCTGACAATTCAGCATCAATTGCAAAGAGACCTGATCTGGTTGGAGTTGGATATCCAGTTCCCTGATGAGGATGCTCAACTGCGTACTTTAGAGGTTCTTCCTGATCTGTTGGATGAGATCCGACAAAAACAAGAGACCTGCCCGACTTTACAAAGGATTAGAGATAGGATGTCTCGGGATGAGGCACCATAGTCCCTGCTTGGAGCAGATGGAGTTTTGAGGCGCCATGGCCGCGTCTGTGTACCTGCTGATACAAAGCTGAGGCAAAGGATTTTAAAGGAGGCATTTTACACCTTACTCTGTACATCCAGGTACGAGCAAGATGTATCAGGACTTGAGACGTATATATTGGTGGGGAGGGCTGAAGGCCGATGTAGCCAGATTTGTAGCTCAGTGTGCGACCTGCCAGCCGGTCAAGATCGAGCATTTCCGACCTGGAGGTGAGCTCCATCCCCTTCCTGTTCCACAGAAGAAGTGGGAGGACGTCACCATGTATTTTGTGACCGGACTGAGACGGAGCCGGAGTTTTGATGCCATCTGGGTTATAGTAGACAGATTGACGAAGACGGCACGTTTCATTCCTATTAGGGAGACGTGGCGGGTGAGCAGATTAGCTGAGGAGTACACTAGGCAGATAGTGAGACTCCATGGTGTACCGAGGACGATCGTCTCAGACAAAGATGGGCGATTTACCTCGAGATTCTGGCAGCAGATTCAGACTGCCTTGGGGACGAGTTTGCACTTCACGACTGCGTTCCATCCTCAGACAGATGGTCAGTCAGAGATGACCATTCAGACGCTGGAGGATATGTTGCGAGCTTGTGTGTTGGATTGGGGACAGGTGTGGACGGATCATCTCCCACTTGTTGAGTTCTCCTACAATAACAGCTGGTATGCATCTATTGGGATGGCCCCATATGAGGCACTGTATGGAAAGAGATGTCGTAACCCGTTATGCTGGGATGAGCAGAGCAGTGCCAGTGGTTTAGCACCTGATCAGATTCAGGATGATATGGCTCGGATAGCATTGATCAGAGAGCGTATGCTGACTGCACAAAGCCGTCAGAAGTCGTATGCTGACAGGAGGCGTAGACCTCAAGAGTTTAGGGTTGGAGCCCATGTGTGGTTGAGAGTGTCCCCGATATGTTGGACCGTTCGAGATTCTGGATCGGGTTGGGAGCGCAGCTTACAAATTAGCCTTGCCTCCAAGATTAGAGGGTGTTCACCCTGTGTTTCACGTGTCTCAGCTGAGGGAGTATATACTAGATCCGAGACACATCGTGAGTTATGAGGATTTGGTGGTTGAGTCAGACCACACGTTTGTAGAGCATCCTATCGCAGTCCTAGAGCGAGGTATGAGACGCCTGCGTTCGAAGGACATCCCTATGTTGAGGATACAGTGGTCGAGATGAGGACCTGAGGAGGCTACATGGGAGACTGAGGATAGTATCCAGAGGAACTATCCAGAGTTCCATGCAGAGATAAGTGCACCAGTAGGATCACCGAGTAGATCTTAGTACTAGCTTGGTGAGTCTTATATGCTTACATGCTTATATGCTATGATATGTTTATTTCATGCTAGCTTTGATGTGATTATGATCTTACTAGATCTTGTTATGCTAGTATGATTCCTGTTTATAGCTGGAGATGGTTCTTCCCTCCATGCTATTATGATACGATAGGTTTAATTGGAGATGGTTCTTTCCTCCATGCTAGTTTGATGGACATAGTAGTGCTGGAGATGTACTTCCTCCATGCCTTTCTGTTATGGTTTTGATACAGCTAGAGATGTGCTTCCTCTATGCCTTGTGATATGTTTATGGTTTGGCTAGAGATGATTTTCCTCTAAGCCCTGGATAGTATAGTTTACTGCAGGAGTCGATGATTTCCTCCATGCTTATGTTTGAGGTTATAGAGAGTGTTACCTCAGCTTGTGAGTCCGAGTGTTTCAGGATCTTGCAAGTTTCAGGACGAAACTTGTTTTTAGGGGGGTGAGATGTGAGAGCCCTTTCCTTTCGGACCGAGATCGGACCATAGCTGAGATTGGCTTTGGTCCGAAATTGGCCTTGCCGCATCCGCGGGCACGTATGCCGTCCCTACGGGTTCCCGCCCCTGCGGGTTACGGCGGCTACAACCGGTTTTGTTACTTCCTTGACCCGTGCTTTACATTCCTTTTCTTTTCTTCTCTTACCTTGCTGAGCAAGGGTTTCATTCCATTTCTCATTCCATTCCAGACCTACCTACGTCCACCTTGCTTATCCTTCTTCCCTTGTGAACTTGTTCTTGTTTTCCTTGGATTTGGCTTTGAAAGTGTACTTTGTGGTTGTGCTGATGCTAGTGTGTGTGTTGTTGTGCTTGGAAGCCAACCTTGGTGTTTGATGATCCTCCTTGCAGCCTATAACCTTCAGTAATGGTGAGTGCTTGTTCTTTCCCTTCTCTTCTTCTTTGATTCCATCTCTTTAGCATTAGGTTTAGATGTATGTTGATCATAGGGTGACGTTTGAATGTGTATTTATGTGTATGTGTATGAATCTAGAAGAGTATAGACGTGAATTGATCACGTGAAGAACCGAAGAGCAGCCGCGAAGTTGCCTTCTCCACTGTCGCCGCCCCCGCGGCCAAGAGTCACCGCCCATGCGGCTACCGTGCCACAGCGCCTGCGTCGTGCCAGCGGCGTGCCTGCGCTTGCCTGCGTTTCGTGTCACCGCCCCTGCGGCTTCCACCTGCCGCGCCCGCGGGTGATCTTTTCCGCCCCTGCGTCCGTAGTTCACGCAGGTGCGTCTTGTCCCGGGACTACCTATAGTTAGGTAGTTCCTTTCCTTCCTAGTATGAGGGAACTAGTATCATGCTAGGTATCGGTTTATGACGAATATGATATAGATATGCCGGTTATGGCTTTGAGGTTTACGAGTTGGAATTGATCCCCTATGGATCCCTTGGGTCTAGGTGTGACCCTTTGTGTGTGATAGGATTGTGATATATATATGTGTGCCTTGTATAGGCTGTGTTGCCCTCCAGTTGGAGTGGACGTTTTTGAGATTTGCTCGTAGCGAGATACTTCTGAGATTGAGGTAAGTCCTTAGGACTTACTTAGTTGCCATCATTATATTGGATGTTGCATGAGTGGTGCATGTTTATGTTTACTAGTATGTGATATTGTTATTACCGACCTATGGTTTAGTGACTGCCCATTGTAGGGCCGTGACAACTATCCTTTCATCCCGCTGGGAGACTGGAGGCTCTCTGCGGGCAGGTCAGTTCTGGATTGTGGGGCGGGCTTTCTCCACTCCCTTAGGGTATACGGTGACGGTGACTGCATCACCACTCTAGCTGGCATTAGCACCGAGAGGCGAGGGTTATATTCCTCGTGTCACATATATTCATATTGATATCCTTATATATACGATTTGAGTGTTGGACTATATTTATAAAGATTATAAAATGGGTAAATGCGTGACATCATGCTGAAGTGTTAGTATCTCTGATATGTGACTGTGCTTATGTTCATTCTATATATGTGTATGGCTAGCTAACGGTTTTATACCGTGTTGTAGATCCCTCGCAGGTTAGGAGAACTGCAGAGTGATCCAGAGAGGGTGATCTGCTGAGGGCTCCGTACACTGGGTCGTCCTCGTGGGATGGGATATTTTGATCATGTATATTTGTTATGTTTTGATTGTACTAAGCAGTGTTGTATCAACCTTTTGATACTTTTATATCAGTTTCCTGTTTTATATTTAATTTGTTGGTGCCTTGTTGTAAGATTCAGTGAAATTGTTGTCAGGCTAGGGTCAGGGTCCATTGTGAGATCCTAACCTAGTGGCACTTCGAGTCCTACGGATTCGGGGTGTTACACTTACTATCTTTTCGATCACTTCTTGTGACTTCTCACAATATGAACCATCTTTTTGTCTTCTTGCTTCCTTGTATAAGATCTCTCGTGATACGATAGAGGATGTATCCACATTATTTGCAAGTTTCTAAAAAAAAATTAGAATATGCAACATATAAATTAAAAAAATCAAAGTGTATATAACATACATAATACAGAAACAATTTATGCAGAAATATAACTTTATCCAAAAAAGCTATATAAGTTAACTGTATGTATGCAAATGATCAACTAAACTACACTTTTATTATAAAGACTTACATAATTTTCTTCGATACGAGAATACCCTTTTCTGGACCCCCTATACATATTGTCATTCATGTGAGAGATTTTTTTGAATTTCTCACTTGTTGCCTATTTCAAAAAAAAATATAAAAACTTACCAAGCATTTTATTAGTTAAAACTATATCAAATAATATGAAACATTGAAAAAACAATACCTGAAACTTTGTAGATCGAGTAATTTCAATAAATTTTGTCCATTGCCGCTGAGTGATGTAGGAATCATATATTTTGGGAACAACAGTCTTATATTCACCTGTATCCTTGTCCTTCATATGACGACTTCTCAAGTCTGACTTGAAATTACTCCACAATGCATTTGCTTTCTTCCATACCCATTCTTTATACTTCTCTGGAATTGTGAATATAACCTTTAATGTTTCAACTACAATATGGTTAAATAAAATGAAAAATAGATACACAAAAAATATTTTATAGAAGAAGTTTATCACCACAACATCATGTCAAATACGGTCCAAATCCTCGGTAGATACAAGCTTCCAATTTTCAGTTGTAATTGGCACTGTTCTCTTCACTAATGAAGCTCCTCGGTTCCTAACAATCTTTGTGGAGGGTTGAGACGGCTCAGAGGGCTCGGATTGTTGTGTGGATTGGATCTTACGCTTTCTAGCCATCTGCAATAATCAAGATAAGTATATATAACACTTTCATGCAATCCAGTAAATGACATTGTAAGCAGTCCAAAAAATTACTTCGTAATTAGGCTATAAAATGATACTGTAATCAGCCCAGAAACTTTGTCAACAGTCCAAAAACTAAACAAGATAAGTATATATAACACTGTCTTACAATCCAATAAATGACATTGTAAGCAGTCCAAAAAATTACTTCTGTAATCGGCCTAGAAATAGATATTGTAATCAGCCCATAGACTTTGTCAATATTCTAGAAACTATCAGCAATCAAACTAATCAGAAAAAAAACAAAAAATGCATTAACAGTCTAGAAACTAAACAGTCCAGAAGCTAAACAGAAGTTAATCAGAAAAAACACAAATATTGCATTAAGAGACCAGAAACTAAGAAAGTCCATAAACTAATCAGGAAAAAAAAACCCACAAAAAATGCATTAACAGTCCATAAACTAAATAGTCTCTAAACTAAACAGAAACTAATCAGGAAAACAACACAGAAAATGCATTAACAGTCCAGACACTAATCAGAATGACACAGAAAATGACATATTACACTTAGCCAAGATAAATAGTCCAGAAACTAAACAGAAACTAATCAAAAAAACACAGAAAATGCATTAACATTCCAAAAACTAAATAGTTCCGAAAATAAAAAGAGAAATTAATCAGAAAAAACACGAAAAATGACCTATTACACTTAGCCAAGATAAATAGTTCATAAACTATCAGCTTTATTTTCTCTTTTTTGTTGGATGAGCATGAGTAGACGATTAAGGTATATCTACACTTTCTAGATTGACCCAATGCAAATGCCTTCTCGATGATCTTCTCGTACATAATTCTCCTCTTTAAATATATCTTCATCGATAGGCTCCACCAGTGTCGTTGAGTTACTACTCTCTTCACATATATCATCAATTTCACCAGTAATATTTCTCCTTGGTGTAGACAATACAATTGACCAACTCGGCCGTAGAAGGTCAGGGACATAGAAAACTTGTTTTGCTTGTGATGCCAACATGAAGGGATCCTCCCCCCTTTTCACTTTATGAAGAGCATTAGAAATGAACCCCAACTCATCAACATTAACTCCGCTATTACTATCAACCCATGTATAATAAAACACTGGAAGTTTTAACTCTTTTGAGTATAATAGAACCCAAATGTGTTCAATGATACCATAATACGACATGCTAGCATAAACACCCTTCTTGTCTTTTGCACTAGAAATGTGCATGGCATGCGCTTTGAAGGTCACACCACAATTCTGTGTTTTGCTTTTGTCTGATTGAGCTTTGGTGTGAAAAGTGGAATTGTTGATGACGAACCCAGTATAACTCATCACTTGAAAATTTGGCCCTCGATGCAAATCTTTTAGAGTTGTTGAGATTTCTTTTCCAGATCTTATGAGTTGGCTTTTTCGGTCTTTAAACCACTCAATAAAGGTTTTGTTATGTTCATTTGAAATCCACTTATCTGCTCTTCTAGGATTATTCTTCCTTACGTAGGTCATATGCTCCTCTACGTATGGTAACACTTCATCTATATTGTGTAGAACATATAGATGAGCTGGAATCCAATGCTTCTCACGGTCAATGATTATTGCCTCATATCCGGATGTTCCTCTCCAATCTGATTCTCCCGACTCTTGCAACTTCGGGAGACCAATGGATTCGACATTTGATAGGTAATTGGTACAAAATTCAACAGCTTCTTCAACTATGTATCGCTCAACAATGCAACCTTCAGGGTGTTGTCGATTCATGACATATCCTTTTAAAACTTTCATATGTCTCTCAAACGGGTATTGCCAATGAAGATAAACAGGACCACAAATCTCAACCTCTCGTACGAAGTGAATTGACAAGTGCACCATGATGTCAAAGAATGAAGGTGGAAAATACACCTCTAACTTACATAGAATCAGAACAATCTCTTTTTGTAGATCTAGCAGTTCATCTCGATCAATTACTTTGCTACACAGTTTCTTGAAAAACAAACAAAGTCTAATTATGGTATATCTCACATCCTTCGGCAATATAGAACGAATGGCAACGGGCAATAGTTGTTGCATGAGTACATGACAATCATGTGATTTTAGCCCTATTAACTTTAAGTCTTTCATCGACACAAGATTGCTAATATTTGAAGAGTATCCGTTCGGAACTTTGACTTCATAAAGAAACTTACAAATAACGGTTTTCTCCTCCTTGGAGAGTGTGTAGCATGCAGGTGGTAAAAATGTACGCTTTCCTCTGACTTGTGGCTGCAACTCGGGTCTAATTTTCAGATCGACATAGTCTTCTCTAACTTTAATTCCGTCTTTTGTTTTTCCGGAGATATTCAACAGCGTACCAATAAGACTCTCACAAATATTCTTCTCTATATGCATTACATCGAGACAATGTCTCACTAACAAATGTTTCCAATATGGAAGATCAAAGAAAATCGATCTTTTCTTCCACCCATCTATAACCGTTTCATTTCTCGATTGTTTCCCAAATCTCACTTCTATGTGTTTCACGATATCCAATACTTCCTCCCCAGTTAGGGGTATGGGAGCGGTTTCTGTTTGACTTGACAAATTGAACGGTCTACGACGTTTGCGCTCTACACTATCAATATCCAGGAACCTTTGGTGGCCAACATAGACATTTTTATTACACTTTGTCAAACGGCATGAGAATGTATCCTTTCCACAAATTGGACATGCAATGTATCCTTTCACACTAAACCCGGCAAGATTACCGTACGCTGAAAAATCATTTTATAGTGCAGAGAGCATGGCTCGAAGACGGAATTTATCTCTACGGTGTGCATCATATACTTCAACACCTTCTCCGAACAACAGATTGAAATCTTCAATCATAGGTGCCAAGTAAACATCAATATCAAATCCGGGTTGTTTCAGTCCAGAAATCAACATAGACAACATCACATATTTTCTCTTCATACACAACCATGGAGGTAAATTGTACATCACCAATAGTACATGCCATGTATTGTGACTTGAGCTTAGGTTACCATAAAGGTTCATCCCAACGGTAGAGAGTGCAAGACGTAGGTTTCGCTCTTCATTTCCAAATTGTGGGTACAACTGGTCAATAATTTTCCATTGCGTACCATCCGCTGGATGTCGAATCTTACCATCTTGTACTCTTCCATGTGCATGCCAAGTTAAGTTTTTAGCCTCTTTAGGATTTCTGAACAAACGCCGAAACCTTGGAATGATAGAAAAATACCACATCACTTTTGCTGGAATAATTTTTTTCTTGTACCGCGGTATACCACAATCGAGATGAATTGTTATTCTTGTATATAAATGCACAATCAGTTGGAATTGACAAGAAAGTAGCAAAGTGGAGACAAAAGGCTTCATTTGTAGATTTGTTTGTATAAAGTATGATTATCATAATGGAGAACAAATTAGCTTTTGCTAGTCCAACAGACCAAGAGCTTAGCTTTTGCACAATAAACCTTCAAAATCCATCACGATTATTTTGAGAAATACTAAAATCTAAGATAGAAATGGTTGGGAAATACAAAAATTTCAGGAAAAAAGTTATAGAAACAAAGGAAGATTCATTCCCCTTTTTATCTGCCATCTAGATTTCACAAGAATAAAAAAACCCTCCAAAATATGGGCAAGAATTTGGAGGAGAAAAACAACCTCCACAATATCCAACTTTTCAGCACTAAAGTTCAAATATTTATGCTTCACAGTAAGAAAGAAACAAAAATATAAAATACCCACCTCCATTTTCACTCAGACATAGACACAAACCCTATGTCTCTGAGAACTTGAAGCAATTCGTAGATAAAAAATCAGATAGAAGAATAACATGGAGTAATTCGCGGTTCTTGAGAGGAAGTTTTCCATTAGTAGTAGGTTTAGTTCGATCTTCTCGATCAATTGAGAACAATAACTCGCAGGTTCGCCACACCGAAATCGACATGTGCTTAACCCTCTGTCTTTGATGCCGCGGGAAAGTGATGTTAGGGTTTTGTTCTTGAAAATTTCACTCTTCAAAACGATTCGTTCCGCGAAGGGTTATTTTTAAAGGTAATTAAATTATTAATATTTACATCAAGTTAAATACGCCGGATTTTATTATAAAACTGTTGAAGTCAAATACCCTGGGCGTTACCAATCCGCGGTATATGCATCAAAGATTATACAAAATACACCGGACTTGAGGTATTTAACGAATAAACTGTCAATTCTTTCACTTTATATCCCCGATATGCTAATATCCGAGATATATAGTTCCAACTCTTTTTTAAAAAATTTCGGCAACGGTTAAATACCTCATAAATGGGGCGCCCGGGGTATTTTCGGGTAGTATATTCTAGTCTTTGTAGTAGCTAGGTTTGGAGGCTGATTTTTAGGGATTAATTTTCTGGCCCGAAATATTACAATAACCATCGAGGATATTTAAAATTTTTGTACTCGCACCAAGATTTGCTTTTGTAAAAATAATTATATCATCAGCAAAGGTAAGAAAATGATAGAGCTTCCTTGCTCAGAAACAGGAAAGCCTATCATTTTTTTATTAAGGATACTTTCTTTCTGAATATTCCACACAAGGGCTTCAGTGCCTAGGTTAAAGATTATAGGTGAAATAGGATCACCTTATCTTATCCTCTCACGGAAGAACATATCAAATGGTCTATCATTAATCAAAATAGAGTAAGAGACAGTGAAAATACATTCCATAATCCAGTTGGTGAACTTTCTTGGGAATCCGAATTTTTCCAGAACAACTTTGATAAACTTCCATTTTGCCCTATCATATGCTACTTTCTTTTTCTTTTTCTATTTTTTTCCCGTAAAAGTATTTCAAGTTCACATACTCGAAACAGACCCTTATAGTTCATTTGCTTTACTCTTGTTTGTTCAAGGCTACTCGGAGCAATAAAATTGTTATATCTTGATAATAAATAAATCCGTGGCCTAGTTTTTTTGTTCAATGAACTCCTTTTTTTTAATTGATTTTTACATAAAATTTAATCGGATGTGTGGTTTTTTTTAAAAAAAATGGAAAGCGGTTAGGTTGCTTACCTCCTAGAGGTAGTCCAACATAAAGCATCCTTGCCGATGAGAACACGAAGTTCGATATCATCAGAAAAATTGGTGTTGGGGGTCGAGATTCCTAGATGGGTCAATCGGTCGGCAACACAGTTGATTTCCCTAAAACCATGCTTGATCTGGATTTCATCAAAATAACAAAAATCCAGTCTGGAGTCGGATACAATCATCTCGACATCCCATGGACGGCTCCACAAACCTTGGAGTGCCCTGATAATACACAGATTATCACCTTCGATTTCAATCTTTTTTGTAACACCCCGAATCCGTAGGACTCGGAATGCTACTGGGCTAGGATCTCACAATGGATCATGACCCTAGCCTAACAACAAGTTCACTGAATCTTACAACAAGGCACCGATATATTAAATACAAAACATCAAACTAATATAAAAGTATCAAAATGTTTATACAACGTGCGGTTGAGTACAAATAAGACATAAATATATACATGGTCAAAAGATCCCATATCCCACGAGGACGACCCAGTGTACGGAGCCCTCAGCAGATCACCCACTCTGGATCACTCTGCAGTTCTCCTAACCTGCAAGGGATCTACAACACGGTATAAAACCGTTAGCTAACCATACACATATATGAGATGAGCATAAGCAAAAGCAAACGTCAAAAATACTAAACACCTCATCATGATATCACACATTTACCCAGTTTATCATCTTTATAAATATAGTCCAACACTCAAATCATATATATAAATATCCATATGAATATATGTGACACGAGGAATATAACCCTCGCCTCTCGGTGGTAATGCTAGCTGGAGTGGTCAACCGGGACGACTCCTCCCTGTACCCTGAGGGAATGGAGACAACACCCGTTCCGTATACCAGATATGGATGTTCCGCAGAGAACCTCTCAGTCTCCCATAGGGATGAATGGGCAAGGTTGTCACGGCCCTACAATGGGCAGTCACTAAACCATAGGTCGGTAATAATCAATCCTCGCATGCTATCAATCACATATCAAACATCACTCATGCACACATCCAATATAGGGATGGCAGGTAAGTAAGTCCTATGGACTTACCTCAACCTTGGAAGTCTCAAACCCAAACGGCTCCAACTTTGGAGATCAACACTGCCTAGTAACAAGGCATAACAACATATATCAAACTCATATCCATCATAGGGGTCACACCTAGACCCAAGGGATCCATAAGGATCGTATCCTAACTCATAAACCTCAAAGCCATAACCGGCATAAACGATAACATGATCAACCTCGTTTTATCCTCACATACGTACCTAGCATGCCACTAAACCGCTCATACTAGGAAAGGAAAGGATCTACCCAACTCTAGGTAGACCCGGGACAAGACGCACCTGCGACACGGAAAGACGCAGGGGCGGAACAGGCAACCCGCAGGCGCAACAATGCTCGGCCGCAGGCGCGGTGACAGCGGCCGCAGGCAAGCGCATGCACGGGCGCAGGCGCTGTGACACGGCTCCCGCAGGGGCGGCGGCTTCCAGGCACGGGTGCGGCGACAAGGTACCCGCAGGGACGGCTTTGCTGGACCGCGGGGGCGGCGACAGTGCAGAAGGTGGTCCCGCAGTTCCTCTTCGGCTCTTCACGTGATTAACTCACGTCTTCTTCATTCCAAAGTCACATACAACCATATACATACACAATCCCACATCAACATACATCTATACATGCATCTAACCCTAAGCTAAGGAAGATGGAATCAAGAAAGGAAGAAGAGAAGGAGGAAGAAGCAAGGAGCTTACCACACTTGTGGTCCTATGCAGCAAGGAAATGATCAACAACACACTATCACAGGCTCTCAAGCTCAGCAACCACATCCACAAAGCCACATCAAATCTCTTCCAAATCCAAAGGAAATCAAGAACAAGATCAAGGAGGGAGAAGGAGAAGCAAGAAGGACGTAAGGTAGTTGGGAAATGAAGTGAAGAACCCTTGGTCACAAATACAAGGTAAGGCTAAGAAGGAAAGGGTAAAGTACTGTCAACCGGTCAACAAAACCGGCTGCAGCCGCAAGAAACCGCGGGGGCGGTTCCTTGGACCGCGGGAGCGGGAACCCGCTGGGGCGGCACACAAGCCCGCGGGGGCGGCTAAGGTCAAATCTCGGCTAAAGCCAAATCTCGGCTAAGGCCAAACTCGGTCAAAAGACTAAGCTCTCACATCTCTCCCCCCTAAAAACAAGTTTCGTCCCGAAACTTGTACAATCCCAATATCCCTCGGACCCATATGCCGAGGTACAACTCTCTCTACCGGAGGCATCACATCTCTGCTCATATGGTATCAACCTATATCACTCTATAATCTCAAGCACGGGCATGGAGGATCTCATCATCTCCAGCAACAAAATCACTATACAAACCCAGCAACAAAATCACTATACAAACCAAGGCATAGAGGAAAACCATCTCTAGCCAAATCATCATCACGTCACAAAGGCATAGAGGAATAACATCTCTAGCCGTATCATCACATCATATAAGGGCATGGAGGAAGAACGTCTCTAGCAAATCTATGTCCATTAGAATTGCATGGAGGAATAACCATCTCCAGCTAAACCCTAACGCATCACAATAGCATGGAGGAAAGAACCATCTCCAGCTATACACAACAAGATCACTAACAAGATCTAATAAGATCATAATCACATCATAGCTAGCACGAAAATAAACACATCATGACAAATAAGCACATAAGCAAACACTCACCAAGATAGTACTAAGATCTACTCGTCGATCCTACTGGTACATCTATCTCGGCATAAAACTCTAGATAGTTCCTCTGAATACTGTCCTCAGTCTCCCATGTAGCCTCATCAGGTCCTCGTCTCGACCGCTGTATCTCAGCATAGGAATGTCCTTCGAACGCAGGTGTCTCATACCTCGTTCTAGGACTGCAATCGGGTGCTCAACAAAAGTGTGGTCCGGCTCAACCACCAAATCATCATAACTCACAATATGTCTCGGATCTGGTATATACTCCCTCAGCTGAGACACGTGAAATACAGGGTGAACACCCTCTAACCTCGGAGGCAAAAGCCTAATCTGTATGCTGCGCTCCCAACCGATCCAGAATCTCGAACGGTCCGACATATCGGGGCTCAACTTCCCCTTAATGCCAAAAACGCCTAACACCTCGTGTCGGGGACACTCTCAGCCACACATGGGCTCCAACTCTGAACTCCAGAGGTCTACGCCTCCTATCTGCATAAGACTTCTGACGGCTCTGTGCAGTCAGCATCCACTCTCTAATTAGTGCTACTCGAGCCACATCATCCTGAATCTGATCAGGTGTCAAACCACTACCTGTACTAGGCTCATCCCAGCATAACGGTGTACGACATCTCTGTCCATACAGTGCCTCATATGGGCCATCCAATAGATGCATGCCAGCTGTTGTTGTACAAGAACTCAACTAGTGGGAGTGATCCGTCCACACTTTGTCCCCAGTCCAACACACAAGCTCGCACATATCCTCCAAGGTCTGAATGGTCCTCTCTGACTGACCATCTGTCTGAGGATAAAACGCAATAGTGAAGTGTAAACTCGTCCCCAGGGCAGTCTGAATCTGCTGCCAAAATCTCAAGGTAAATCGCCCATCTCTGTCTGAAACGATCGTCCTCGGTACACCATGGAGTCTCACTATCTGTCTAGTGTACTCCTCAGCTAATCTGCTCACGGCCACGTCTCCCGAATAGGAATGAAACGTGCCGTCTTCGTCAATCTGTCCACTATAACCCAGATAGCATCAAAACTCCGGCTCAGTCTCAACCCAGTCACAAAGTCCATGGTGACGTCCTCCACTTCCTCTGTGGAACAAGAAGTGGATGGAGCACACCTCTCAGGTCTACAATGCTCTATCTTGACCTGCTGGCAGGTCGCACACTGTGCCACAAATCTGGCCACATCGGGCTTCAGCCCTCCCACCAATATGAACGTCTCAAATCCTGATACATCTTACTCGTACCTGGATGTACAGAGTAAGGTGTACAGTGAGCCTCCTGTAAAATCTTTGCGCAACTCCGCATCAGCGGGTACACAGACGCGACCGCGGCGTCTCAATACTCCATCTGCTCCCAGAAGAAACTGTGGTGCCTCATCCGAGACATCCTCTCTCTGATCCTCCATCAATGTCGGGGAAGTTCTGCCCTTCTGTTGAATCTCGTTCTAACAGATCAGGAAGAACCTCTAAATACGCAGCTGGGCATCCTCAT